>JARJHM010000086.1:95000-641072 GCA_033356055.1 Carex pumila
CCCCACCCTAGCTACCTAGACCTATAAGCTCTTGTTAGTCTCTCCTCTCCTCAAATATTGGTACTTCGCAATTAAGTCCATCATACCAATACCCGATTTGAATTGAGATGTCCTAATTAGGGTTTGACTTCACGATTAGGTTCTTCACCAAATTCCTAACCTTAATTTCTATAGTTCCGGCTTAGATTAAATTGGTTACAATCTTAACCTAAACCTAAGGTATTTGCATTCATAGTTTGGTACTATCCTATTGATCACAGTCAATTTTGGTTCTTTCAAATCCAAAACGGGATACTACAATTCAAGTATTAACTATGTAATTAACACAAATTATTAAATCACAGAAATTAACAATCAAATCCCATAAAACAATCATAATAAAAATAAATAACCGAATAAAATAGAATTAAACAAGTTCATGCATTGACCTAAACCCCTAGAGAGAGAACTACTCCCTCATGGAGAGATCCATTACAAAAGTTGGCAAAGTAAGAAGAAATGAAATAAAGGAAATAATTACACCCTTTGACAAATCAAAAACCTCTATCTTGCCGACTTCTTGCTCAGGACACCCTTCTTCTCCTTGGCTGAAAGCTTTCCTTTTCTCCAGAATTTATCGCTAAGTATGGTGTGTGTGTGTAGATAGAGAAATGAAAGGATGAATGGGAAGAGATAGAGAGATGAGATGGGAAGAGATGTGAAGAGATGAGATGGGAAGAGATGTGAAGAGATGATCTAGAGAGGGATGTGAAGAGATGATATAGAGAGGGATGTGATCCTCTCTTTTATAGCCAATGATCATGTCCAATTAAGAGCCTAGGAAGTAGAGTTAGTGGGTGTTATATTTGGATTGTTTTTTAGGATTGTCTTGTCCACATGTGGCTGTCAAAACGCGTCCATGATGCACCAAAAATAGAAAAACTGTCAAAAACGTGCAATTTTGGCTTTCTGCAGGTCCAGTGCGGGTTCTCCGAGCCGCACTGAGAAAAATTTTAGTTTTTAGTTTCTCATGTTGTAGATTTTCTCTCTAGCTTTCCAAAAAGTGGTCATAAGCCTTAATCGGAGTTACGAGTCAAAAGTTATGACCGTTTTAAGTTCAGACTCTATTTTTGGCTGACTGCTACAGTGCGTCCGCACTGCAATCCGCATTGCTACAGTACCATCCGCACTGGGATCCGCACTGCTACAGTATCATCCGCACTGGGATCCGCACTGCGTCCTCACAATCTGCACTGGGATCCGCACTGCGGATGTATCGAGATCCGCACTAGGTTCGGACTTTTCCTGTGTGACCAGAGTGCAGCTGCATCGAGATCCGTGCATCCGCACGGATTTTGATGTATAGCTTATTATACCTTTTTAAAATTGGCGTGCGTCCAGAAATCCATCTAAGTACTTATTTTGACCATATTCCAAACCGTGTGTTCGCAGTGGGCATTTTTCTTCGGTTTTGCACAGATTTTGATGTATAGCTTATTATACCTTTTTAAAATTGGCGCGTGTCCAGAAATCCATCTAAGTACTTATTTTGTCCATATTCCAAACCGTGTGTTCGCAGTGGGCATTTTTCTTCGATTTTTCTTCATTTTTCTTCATTTCCTGTAAGTTAAAACCAAGCAAACGCAGTAACTTGATCCTAGATGTAATCTATTCACTTTATATTCAAAATACAAGATATTTGGTGTTATTTCGTGATAAAGATCAGATTGAATATGTATATAATTTAGGCCTATCATGGTCACCGTGGGCAGGTTCCGATGGAGGAAGCCCCGCACCATGATCGCAGCATCGAGAACGCTATGTTGATTGAGGACCTGCAGAGACAAATTGTAGAGCTAACCTTGCTCCTACAGCGTAATTCGCTATTGGAGGTTGTCGATCGAAACCAAGACCGCCGAATGAGGCATGGATCTTCGAGAAGCAAAACTCGTATCAGTCGAGACCGCTGACCGAGGCACGAATCTGTGAGCTACACCGACATTTCTTCTCACCACCACCGTTACAACATCTTCAGCGACAATGTTTCTCCTTCACCTCACCCCCAGCAGAGAGACAACCATTCGAAAGACTGGAATAGTTTGCATTGTGGTGCTAATCCAGAACATTTATGTGAAAAAGATGAAGGTATGTTATTTCAAACTCCAATCTTTGATGAATACCCCGATGATGAGTAGGATGTCAACACCTTGATGGGTGAACCTGAGGCAAAAATTGAGGCCTTTAACAACCCTTCAAACATTGATGAAGACTACATTGGCGATTTGTCGAATAGTCTAGCAAATGCTTTGTCTTTGAAGGTTGAGGGTAATGTTCTGTTGATATCAAAACATTTGTGTTTGACCAACATCGAGATCTTTAAGTCTGACTACAATGATCCATTTTTGCAGTCGAGATACAAACCAGAAAATGCAAGGTTTGTGCTCAATAAAACTCTTGGGATTTGCACAATATTTGGTCATGAACTTCTTCAACAAAATTTTAAGATGACCCAGCAAAATCTACATGCCAAGTTGCAGAAATTCAAGTTCACAAATCTGGTGTTTGCGGAGTACACCTTGCTGGACAAATCAATCAAATCTGACCCTATTGATTTAATGGATTTTTATCTAAAATTGTATTGTTTAAAAGAGATCTACAAGGATAAGAAAAAGAAGATCTGAACTCGAGGGCGAGTTCTTTTCAACCCAGAGCGACTGATGCAGGAGCATCCGAATCAGAAGATTAATTTCAGCAAGCAAAATCAGAAAAAATATTTACTTAGTTTAGCTTTATGGTAATATTTTCTATTTAGATTTTTATTTATTAATTTTGTCTCTGGACAGCAGCTCCTTGCTGTTAAATTTCTGTTTTAGTAATTTAAAATATTTGTGTAATATGTTACCAAATATTAGCAACTTTCCTTCTTAATTTCTACAATGAGTACTAGCTATATAACCCGGCTTGTGGGTGAGAAAAGAAACAATTTTTTTTCTGAATATTTTCTATAAAATCAAGGAAAGACAATTTTCTCTTTTATTTTGATGTTCTCTCAAATCTATTCTCTGAAAATTATTAGTATCGCACGCTTATAGAACAAATTTCTTTTTCTGTCCGGCGTCATTAATTGTGTTGGCGCGTTTGCAATAATGATTTTAGGTTGACAGGTTGTTTATTAAAATATAATTCGTTTGTTTCGACTTTGGGTTTACAGGCTGTTATTTATTAGAAGCAACGTGTTTGTTTATATATTCATTTTTTATTAGGATAAGCGTGTTAAATAGATATGCATGATAGAGTCAGTCAATAAAAAATATTATTTATTATAGTAGGGATTAAAGTGTTTCATTGTTTCCGTATTCAAATAATGTTTCATATTTGTATTTTTTTTAAAAGTCTAAATAATCGATATAAATTGCTCAATATAATTTTCATATTTAAATATGTTTGAAGATCAAATTTTATATATTTTGAAAACTTTTTACTATATTTATTAGATCGGTACAAAATCACTGTTTATCCAAAATCTTCTTAAAAATAATGATTTTGTACCAAACCATTTCCAAAAAGAAATATAAAATTTGGTCTACAAACATATTTTAAATATTTCATTTTTTACTTGATAGTTTCATATCCTATATATATGATTTGCAAATTAACACAAAACGTTTAGATAACTTTAAAGAGTGAGTCTATGGTACTATGCATATTACGATTTGTTACCGTGTTATGGCTCTATATTCGAGTTTTCAAATTCTAATGGTCGATCCGAACCATTCATCTTGTTCTCCATATTAATATGTATTTGGAGACCAAATTTTATATTTTTTGAAATTTATTTCCTGTTTTTTTAGATTTATTGAAAATCACTGTTTTTGGATGGTCTAAAATTTTCAGATCAAGTGATTTTCTAAATATCTAAAAAAATAGTAAATTTTTTTCAAAAAATGTAAAATTTGGTCTCCAAACACATATTAATATGGAGAACAATATGAACGGTTCAAATCTATCGTTAGAATTTGAAAACTCGAATATAGAACTGTAGCACGGTAACAACCCGTGATATGCATATTACCATAGACTCACTCAACTTTAAATGTTTGTTTATAAGTAGTCTGCATCTAGGTGTGAATCATGATATTAGCAAGTCAAGTCAAGTTTAAACTATTATTTAGTCATTCGACAACCCGGTAGCTGCTGCCAGAGCTCCAAGTTGGCGCGTTTGCAATTATGATTTTAGGTTTACAGGTTGTTATTTATTGGAATATATACAATTACGCATATACGTTTGTTTACACATTATTTTAATAATCACGACAAGTGACCTAACGTGATAAATAAGAGCTATGTGAAGTCAGTCAACGATAATGTTATTATTTATTTATTATTAATTGGTTATCATTAATTTATCCACATCTCTTTTATATATGGCAGAGGTTATATATATACACTTTTGTGTTTCAGACTGCGATGTATATATTTATTTCATTGGAATATTGTGAAATATCTTTAGAACATCGATCTTTGAGTCCGTTTAGTGTCATTTTTAGCAAAAGTCATAATAACCTTCAAAATTTATCGAATAAGTTTCAAATAAAATATTTAAACTGTTCAAATCGAATTACTTCACGAGTGATGTGTTTACATATAAAATTTATAAAATTTGAAATTTATTTAGTATTAAGTTCAGAGGTCAAATATGATGCAAAATGAATACATTAAAACTAATTGAAATTTTATATTCATACTGAATAAAATAAAAAAAAATAAAAGTTTTATATTTGAACAAATATTTTATGAAGAAGATCGGTTTCAACAGTTCATTAAAAAATTTACTAAAAATTTAATATTATGATACTAATCCGAGACTCTCTTTCTCTTAAAATTTTTAAATGCTTTAATTTTTCATCTCTCTCTAACATTATGCTGAAATCCTAACTTTTAAAACAACATAAAATTTATGCCATTATCTATTTCAAACAATTAACAATCCAATTTGGACAATAAAGTTATTTTTGTTCTCATAATTAATTTTCTTACAATATTATTTTCATTTTATAATTATTTACAACATTTTAACATTTTTTACATATTTCTGATTTGTCTTTCTTAAACAAACTTAAAATTTGAAAAATAAATAATCATGTGACATAACATGACTTGGTTATGTTTGGTCATGACATGACTTTGTTACGACGTGACTGACCACTCTCTACAATTTTGGTCACAATAATGTATGTGAAAACTTAACTTGATTATAGCACATAACTAGTTATGACACCACACGACATGCCACAACACAACACAAATTTATATCACTGAGTGCAACTGTAGGCTTAGGACCAATAAAATATTTTGTTTTCCTGTTTGTCTGATTTAGATTGTTTCTTAGATCTATTTGTAATATTAAAAACTAGTTTCATATCTTTTGAAAGAATATATGGTCCAATATATGTCGAGATTCAAGGACTACGTACAATCTTAATGCAAAAGCGCAATAAAATGTAGCAAAGAAATACTTTCTGATACTAAACTATACTCAAATTGATCTTGTGGGACGCATTTGTACAGTTTAAACTTTCTATACTGCTAATTAATTTAAATGGATAAATCAAATATTATGATATATTAAGCACTCGAGAAATTGATCAAGCAGTAACATTAATTATTCCAAAATAGTTGAGCACAACCGAATTCGACGAACCGCTTAATTTATTTTCATAGGGTAGGATATACTGGTTCCAAAACACACATAATCAAATAAAAACAAAATAAAAGATAACAGCAAACAATGGGATTATTGGGAAAAAAAAAAAAGTAGTTCACTGTTCACAGCTCTTGTCATAGAACGATCCATCTCATCAGTTTCAACAGTTACGATCGACAAGTCACACCCCGAGACTCCAACAGTTACAATTACCAGTTCGCAGCGGGGAGTAGAACGCATGGATATCGAGCTCCATAATATTCCCATCGCTTCGTTGTTCCAGAAACTTTTTGTATATGACACCTTGTGCCAGAGGGAACTGTCCGGTCCCTCCAACAATGGCCCACTCACCCTCTTCTACAACAGGCCCCATCACCTGAAGCGACGACCCCTTGAACCTGTTTGATATACCATGCATTTATATATATATACGTTAGCAAGTTATATATACACTAGTACTTGTCTGTCAAAATAAAAATACTGTGTGCGAGCGTGCGCGTACCTGGCATCCTCAAACACAATGCTGAAAGAATTGTACCAGTTCTGAGTTCTCATTCCAGCCTGGATATGAAGGCCCTGTGCACGCGCAATGACCTTCGCATTTGCGCCATGTCCATCATACAAGGTCCAATCATTAACGACAGTCGAACCAAATGAATTATGAAGTTTTGGGTCTACTATTCCTGATTGGTTACGGTTTGATCCCAGAGGCGTGTGGTGCAAGTACAAGTGGAAGTAAAGTTCATGTTGCTGGAGTGCATTGCGAACAGGAGCGGTTTTGAAAGTGGGTTTAACCATGGCTAAATATCACTGTTGGTACAAGGAGAGAGAATATAGGTTTTAGCTAGCTAGGGTTTTTTGTTTGTTGAGAGAAGTGAGAGGGGGGCGAGGGGTATTTATATAACCATTCTTTACTGATATAAAATGAATTTTGGTGGTTGATCTTCCATGTGTTCTTATCTACAACAACATTAATCAATGACCTACTACCAAGCCGTTCAAAAAAAAAAAAAAAAAAAAAACATTAATCAATGACTTCGCTTTAGACTATATTGGTTTTATTTGAAAACATTAATCAATGACTTCGCTTTAGACTATATTGGTTTTATTTGTTTCTTAATTCCATATTAAATTCTGCTTGGAGAAATTTTATATTTTTTTAAATTTTTTTACTAGTTATCAAGCCACTTTAAAAATCGTTGATACAACGGTGGCTTAACAAAACAGTAAAATTAGAAACCACCGTTAGATCAGCTGTTTTCAAAGTGGCTTAATAAATAGTAAAAAAGTTCAGAAAAATGTAAAATTTGGTATCCATACTAGCTTGTATGTATTCTCTCTGCCAACACTTTCTTGATATTAATAACGAGTTAGCCTAATATGACACTAGTGTTATATAAAACTAAATAACACCACATCTTAAACCCTTAGATCTGCTTTAAGATCCGTAATATCTGCTTTTACTGTTCAAGCACTTCATTTTGTACGGATCTTAAAGCATATCTAAGGGTTTAAGATGTGGTGTTATTTAGTTTTATATAACACTAGTGTCATATTAGCCCAACTCATTAATAACTATTATTTATTTTTTTAAAAATAAGGTTCTTAGACCCGTTTCATTGGTTGAAACATGTAAAAATTACAAGTTATTTGTTTTATTTTCAAAGAACATAAACAAGAAAATAAAATAAAAACAATTGTTTTACTGATGAAAAAAATCATTCTATCAAACAACTGTTTTAACTTATAATACTTTTATATTTAGAACCCAGATTATTGAGAGGTTTTGCAGTGGAAGTGGAACAAGCTAGATACAAAATAACTAATGCGAGCTTATTTTCAAACACAAATGCATGTTCCTACGTGCACACTATAAGAATGAGATAGTATCCACGAGGGATACTGTCGGTATGCCCGCTAATAAAAAAGGCACTTTTCTGTCGGAATACCCTTATAGATAGTTACTTTTTACTCTTGTGAATACTATCTCATTATTAATGGACTGAATTGTAATGAAATAGTTACCTAGTCATACATGTCTTATATAATTATAATTTACACAAATAATTCAAAGGAAAGTTGAATAGTCTGTACATATCATTAATAATAGTTACCTAGACAGAAACCCGTCAATAATTCAAAGGAAAGTTGAATAGTCTGTACATATCATTAATTGAGGACAACTATTGTACCGATATAATTAAATAGTTTAAAATTGACTTCAATTGAACGCAGCTGTATTGGTTTTTGTTAATTAATTAGCTATCCAATTACTATATATAATTTACACCAACATGCAGACCACTTAATTAATGAACAACAAGCACTGAAAATAATTTTAATTCAAATATATCATATGGTACTTGAGTATTTTATCAAAAATAATAATGAAATACAACATATATTTTGTCTAATAACCATATGTTGGCAAATTAATACTAAAGATTTAGATCAGCTTCAAATGTTTGTTTTGTCAAGTGGTCAGCATCTATGGTGTGAACACTTTGCCTAGTCAAGTTAAAATTATTTATTCCAGTGCAATTTTTTTAGATGATAGGTACAAGTTATTTCAATATTCTTGAATTTTGGTTGTTTCTGTCTAATCTGTAAGGCAAAATATAATTCTTTAAGACGAATATTTGACTACCAGGTAGGTAAGAACTCCATGTGTGCACGCGTTTAATTTGAAAATAAGCTAATGATTTTAGAAATTAATTATTTTGTGATTTTGCTATATACAAATTTTGTTTTCACAAAAAAATCAGGTTTATTAGTATTGTACTATATATTTTTTGCAAAAACTTTTCTCATTTGTTAATTATAAAAATGAAGGATAAATATTTATTTTTATTATTTTCTTGTATCACCAATTCTGTCACCTAATATATTCAGATTTATATGCAATTAATTACCTATATATACAAACTGTTTTAACTATTCCATCACTAATTCATTGATTAATCTACTTAATTATAAATTCACTGATTATGCTTGTTTTTTGTATAAGTCTCCATGCATGTTAGCATAAATTCGCGTATGATCCAATTCTTGTTTCCTTTTTTTTTTTAATTTTTAATTTTTTTTTTAATTTTTTTTTTTTTTTAATTTTTTTTTTATTTTTATTTTTTATTTTTTTTTATTTTTTTTTATTTTTTTATTTTATTTTTTATTTTTTATTTTTTATAATCTAAGAGAAGATAGAATCAACTAAATTTTGTTTCTAATGGAGTACTGTCTAAAATATGTTATCTTTGACAATTAATGCTATTTTTTTTAGTGTGTGTTGAACGAATGGCATTTGATTGAATTATAAATTCATGCCTAAAAAAATCTCTTAAAAATTCAGCAAAATAATTAATTCGTCGGAACGTGTCAAATGCTATCGAAGTTAATTTGCAGTTAATTAGGTTATTTTTTTTCTTCCATCAAAACAAAGAAAATAAAAACGGACTATGAAGAATTGAGTCTCATTAAAGAGAGAAAAAAAAAGCATAAAATTAAAATAGTAAAGAAATTAAAAATAAAAACAAAATATAATAACGATAAACATAAATAAAGAATATAACTCAATTAATCAACTTCCATATCAAGTAAAAGTACCTCTTCTTTTAAGAAATGCATATCGATCTTTGAGTAGAACTAGGATGCTCTTAAGCTTATCAAAGTTTTGGTGAGCTTAACTCTAAAACTCATCAAATCGATTTCAAATGATGAATCCGAACCGTTGAAACCCGTCTACCTTACGTGTGATGCATCTACATGTGAAATTTTTAAACATTCGAATTAATTTAGTATAAACTCAAGCGGTCAAAAACGTTCAAAAAATGAATGCACTAAAATTAATTTATTAACCTTCTAATTTTGACCGCTTGACTTTATACTAAATTAATTTGAATGTTTAAAAATTTCACATGTAGATGTATCACGCACAAGGTAGGCGGATTTTAACGGTTCGGATTCATCATTTGAAATCAATTTGATGAATTTTACAGTAAAACTCACCAAAACTTTGATAAGCTTAAGAGCATCCTAGTTCTACTCTCGATCTTTGCTTCTATCTCGTAATACTTGGGAACACCCCTGCCCCTAGAACAAAGTGCACAATGTACTTCTCCTGTTTACGCATCCACTTTAATTGTATTCGTTACAACACTGATATGATCTTGTAGACAATCATTTTTTTGTTGCTAAATGAATGGATAACCTCCGTACGTAGCCCCAAATGAATTAATGAACTGTATATATATATAGTAGCCTCACATTGGTTTATCAACAAATGGGCTACTGTTTCACTTTCCTTCTGGCACATGTAGCATATATATATTTTCCTAAATTTCAATAACTCTCATGTATACCCAATTTATTGTCTTATATTAAAACTTATTATTTTACATCATGCTAGGAGAAAGAATATACTCCGTGTGCATGCCTCTGCAATGTATTTGACTATCTTGTGGCGGTATTAATTAATAGAAGGTAAAATGCAACATATATATATATAGGAGACGTATCTTTTGTTCATTCTTTGAATGTCTTGGTAGTAATTAATTCATTCTTGTTTATTATTACCGTTACATTGAAATTACTAAAGTTTGGTGGGCGAGAGCTACACAAGGAAAAGACACATTGAATATTGTGTCACATAGCTTAAATATTTTCCTCAATGTATGGTTTGCTACTTTGCTCTTTTGTATTTTTTTTCCATTACTTTCTTTCTGAAATAACACCCACATTTAAGTGAAAGAGTGATAAAAGGAGGGACTGTTGGTACCAAAAAAAATTCAAAATAACTTAATTATCTCCCTCCACTTTCAATTTTTTCAGAGATAAAAGACTTTGGTTTTTTCCTGCTCTCAGTGCGGGTTTAAAAGGATTTACTATACAATCTTCACATTCTTTTGTTGTTTTGGTAGCTAGGTAGGTGGGATTGGGAGTTATTTATTTTTATGTAAGAATAAACAAAATTATACATTGCTCGTTTCTATGCTTTTAGGTAAGGAAAAAACATAATTCTTTATTGCTTTTTTCTAGGGAAAGAAACTAATTATTGAAAACCTAAAAAATACATAAATTTCTCCAAAATGGATGGCGTTTTCTTTTCAAACCTAAAAATACAACGGACGTTAAGTTTGAATGTGCTTTAAATGAAAACGAGGCAGTTCCGATAGGAATTGGATCAAATTTGGTCAGATGTCCAATATAAATAGTTGGATCCGCGTTCAGATTTCTACGAACGGTTTAGATTCAAAGAAAGTAATTTAGATTCACTTAGTATCGTGTTCGTGCATTGCAACAGAATATATTATAAGATAACAAAAATTAATTCTCAAACAAAATGGCATATTTTCATTGAAAAGTTAAATCAATGAAAAAATAATTTATTTGACAATATTCATGAATATTAAAAAAAATTGGATCTAAATATAATATTGAATGAATGATCCAATTTAACTACGCATGTAGAGATGATCGAACTGAAATGCAATGGTACTACTGCTCGACAAAGTGGTCGCATGCAGTTCCTGTACGGGATCCAAAATCATTAAATCAGATAGAGAAAAGAGGTGCTCTGTGCCTAGGGCTGCTAATGAGAGGTTCGACTCAAACTCCGCTCAACTCAAATGAGAGAAGCAAAATGGTTCGGCTTCAACTCGGTTTGGTTTTGAAAATTAAAATCCGATTCAGCTTGGCTCAACTCAGCTCATACTATATTTGGGCCTAGCTCTAATTGAAGTAACAAATAGAATAGTAATGGTCCATCCAAAATTTATGAACGCCTTTACTTAAAAGAGAATTAAAGAAGTGCCCCACCAACACATAATTAATTTAGAAATCTGTACCATTGTTACAAATTCGTATCTACAGCCGAATATCATCCAGTAATTAAATTTATAAGATATTAATGGAAATGAAAATTAAACAAAGATATCCACTTAAGAAAATTAACCTAATTTACACTGTATAGTTTTTCTGCTTCATAAGATTAAGCTTAACTTTTGAATATTTAATCAAAGGAAGATAAATTATTTGACTGGAGAATTCAGATTCAATCCGAATTTAGATCAATTAATTTCAGCCGTTGGAGTTTCAGAACAGTCAATTTAGTTTAAGATGCACAATATAGAGGAGAGATATGGATTTAAATATGTTCGCACTCGCGCACACAAATTAATTAGAGGTATATTACCGGATGTCAGACCGAATTTGGTGCAGAGCTCATCGAAAGCCTTCCGGTCCCGGGCGGTTTTAAATAAGATGATGGTGAGTTCCAATGTGCTCTTAATTTCTATAAATAAAGACCCTTGGTTGAAATAGGAGATGCTCGTCAGAAAACAATTTTATATGATCATAAAATTCTGTGAAGAATTCTCCTTCTTTGGATTTTAATTTGGCATGGATGGTCTAGGAAATGTCGGAGTAACTCTAATATATGATTTCCTCTCGTAATTGACCCTACAGCTCAAGTTGCTAAACTTGCTTGTTCTAAATAATACAAATATATATTTTAAAAGCATTTTCTTTGTTGGGATTAATGTGTTATGCGATTGTTCTTACAATTAATCCGGGTCATAGCTCGTATAATTACTTGATTTTTACCATTTCAATTTTCATGCTCAAAGCACTGGTGATCGATGTATATATGGTAAGTAGGTCTTTTAGCGTTGTTAATAGTCAAAAGTAGAAATGTTATTATTGAAGAAGGAAAAACTAAAAAAAAACTGCTTAATAATTAGATGATGATAAAATGCAGTTTCTCTATGACATAATTTCATTCGTTCATGTATCTTGCAAAACCTTAATTAAGATGTTATTAATGTATCTACAAATTAAGTGTCTTACGACAAAAATATATATTGATTTTGGTCGAGTTTTCAAATTGTGTTTCAGGAATTAATTAAAAAACACATTTTCTTTGTTATATAGATCTAGAATTTGGGAATCAAGGGAGCATGCTTATACTTAATCTACCATAAGTTAAAAATCACCGTAAAGTAAGACAAAAGAACACCTACAATCAATACAACAACAGAAAAGAGTATCCTACACAGACGATACTGATTTTCATTTGGCAGGAACGAGGCTTTAATTTGAACATAGAACTTGCAATACACTGAATAATTGAATTATTATTATTATGTATTATTATAAGACTATTTTCTAATAATAAAATTAGAGGTCGTTGGTGAAAAATTCCCAATTTTTTTATCTGTTCCATTCAAAAAAATGTTCAATTGGATGTCTACAACAAAACCAGCATGGATGCAAATTGTACAAGTACAAGAGTTATCAGACCTTGGGAGGAACCTAGAGCTACAATCTTCTGGAGAAACATGAAAAGGATGGCACAATTCATGGATGTATCGGTCACATATAGAATACACCAAGGTGATACAGTTTCCTTCTGGAAAGATCCTTGGTTGAGAGGTCCGCTCAGGACAAGATATGAAGAATTGTATGAGCATGCACACAACACAACCATAACAGTACAGCAAGCTCTCAACCAAAACCAATGGACAACCCAACTGCAACAACCGTTAACTGAACTGGCACAAACACAATATCAAAGCCTCATATCAGAAATCGCACACAGAGAGAGTGATCAGGTCCAACAAGAAACCATGACCTGGAACTGGCAAAAAGATGGAAGCTTCACAGTCAAGACTTTCTATGATGCAATGGAGCAAGGACCATACATCCAACAAAGAATTTACAAAATATGGAAACTCAAAGCACCTACCAGAGTCACAATTTTCACATGGCTCATGCTTAGAAACAAAATTCTAACAGTTGACAACTTGGTCAAGAGGGGTTGGAATATGGTCAATAGATGCTGGTTGTGTAAATTGCAACAGGAGACAGTTCACCATTTATTCACTGGCTGCAACTACACAAGGGCAACAATATCATATCTCATGGATTTTTACACTTCACTGCCATCAAATAGTAACTTTACACAGGGGAATTACAGAGAGTGTATTGAGTACAACACAGCAGGATATTGCAAGGCTACAAATGGCAGCATGTTTCGTTATTTGGAGAGAAAGATGTAGAATAATTTTTAGTGAGAAGACTAAGGAACCGCAGTACCTGGCTTTTGAAGTAGTGGCAGAAATGGCAGATTGGTTTGGAGAAGGAAGAAGAAGAACAATGACTGTAACATAGGAAAACACATATACTGTCAAAGCTGCATCGAAGAAAGTTCAAAATCTACACGCATGTGCTTTTTTCTTATTCTTGTTTTCTAATGTCTCATTTTGTTTTATTTACTTTTACTTTTATTCTCCATGTAGTGCTTTTATTTTTGCACTTCCCCAATTTGGGGTCTTAAAGCTTGTAAAAACGACACGACTTGTGTCATGATTAATGGAAAATGGAAGCTGGACTTCCACTTTTTCTTGTCAAAAATGAGATCAAACACAACACTTGTCGAAGTCTCATGTATATGTTTTCATCCTATCAGCGTGTATATCAACAAATTCTCATGTACATATATGCATGTTTTTATTTAATAGTTCTCCAACGAGACTACGAAACGCACCCCCGTATCTGTATCGACATAAGCTTTTTTTTTGTACTATTTTTAATATGGACGAGATCGAATTTTGATACTTTTTATCTCCCTTGATTCATCTTTGCACCAAGAGCTTTGATTTTTTTTTCTTCCTTGTCACAATTTTATGTTATGCAATTTATTTGATAACATTACGAAATTTTATGGAGTGATTCCTTTTGCGATTTCAAAAAGTAATATTTTATGAAGTTTTAATAAAAAATTATAAATTGAATAAATGCGAGATTTCTTTAAATTTAGAAGGATAAACATCATATTATAAATATCAGAAGAAACAGTACGTAATTTTGAGATTTTTTTTTAATATATATGAAATTCGTCCTATATTTTTTTGTATGTAGTGCATATGCCCTCCAATGCAATGGGTCGTGCATGCTTAAATTTCTTTTCCAAAATGTTTGACATTATATAAGTATTGTTATCATAAAATTAAATACTATAATGGTAGGATTTAGCTCGCAACCAAATACCATTAATTATCAGCTCAATTCTTGTTAATATTTAAGGTAGGAAATATGGAGACTTGTACAACCATGTTAATTAGATGCTGATACTTCTTGCAGGGAAACATAGACATCACTTAAATCGAGAAAATATTAATTGTTCTATTTAACATTTACCATGGTATTAAATACATTTAACAAATAGTATTTTTTTTTTTCTTCCTTTAGTTATTAAAAAAGTCTATTTGTTCTGTGTCCGTCAGTCAGACGGAAAAAAATATATGGTTCACTATTACATGTTCATCGAATGATTATCAAAATTAAAAAAGATACATATTATAAATTTTAACAAAATTAAAAAAAGATACATATTACATGTTCATCGAATGAACACCTACTTAATTTCTTCCCTAGTGAACTATAATATAATATTAAAAAAAAATAAACGAACAATATTACGAATAAAAATAACGCTAGATTTAGAACCTTCTTAATTATAAAGTTTTAATGGGTGTTGGCAAAATTTTGCCATTATGAAAAAAAAAAAATCAAGAATTTCGCGGTACCCGTCGCGAGTTCCCGACCAATACACGATCTCGCTTCTCGGCCTCAGATTGAATTCATTTCCCCTCAGGTAACATAAATATTTCTTTGTAAATCCAGACCGTCAAATCAAAATTCACACGAATATTGAAGAGGACCCGTGCATTGTACCTCTGTCATGATTGGCCCGGATTCAGATCGGACGGTATGGATCTTAACATATATATATATATATATATATTCTATCACCTCAGAGGCTCAGAGGATATAGACTCCCGCTCTCAGAGCTCTCTTCTGTCTCCCATTGTCACTAATGGAGTCCCTACGCCTCTTCTCCCTCCCAACCTCACGCCTCTTCCCTTACCCTTCTCTCTCCTCCTTCCCGTTCCAACCCTCTCCTACCTCCTTTCAGCCTCCCCCTTCGCCTATCCCCCGCCAGTTTACTAGACTCCACGTGTCCACTTCTCCCTCCTCTACCACCACCACCTCACCAAACCCAACCCCAACATCGGAAACCTTCGATTGGTTCTCTCATTGGTATCCCCTAGGTCCTATATGCGACCTCGACAAGCGCGCACCAAAGGCCAAGACAGTGCTGGGACTGGATGTGGTGGTCTGGTGGGACCGGGTCGAAGGTGCATGGAAGGTGTTTGATGATAAGTGTCCCCACCGTCTCGCACCTCTCTCTGAAGGCCGTGTCGACCCGCAAGGTAGGCTTCAGTGTGTGTATCATGGATGGTGCTTTGATGGTGCCGGCGCTTGCAAGTACATCCCCCAGGCCCCATCACTTGGACCTCCAGTGAGTTCATCTTTCTGTTACATGTCTTAAAAGTTGTAGTGAGAAATGCTTGGGAATTGTGGTTTATTGTATTATGTTAATACCCTGAGAATACATTTGTATACTAACTAACTAACAAGTGGATACAGGAGTTGCTGTGAAGTAAGGTTGATTTTATTAGTTTCACTTATTCATAATATGCCCGTCCAATTATTATAGGAAGCAACTAATTGAGTTAGGCATGTAATTGGATTGAATTGAGGACCTTCAGACCCCATCCTAGACAAATTATGATTTAGAAAGCATAATTAGTAGAGATAATAATTTCAATTTTTATATCCTCCACACCACTATTCAGTAATTTTGCAAAACTTGCTTTTTGGGAAGATTCATACTCAGAATTAAGTTAAATAATTTTGACAAAGAGTTCAAAGGAAAATCCTTATTTAATTTGTTGTGCTCTCTGAACCATTTTGGTTGGGGAGGCTTGCACAGTTGCACTGCTTCATCCAGTACCTTTTTATATGTGCTTTCTCATGTAATATATTCAGGTACATAAGAATGAAAAGGCCTGTGTTGCTGTTTACCCATGTGTTGAACAAAACAAAATTTTGTGGTTTTGGCCCAACACTGATCCTCGTTACAAAGATATTTTGAACGAAAAAAGACCTCCATATATTCCGGAGTTGGATGATCCATCATTTACAGCTACAATGGGGACACGAGACCTTCTATATGGGTAAATTAATTCTTGTTTTTCATTGCTTTGCTAATCTTAAGTACTCCAAATTAATGCATTGGATGGAAAGATCAATAGGAAGCTCTTGTGTTTCTTTATCTTTTTCAATTTATGATTTATGTATATATTGTTGTTGATATTAGTTACTGATATTGCAGATATGAAGTTCTGACAGAGAACCTCATGGATCCAGCTCATGTTCCCTATGCACATCATGGGTTGATGAACGTTAAGAAACGTGTGGACCCTGGAAGATATGTACCTGCACTAAATTTTAATCATTTAAAACTTTACCACATGGGGAAACCAAGAAGTTAAATACCAGGTTTTAGAATTATGCCGTTTACCTGTGTATACCTAAATTTTATTGTTGACTAGTTTTATGTTAGTTACTCCTTTCTAGTTTAACTAAAGAAATCCAATAGAGGACAAAATATTTAGGAGCCACTAGTTATAAACGAGTGAATCAGGTATTTGTCATATAATAATGATGTTGGCCCCAAAACAATAAAATTTGTTACCAAACCACTGCTTGCAGTAATCGAAACTCTGAAGACTTTTTATTTTGTTTCTTCACAGTTGAAACAGATAGAGAAGGAGGTGCACCAATTGAGATAACAATAGAGAAGTTAGATATAAACGGCTTCCTTGCAAAGCAGGAAACGGGATACTTTAAGTTTGTTCCCCCGTGCCTCTTTTATGGTTCAGCATCAAAAAAACTCTCTGTTACTTCTCCAAGTTCGAAAGAGGTACTCATGTATATACATTTCTTTCTTGTAGTAGCACTACCAACAGGGGCGGATCTACTGCTTCGCTATTTTAAAATTTGTAATCATTTATCGAAATTTAATTGATTTTCTTTTCTTTAAAAAGCATTTATATGGTTCAGCCCTCATAAATTGCTAATGTGTGTATGTAGACTAGTTAAAATTTCACTTTGTGATCATGGAGACTTGGGTTCAAATTCCGACTATTATTACACATATGTACTTTAAGTTTCAATTCCCCCCCCCCCCCCCCCCCCCCCCCCCCCCTCGCCCCTGACTATCATCTGATTGGCATGGTATAAGCTTTTATTCTTACAAGAGTTTAATAGTAAGGGTACAATTTTTTTTCCCCTAAATACGTAGTTAGGACTGAATTAAGGCATACAAGGAAATGGTGCCATGGTGGTTGTGGCTAATTAATATGACCCAGCAAAAGAAGAGAATGTGGCATCTTAAGAATTTTCTTTCTTTTCAGGAGGCATTGACCAAAACCACTGACAAAGAACCAAGATTTATGCTCATATTCATGTGTGTTCCAGTCAGTCCTGGTAAGAGCAGAGTTGTATATGCTTTTCCAAGGAATTTTGCTGTTTGGTTGGATAAAATCATCCCTAGATGGTATTACCATATTGGACAGAATCTCATCTTGGATTCAGATCTTTACCTTCTCCATTTGGAGGTACGTATGCTATCATTTTATTTAAGTATTAATTATTTTTGTAAAGTACTTGCAAGTAAATTTTGTTTTAAAACCTAGCATCTATTTAATGCACCATTTCTCTGGTAGACAGAGTGAGCTTTTTTGTTTCTCAATGGGAATGAAGAAGGATTTGTTGTCATAAAACCAAACTTTGCCAAAACTGTTCCAATAGACATTTCTCGGCATATACATTTTTCAGCATATACCCCCAAAAAATTGCAGGAGTCTCACGTATATCCTGAAAAAAAATGCAGATAAAATTTTAAATGTAAACCCTACGAAGAACAAAATTATCCTATTTTCGATTTTAACCCTATTACTTGAATGATGCCCGTACTCCCCATTCTTCATTCCTCTAGAAAAGATGAAAAAGAGGCTTAATTTGGGCATTAATTTTAAAAAGATGGTAGGAGAGAGCGGTATGTTGGCACTTGGCATTTCCTATTTTTAGAAGAAAAAATGAGATATTTGTCTCTTTGCAGGGGTTGTATTTGTATACATTTATTCATTATTTTGTCTGTTGAAGCCTGCTCTAAATTATACCTCCATAAACCCTATTTGATCAAATTTCCATTTTGACTCTATTTCAATTAAGGATTGCACTCGATTTATCCCATTGTATAAGCAGGAACGCAAGCTTGCTTCAGCTGGAAATTCAAATTGGCACAAGGCTTGTTATGTGCCAACAAAATCAGATGCTATGGTAATTGCCTTTAGAAGTTGGTTTAGGAAGTATTCAAACAACCAACTCAATTGGGGAAGTTTGAATCAAGCACCACAGCTGCTGCCCCCTACTCCCCCCAGAGAACAGCTCCTGGATAGGTAATGAAAATTATAAAGATAATGCAACATTTATTTTCTCATTCATTTCAAGAAGAAAAAAAATAAAGGTCTCTTTTTTAATTTATTTGTGGTCTACCATATTTCCTCTTTATGTAGTCCAATTAAGCATAGTATGTGTTGTGCTTTACTTATTAGAAAATGTTTGAATTTCTGGCAGCCATTGCCAGGATTTCCAAAAAAAAAAAAAAAAAAGTTTTAATTATATGGTCAATTACACAATATGTTTTTGTATCTTCTTTTCAGATACTGGTCACATGTTGTGCAATGCTCAAGCTGCAGTGGGGCCCTGAAAACACTGAAAGCCATTGAGGTGTCTTTGCAAGTCGTCTCAGTAACCATTATCGGGTTCTTTGCTGTTGCAAAACAGAGCTTAATCTCAAATATTGCAAAGACTACTGTTATCTCAGTTGCGGTTTTGTGTTTTGCCGCCTCTCGTTGGCTCTCTCATTTCATCCATAAGACCTTCTATTTCCATGATTATAACCATGCTTTTAAATAATTCTCCTGACAGTAATTTAGAATTTAAAATGTAAAAACTAATTGGTCAACTTTTCTTGTGTCATAGCATAGCAGAGTGGTCAGAGATGTGTTATGTATATAAGCACTATAATACGGAGCGAGAACCTTGTGTAATGTGTATAGATTATAGAATTATACTTTTATTTTTCCTTAGAAGCCCCTAAGCATGTAATACATGCAATTAAAGAAATTTAAATTTTATGATAACTAGGATTGTCCCCCGGGTTTCTTTTAAAAATATATATCTGTTTTAGAATAAGTTTAATTTAAATAATAATAATAGTAATTTCTGTAGAAAATCTTACTGTTAAAAATTTTGTTGACATAAATAAATATGTCAAACCTACATAAGTTTAATTTTTATTCTTGAAGGGTACATGAGAAATTAACCTCTTTTTTGAAACTATGTCAAACCTACATAATAAAAAAAATACGATTAATCTCATAAAAATTATTATAAAAAATACAAACTATTTAAATATGAAGAGAAAACGTGAGAAATTATGAGTTATGATCGAAATAAACAGAGAATAATCATTTGTAATAATCACAATTCCATCTCTAATTCAATAGCATGATCCTTTAGGAAAATCATCCTAATGGCCCAGATCTGTTTTCGGCCTATTTTAAGCTCTAATTTCATCCCATTTATTGACCGCTGGATATCCATAAACAGTGTAAAAGGGACTGATAGTCACAACAGAATGACTAAGTTATGTAAAAGTGGAGTACTGTATCTTTTGCTGAATACCTTTTTGAGCATTTTCCATCCATAATGATAACCTTTCTCACGAGTATGACTAATATAATATATATTAGTGTCATTTCAGTCTATATAATACTAATTTCAAAATCTATTAAATTAAGTTCAAATGGTGAATTCAAACCGTTCAAACCAATATACTCCATTAGTTGTGCATTTACATATAAAATTTATAAGTTTTTGAGTTTATTTGATATCAAATCAAGCGGTCAAATGTGTGAGTTTTAAGTTAATTTAATACATTCATTTTTCAATTTTTTTGCCGCTTGATTTGATACTAATAACTCAAAATATAAAAAGTTTGCATGTAAACGCATCACTCATAAAGTAAATTAGTTTGAACAGTTTGAATTCGTTATTTGAACTCGATTTGATAGATTTTGAAGTTGGTATTATATAGACTTAAATGATGCTGATGTTATATTTGTCATACTCCTTTCTCATATTATTTCTCTATTAAGAGACCTATCCATTCCCTGCTAGGAATGGAGAACTATTCTCTTTAGTTCTACTTATTTTCTTTGCTTTTCCTTTTTTTTTATATCAAACTTTTATGGAAGGAGTCAGAGCTGTATCAGCATGTCATGCAGAAGAGACTAAGATGATCTCTAACATTAAATTCTATGTACTATTATATTCATGTAAAAGTTGATTAACTTTGCACGTTGTATTTAATAGTCAGACGCGAGTAGAACTAGGGTGTTTTTAAGCTTATCAAACTTTTTGGTGAGTTTAACTTCAAAATATATTAAAATGACTTTAAACAACGAATTCAAACTATTTAAGCTGATTTATTTCACAAGTGATATATTTATATACAAAATTTATAAATTTTCAAATTAATTTAGTATAAAATCAAGCACTAAAAAAATAGATTTGTAAGTTAATTTTAATGCATTCATTTTTTATTATTTTTTTACCGTTTGAATTTATACTAATGAATACATTTTTTTTTTATAAATTTTGTATGAAAATGCATCACTTATGAAGTATATGAGTTTCAATATTTTGAATTCATTATTTGAAACCATTCCGGAAATTTTTGGAGTTAAACTCACCAAAAAAATTTGGAACACCCTTGTTCTACTCTGCGGGCGAGATCCAAATGTCATTTCTTTTTATTTTCAACAATAGTTCCTATAGTTCCAAGCTATTTTTGTTCTTGTTATTTCTTTTCATATAATAAAAAAGAAACACCGCAAGTACAGAAATAAAGTGTAGACAGATCTAAAATGTAAGCCTTAATTTAAACAAGAGGAGGGTTCAAATGCCTTTATGTTTTTGTGTCTCCATCATATCTTTATTTTTTTTCATCATTTTCAAAGTTCAAATAGTCGATCCGAACCGCTCAATCTAACCTCCATACTAAAATATGTTTGAAGACCAAATTTTATATTTTTAGAAAAAATTTTACTATTTTTTTAGATAGGTACAAAATCAGTAAATCTGAATCATCTAAAAACAGTATTTTTTACCTATCTAAAAGAATAGTAAAAAAATTCCTAAATATATAAAATTTGGTTTCCAAACATATTTTAGTATGGAGATTAGATTGAGCGGTTCGGATCGACTGTTTGAACTTTGAAAATAATGAAGAGAGATGAAAATATGATAAAGACACAAAAACATGGAGGCATTTGAATCCTCCTCTTTAAACAATGATATGCTTTAAAAATAACATAAAACAATAAACAATATTGGGAGCCAGAAGTAGGATTGATTTATGCCAAACTTTGAATCCTGTACTTTTTTCAGGAAATCAAAGAAATCATCAAGTTTTAAAATGACAATAAAAACGAACTTCTAAACGGATTGAGCAGATTGTTCAAATCACCACTGGCATCAGTAATACGCCGAGCCTCCAGAGTTTATTTTTAATCAGCCGCACCGGTTATCATGCTGCCGGTTTCCACCCCTTCTGTTGCATGGTGGAGGACCAACCCGTGGGTGCGATTGGCAACCACTCGGGTTGTGGGGATGCGGATGACATGGCTGCGGTTGGCAACCATTCGGATTGTGGCCACGCGGCTGACATGGCTGCAGTTAGCAACCACTCGGGCGTGGGGATGCGGCTGACATGGCTGCCATGTCGCATTTCCTCCAGTTGCATTGCCACCAGTCGCATTTCCTCCTGTTGCGTTGCCGCCAGTCGCATTTCCTCCAGTTGCGTTCCAGCCAGTCGCATCACCTCCGGTTGCATTCCAGTGCCAATTACTTGCACCACCACCAGTTGCATTACCTCCAGTTGCATTGCCGCCAGTCGCATTTCCCCCAGTTGCATTCCCTCATGCCCAGTAATGATTGTTTGCATAGCCTCCGGTGGCATTGCCCCCGGTGGCGTTTCCACCCCTCGCATTCCCTCCAGATGCATTGCCACCGAATGCATTTCCGCCATTTGTACCGGAGCCTAGCCCAGGGAAATATAAAGCAAAAGTCAGCATTCAGCGAGCTTCTATAGAACAAGTCTTATAAGATAAAAGTTATAATATTATGTGCTAAATTCAATTTGACTTATAAATGATAATAAATCTATATAGGTGATTAATTAATCCAGTAATTTCAAGAATAATTAGATCCTGTCAGTCATTTGGAGCTAAATTAACAAAAATGGGTGAAACATTATAACATATTTCACATGTCAACTCTTCAGATAGACAAACCAAACGTGTTTATAATTATAAACCTTCGTAATATATATATAACTCATAGATGTCAAGCTCCATGATTTCTCCGCTCCTCTATTACCAATTTAATTTATAAGACTGAATCTTGTGTTGTACAAGAAAAACTACAAAATTAGCATGTCACAATTCTGGAGCTATATATAGACATATCTCATAACATTTATAAAATTCATAACATATTTCACACTAACTGTAAGACGAATCCAACATGGTCAATTTGCTGGTACGTCCAAAGATAATATACAAAGACAAACAAAAAAACCAAGTGTGTTAATACAGATATAGATTTGGATATATAAAGCAATGACATACATAATTGCAAGGACGGATCTACTGTAGCACAGGGGGGTCAACTGCCCCCGCTGGATTTTCAAAAATAATGCTAAAAATCTGTTTTTCGGACCTCTGCCCCTTCCTGGAATTCAAATTGCCCCCTAGTAGCCCATTCTGGAATTCTAATAGACAGAACAGAGCTAATATAAACTCTGAGCAAAACAAATTAGCGGAGCCCAAATAGGTGCTGATCCCAAATATCGAAAATTAGTTGAACCAAAATGTTTTTATTTTTTTTTAATTCAAAGGCAGAGGCTGCCAAGTTGAACCAAAATGTTGAATTGTTGATTTTTTTCAAGTAATTTAGGATTTTTATTATATTGATTGGTATTTTTTTTGTTATGTTGAATTGTATCCGATAAGCTATTGGGTTTGAATCCGATAAACTATTTGCATCCGATTATTGCCCCGTCCTGACAAAATCCTGCGTCCGCCCCTGCATAATTGAATCTAGTATATAAGATGCATGCTGGCAATTCAGAAGAAAGCGAAATAGTGTACCAATTTAGAGTACATACCATGGCTAGGATCGGTTGTTGGTGCAAAAGAGAAAAGAATGTAGGTTTGAATTAAGTTTACTTAAATATTTTCTGTCAGTTGAGAGAATAGAGGGGCAAGAGGTACTTATATATATAGGCCGTTAGGGCTTGTTGAGTTTAATCACAACATTTCCTGGGATCATTCTTAATTAATATATATAATATTCCAGTTGATCTTATCATGTACGCATTTTTATCTGAAACGATACGAATCAATGACTTTGGTGCATTATTATTAGACGCCAGCAAGAAGTATCATTTGATCTTCTATTAATTTTCCTGTTGAAACAGATTATATTATTAAATTTTTTTTATGTTGAATAAAAGAGGACAACTGAGCATATTGTGAATTTGCGGTATTGTGACGCAATTATAGCTTATGACTTCTCTTTTTAATTATTATTTAGTTAGATTCAATAGCGAGAGGGGAAGTCTGGACATATTGGGTGTTTTTTTAGTTTTACTGGCTGAGCTTTTTAATAGTTGATCTACAATATTGTAATTATTTTTTGGTTGCAAGGATCATTTGGTCCGGGTAACATCCCTGTACAGTTTTTCTTATATCAATATATTTTAGTGGAAATTTTTCACTAACCCTTAAAAAAAATATGTTGTATTTCATTATTTTATAATATAATATAAATCTCTGACTAAATGACAAAACAAAACAGAAACATTGTATTAGTTTAATTAAAAAAATGAGGAGCATCCTTCTTTCATTCTTTCAGGCCGGTATATATGAATGCTCCAACAATTGTACACGGTTTTACTGTATAATCTATGTGTGATAAAAGAAATACAAATTTTCTCATGTTGTCCGATATGTGCCTTCATGTGATAATGCATCTATATCTATTTTTTTTAAGTCATTTCTCTCATTTCTAATGCACCTGTAGTTGTATTTATCTAAGACATCTCTCATAAACAGGCGAGGTTAGGGCCAGGGATATAACAAGAGAGATGATATATTCACCAAGAAGGTGAAAAATGACGAAGAAATTTCAAACAAGTGTCTCTCAGAGCTCAAATGTCAGATTTCAGCATATAACCACTTTTCGTAAAACTTTTTGGATTTTAGCATATGATCACCTTAAACAAGTATATCTCGTAGCATTCATCGGAATTTCAGAATTGCAAAAAACAACTTCAAAACTTGGTTAACCATTCCGATCAAGTTTTTTTGATCTAATTTGTAATTTTCTTGTTCTTTACCATACTATTGTCTAAACATTGTTTATGTAAATATATGAAGTCTAAGATTTACAGTTTTTTTTTGTTATATTTTTATTTTCTAATTCAAATGTTTTTATTTTGAAATTTAGTTTAGTATTTTTTATATTCATATCTAGGATATGCTATAAAAACAAGGTAATTTTGAGAATTTAGTTGAATGTTTTATCAAAAAATATAGTTTTAGTGTTTTTATTTTGATAGTTCTCCTTAAAAAAGCCTAGCACCGCCAGAATTTCTAGCGGTCTGAGAATTTTTATAAATAAAAAATATGGATAATTTTGTATATTTTTTTCTATTTATTTAGGGATATTAAACAAAATCGGTTCATGTGCGCGCGTTTGCAATAATAATTTTTAGGTTGATAGAATGTTATTTTAATTAGAAAATAATTCGTTTATGAAAGGTTTATATATGATAGTCTATGAAGATGTACATTGTTATTATTCAACAGTAAGGGGGAAAAAAAAATCACGTACTAGATGATTAAGTTCTTTCTTTTTTTTCCTTTTTTTTTTTTTTTTTTTTTTTTTTTTTTTTGCATTTCACATGATGAAGTTTGTGCTAGTAAGAAAAGAGATAGTGAGAGCAATTATTTGTGAAGTTTCAATAACCTCTCTCGTGGTAAACATGTTTACTCTTTTTCCATTTTTCATCTAGCTTTGATGAAATATGAAAATAGAAATCTGAAATTCAAAAACGAAACAAAACTACCAAATCTGCTAATTATGACGCTGCATTTTGAATACAGTGAGAATGGACTCCTCTTTTCTTATTTATTGACGCAAAAGCAAAGCAGCTTTTCTTTGATTAAAAAAATTGCAAGGTCAATAATTAATACTTTTATCCAAATTATTATTTAGTGAAACACAAGTTGGTCACTGTGCCAATAAATGTCACATGAAAGAAAATTGAACAGCAAGATATTGTATTATGATCTACTAGAGAGAATTAATCATTTGTAATCATCACAATTTCATCTGGACTTAGCCATCCATTAGGAAAATTAACCTACTGAGCCAGATCTATTTTCGGCCTATTTTAAGCTTTATCATGCATTCCTTGACAATTAGAAAGCCTTAAACAGTAAAAGGGAGTGATAGTTGTAATTGATACTTCAGCAATTAAATCAATGCAGTTCACTTGGTAGCAGTTAACATTGACCAAGCTTTCAAAAAAAATTCAGCAATTAAGTAATAAAAAAGCGGAGCACTCTTACCTTTTAGCATATACTTGAGCATTTTCCAATTAGAATGGTAATGTTTCTCATGTTAGCATTCCCTCTATTAAAGTACCATCCATTCCCTGCAAGGACTGGAAACCTTCTATTCAATTTAATTTTCTCTTTTTTCTTTCTTTTCCCTTTAATATTATCATTTATTTAT
Organism: Carex pumila; assembly: GCA_033356055.1. Classification (NCBI taxonomy): domain Eukaryota; kingdom Viridiplantae; phylum Streptophyta; class Magnoliopsida; order Poales; family Cyperaceae; genus Carex; species Carex pumila. Next base: position 121,522 of record JARJHM010000086.1, read on the forward strand.
GAAAGGAGTCAGAACTGTGTCAGTATGTCCTGCAGAAGAAATTCACACGATCTTAAACAAAAATTTGATAAACTACTATTCATGTAAGAGTCGATTAATGCAGGTCGTATTAAATTGACACACATTCATATAATACTTGCAGGCAAGATTCTGCCATTTCTATTTCTTTACAACAATTGTTCCTGGCTTCTTTTTTTTTTTTTTTTTTTTTTTTGGGGGGGGGGGGCTTCTTATTTCTTTCATATAATAAATAGAAACACCACCTGTACAGAAATAAGTACATACAGATCTATAATGTAAGCTTTTATAACCATAGTGTTGGCAATATCAACAACTTGAAGGTATACAGCATTATCCTTTACTGCAAATAAATAAAATGGGTATTAGTTTATGTATGACAAAAATGAAAGCCAACTTGTAATAATTACGAAAATAAGAAAGAAAAAAAATAGTCAAACCTCAGGATAGCAATCTTGACGAACAATCTTTTGAGTTTTGGGATTCACATTCAATGAGCAAGAAATATTTCCCTAATAAAAGGAAAACACAACAACATCAATCAATGAACATGTATATGAAACACAGGTATCAGTGTCTTATATTTTTTTTCGTTCTTTTTTTGGTTTGAGGAGATTGGGGTTGCACTATTTTCTTGTTGGACTTGATTTACAACACAGGAATAATATCCCTTATCGAACAAGGAATAAAATTCCTTATCACCGTATTGTTTGTAACAGGTACACAAGATATAGCACTAAGATTTTGGACTAGATAATGATGTTGTTTTAAGTCACTGAGGGTTTGTTTGTCAATATTGGATTTTTCTGTAGGGGGAAGGGTAGTTCTCAAAAAGAAAAGGTATTTTTTTTTTAAAAGAACCAGTATATACAAGTCTTGTACCAGTGTGGGACAGAAAGAGACTCTTTTGTATTACATGAACATGTTATTCATCATGTGCAAGCCAGAATTGGTAAACCTTTGCAACCAAAGTACCAATTCCGGTACCTGTGTATACAGCCCAACCAGCTACTCACTATATGTTTTGAAATTTTGAATATTTGTAACTCCTATTCCCTGCAACATTTAGAAAATTTTATAAGGCTAATCAACTTACAAACAGACCCATGTACAATTAAGAATAATTCTAAAGCTCACAACTTTGATTTACTAAATTAGCAGCATTAATGGAACCAATCCACCAGTTAATCCCGTAAAGGACTCACAAAAAAAAATTCCAAAACAAACTCATCATTTCCGAAATTTCCAACTAATTAGAACATAGTTGATAAAGAGAATGAAAATACAGTAAAAAAAAAGGGTACCTTAACCGGGATTTCAGCAAAGATCAGACTGAGAGATCCTTCAACCTTAGTAACAGTATCCAACGGCACCGACCCCTTTGCCAGGTCCTGAATCAAATACACTAATTCATCCAAAACTCTGACCCCATCTAGGTGCAGCTCAGCCTCCAAAGTCGACCCTCCTCTCGCCTGAACCCTTCCCCCAGCCGCATTGACAGAGCCAAGGTGCCTCCCCCGGTAACTCACCGAAGAAACCACCGATTTGTAATCAAGAGCGAAGAAATCAGGATTCTGTACATTCAACTTGAGTTTCAAAGTTAGATCGAACGCGGCACGAGGCGGCGGGGAGATGTGAAGATGTTTAAGGTGGAGATGCGTGACGTGGACGGTGGGGTCCGAGGGCCAGAGGAGGAGGAAGAGAGAGAAAGCGAGGAGGAGAAAGAACAGAGAGGAGAGGAAAGAGATGAGGCAGAGAGAGCAGGAAGTGAAACAAAGATTGCGACGGCGGCGGCGACGGAGGCGGAGGCAGAGAACTGGGTAGGAGGGGATGAGGAGGTACGAATTGGGATCTTGGAAAGAGGAGGAGGTGTAATAGGAGGGGAGAAGTGGCTCTGTGTCTGACGGGTGGGGTCGGATCGGCGGGTCGGTAGCCATCGGCGATTGGTGGAGGCGAGACTGAGAGATGATTGAGTTGTGTGAGGCGTGTGGAGGTGGGCTTTGGTGCTGCCATGGATGTGGATGTTGAGGTGATTTCTGAATACAGATAATGTACCGCAAATTTTGAGTTTAGATCCCACCGTCCGATTTGTTCTGGGATGAATATTAAATGGACCCGTACTTTCGAGCGCGGACCGGATTGGCTTGGATTCTTATCGGACAATCCAGATCTAAACTCAAAATTTGAGTTACTTTAGGAAATTCGGACTAGGTGATTTCGTGCGGCGAAGGTGTTGGTGCGTTTTGTGGGCCCTAGTATACGTCGGAGTGCAAAAAAAGAAAAATAATTGATAGTATGAAATAAATATTGAGCTTTTTTATTTTAAGTAATGGTGTGATAAATAAAAATATTAAGTTCTCTAAAGATTTTCTAAATTTCTGGGGCAATTTTCCCCAACTGAAAGAATAATCGCGACAAATTCTACTAATTAAAATTATCCACAAGTATTTCAGAGAAAATAGTCACAACATTGGGTATGAATTATTTATAAATAAAGAAAATATGTCAATGACATAAAATTATTTTATCAATCATCGTTGGTTCACTTGATTGCTTCTATTCGAATCTGTTCAACTAGGCCAATTTGGGCAGGAGAACCAAATCAGAGAGAGTGTCAGAATTTGTAGAAACTCTGTTCTCATGAAAAAAAAAAAAAAAAATGATACTTCTGCTTTTGTGCCTTCGTTTTATTAGGTTGATTTCTCATTATTACAACAAAAAAAAAATTTCTCACTCGAACTTGTAACTTTTCACATTGAGAGTTGGAAATCATGTACTTTTATTACTAAATCTCATACTTCTTTTTTTTTTTTTTTGACAAAAAAAAATGTAGAAATCTAGCTTCCAATTTTAATTGATCTTAACACAAACAAGAAGTGTCTGATTTTGCAAAGACGACCACTTAAAAATATACAAATTTGTAATATAGTTCCAAGAAAGATAGCAATTTACACATCTTAGCCCATGAAAAGGATCATATTCTGTCCTAGGGACATGCTTTGAGTTTCAAAACTTAGTTACATACAAGTTGCTCGCGCGTTCATGTGTATGTTAAAGATAAAAATATAGTTTCATGTTTTTAAGCTCTTTGATAAATTTAATTCTAAAAGTCATTGGATTAATTTTAAATGACAAATCAAAATTATTAAAACCGATTTACTTTACAGTTAATGTGTTTACATGTCAATTTTTTTTAATTAAATTAATTTAGTATAGAATCAAACGGTCAAAATATAATAAAAAAATATATTAAAATTAATTTATAAACCTTCTTTTTATTGACCACTTGATTTTATATTAAATTAATTCAATCACTCGTAAATTAGATCAATTTTAAAATTTTGAATTTGTCACTTAAATTAAATTTGATATGTTTTGAGATAAGCTACCGATACTCTAGTGAGCATAAGAATACCCTAGTTCTCCTCAGATAAATTAACTTTATTATATATTTCTGTATCATTTATGATTAATTAGTTAGGGTGTATCTCAAAGTTTTCAATTTTTTCCATAATGAAGAGCTGTTAATTCTGAATCACATTTTAATATTTGAATACGTCATAATAAAAATTGAAGATGACTTCAATTAATATAATAAATATTGTATCAGATAAATACACGTCGACCTACATAATTAAAATATTTTGGAAATTAAATTAAGAATAGTTATTAGCAATCTCGATTAGAAAATTAGTAAGCTCTTGTGGGGCCGACAACATGGCCATGTGATCAGTTTTAATTGTTTTGACTTGTTTCAATAATATATTGCTACTGTTGATCATTGATTGCTGATAGTCTTGTGGAATGGCTAAATCTTCACTGCACACTATATAAACAGCATCAACTGACCCGTAGCGCGTCTTAGAGAATGGTTCTTCAAGCCTCAGGTCTTCAAGAAACAGAGACGATACTCTCACCAAATTCATTGCTAGTGTGTAATCCTCTGGTGAGCAGAGTTGGTATAATTTTGACTTGAGCATATCTGGTCCGAAAAACATGCAAGTCAGAATTTTGTTTCCCAATTGTACTGGTCTGAACTCTGTATCCATCCATTCTGACAACGGCCGTTCCTCAGCAATATACTTCATATATAACATAAGTGACAAGAACAAAGTACTGTTAGTATTGATGACAATTGCAAAACTCTGTATTGTACCTATCCAATGTATAGCTATAGGAGGCGACAATGACAATGACAATGACAATGACATACATCACCACAAATAAAGGGACACAAATTTATTTGGACGGATTGAAAATTAAATTAAATTTGATTCTGTTGCTAATTCTGTGATATTTACTGCATGTGTACTATTTGTAGATTTTTCTGGGACTAATCCTCCAAGATATTCTGTGTCTAATTCTGTGAAATTTACTTTGTAATTAACATGGTGAGATAATTAAGGATACTGCTAGTATATACAGAGGCGGATTCACGATTTTCATCATAAAAGTACATACATATAGGATAATAGGAAGGATGTGAGAGCCCTTGTGTATACCTTATCAATGACATGTGATGGGGCTGAGGTCGAATCTGGCATGAAAGCAGCGAGAAATACTGCAACCGAGATTTTCTCAGGGAACTCCTCCATTGCCAAAGCTATGTTCACCCCTCCTGAGCTATGGCCAACCAAAATAACCTTTTCCCCAGGCGGCAAGGATTGCAAGATTTGAAGCAAAGGTTGAGAATAGTCTCTGAAACTTGGTACCTCAGTAATTTGCCTGTCATCTATGCCTGATGCGGCCATGTCAGGCACCATTACACGGTAACCTGCAGAGCGGAGTGCTGTTGTGACCTTGTACCAGCTCCAGGCACCATGACAGGCACCATGGACAAGTATTATGTGCTTCTTCGAGCTCTTGTTCTTCTTATCCATCTCATCTATAGATATGATTGTCTTGTGTGATCTTATGAAAGGAAATTAAGATGAGAAATCCGTGCAGTGCATATATATGTAGTTGAATGCACGGGAATTCATATGATCCGACGGTCCTGATCTAAACATAAATATTGACTTGCACGTACTACATCAGACTGTTACAATATAAAGGTTGAAGACTATGCATGGCCTTACTGAAAAAAAATGCAATGACAATCATTGGTTATTTAATATTTATATAATAGGAAAACGTCACAGAAATTACTGGTGGTAAAGAATCATCCTTCATGTCGCTGTGACAGTTATTGATAAAATTGCTATTATGGAGACCAAAGTTAAGTAAAATTGCCATTTATGTAAAATTGCTATTCATGTTGTTGGATTGCTCAACTTTCAAGTAAAAATTGCTATTAACTAAGGGTAAAAAATCATCCTGCATATTATAGAGACACAAAATTCAGCCAAACGGCCATAAGTTGAGCAATTCAACAATTTTCAAGCAAAATTTAGATATGAACCTGATGATTGATGACATCTTTTGCCATGAGATTTAGTACTTCTTACGCAGTTTCATAAACAACAACAAGTTTTGATTTGGATGGTAATCACAAAGAGATAGGAAAAGAGGGGTAAAATCTTATTCCACAACAGAAATATGAAGAGGTGGGGGGCGACAATTAGCCTTGATATCTTATGACAACCATTATTTCAATTATGAAAATATTCTCGTTATCTATGTATATAATTGAATTTTTACTTAATTAGGAAAAAAAATAAAAAATTGCAATACAGGAAATTCAAGGAAGGAAGAACGTAATCAAGAAAGCCAACCTTGTCGTTGCAAAGAAGCTTCCGACGACAGGGTGATCGCAGGAAAGAGAGGACGGCGAAAGCGAGCGGCGAGGGTCAAGCAATATCGAATGTCAGATCCTAGATCTGATAATGTGAACTGAAATCGCAATTGAGCCGTAAAGACAGCTTCTTGGACGAATTTCAGAATCTGAGCTGAAGCTCAGCGATAATGGTGAAAAGAGAGAAATTGAGTAAATTGGAAAAGTTTGTTATTTCATTTCTTGATTTGATTGGATACATCAACTAGCCTTATATAGGCGACACTGTTCAGTAAGAAATACAAAAAATCTACGTAACAGATGCGTTAATTGCATTGCGAGGCGACACCTCAGCTCCACGGTATCATCCTGCTTATTTGGCCTAACTGATTCATAACAGATTTTACTGTAGCGGAGTGCATGGGTCCCGCCCATCAGCTTCTCTTCTCCATCTAATGGTCAGTTCGCTCAAACAAGGGTGGAGCCCAGTTCGCAGTAAAAGTCCCTTTTAATTCCTCTCTGACCGCTTTGCTGCCCTTGCCCAAACTCCTTTCTTCACCCATAGCGTTGACTGGGTCAAAATTGGCTTCAATTGATCCCAATTCAGTTCCAGGATCTGACATCGAAAGATGAGAGACGGAGAAGAGGAAATCGTATTTAGAATCGAAAGAAGAGAGATGGAGAGGAGAAGATATTTGTGTAGAACAAGAGGAAAAGAGGGCAATTTTATAGAAGAGCGTAAATGAAACATAAAGAAAGTTCTGAGGAAATCAACTACAGACTACAGTGGAAAAGGGGACCCATTTGTCAGTGAGTAACTTATTTTTGAAAATAAATCACCAAACGTTCAAAACAAATCAAACGGTGGAGAAATAGAATGTTACTGTAGATGACACTGTTCATATACAGTAACCGAGATCGCAGATTATATCTATAGATAGATATATAAGAGTAAGGGTACAGTGCTACGGCTTAATATTTTGAGTTTTCAAAATTTTAATCGTTGATCTGAACTGTTTATCTTGTTCTTTATATTAATATGTATGTATTTGGAGGTCAAATTTTATATTTTTTTTAATAATAGTAAAATTTGAACTCCAAATACATATTAATATGGAGAACAAGATAAATAGTTCGGATCGACAGTTATAATTTTGAAAAATTGAATATTAAACCGTAACACTGTAGTTCTCTATGCAACCCATAACACCGTAGCCTTACTCGATATATAATATAGCATTTTGTACTTCTGTATATGTAAATTAATACAATGTTGCATGCCTCGAGTATCTCAACATTTTTTCATGCTACTATATGTCAGCCCCAACAAAACTATTGGATCTGATGAAATGCATCGGAGTAAATTTAGACAGTTATTTCATGGATTTCAAACCCGAAAGGAAAATGATCAGTTATTACTTATTACCATTTAACCCTTTGACAGTTTAATGAGAAATAGCAGAGTGAAATTCATGCACTAATATTGAATCTTTGTGTTTGTGTACAATTTTGGTTGCTTATGCCATGTATCAAAATAAATTAAAGAAGTACGCCTGCTTTGGAGCACAAAATTATTTGAAGAAGTGGATAGTAGGGAAAAATAATCATCTTCTAATTTCGGTTGGTGTTTTGAGCAATACATATGGGGATAATATTTGTTTGAAGTGATGATTCCGTAGCTTTTATTTTCATTATGGTAGCTTATATAGGAGGAGGGTTCCAATGCCTCATTTTTTTCATAACTCATCATACTTCATATTTTATATTTTCGTTTTTAAAGTCCAAATTGTCAATCCAAACCGTTCAACATGATATATATACTAAAATATGGTTAGGGATGAAATTTTATAATTTTTGAAATTTTTTTACTATTTTTTAATATGAGTAATCACTTTTTTTTAACGGTTCAAAAAAAGTAATTTTTTATCTATCTTAAAAAATAGTAAAAAAATTCTAAAAAATATAAAATTTCATCTCCATGCATATTTTAGTATAAATATTATGTTGAACGGTTCGGATCGACAATTTGGACTTTAAAAACGAAGATATAAAATATGAGGTATGAAAAAAATGAGGCATTGGAATCCTCCTCCTTATATAGTGAGTTTCAGATAAATTTTTTTGGAGTTTGTTTTTTGTCACGAATTGATTGATCACTTAAGTTTAATTTGTTTCTCTCAAGTCATTGAATTTTTTATTTATTCTAATCAAATTACTCTATATTTTTTTCTGCATAGAATATCATCAATGAGAGAGAACACTTAAAAAAAGTAAGAAAGGGTTTAAATAAGTAAAATCCTCCATAGAGACCAAAAGTTAGCCACGCCAATTTGATCTGCTAATTATTTGTGGGCTTTATTTTCACCTATATCGATCCACTACATGGTTGTACGTAAATTAATGGGCTTAAGGCGAAAGAAAATGGTTCGGCTGGATTTCATCTCTGATTCTCAGAATAATTTTTGACACCTCAATTATAGTTTCTACCCAGTACACAAAAATAATTCGAAACTCATAAACCACAAACAAAAGTAATTTGATGAGAACAACCAAGTTATTATTGTTATTAATGTATTTTGGAGGAAACTTGGTTAAAGAGAAAGAGAAGAGGATTTCGGAAATAAATTGTGTGAAATATAGTGATTAATTTATTGTTAATTTATTTTTGAATAGTTTTTACTATTTTCTAAATATATACAAAATTATTATTTTCAGATGGCCTACAATCTTATAAAAATATAAAATTTTGTCATCAAATATATTTTAATATATAAATTACATTAAATGGTTTAAACCGACTATTTGAATTTCAAAATGGAGATAAAAATGAGAGACACGGTCCAGTAATGATGGGATCCGTATCCTCTACGGAGGTTCTACCTGCGGAGCTGTGCGGTGGTTTTGATCTGGTCCGTTCGTTTTGAATCGGACAGACCAGATCAAATCTTGCTCAAATTTTAAAAAAACTCAAAATTTGGTAAACCCTTAATCCAGCCGGTCCAATCTGAAACGAACGGATCAGATCAAAACCACCGCACAGCTCCATAGGTAAAACCTCCGCAGAGGATAGCAGAGGATAGCGTTTCGTAATGATGATAACATTTCATTAAGTATTATTTAAGGAAAACGGTTGGTCCAGCAAAGCGGCAAAGTTTGATCTGAAAATTTATTTTTCCCTCCGAGGTTAGTCAAGTCTGACAATAGGAGCAGTCCATGTGGCAAATGCTCATTGGTTAAGGTGCTGTTGTGAATAGTTGAGTACAGACACAAGGACCGATGCTTCAGGCTCTAGACCCCACAACCAACACATGAACACAACTGAGCATTTATGTTTACGCGCTGCCAGCCAAACAATTTCTTTACGTCCTACGGAATAACAAACAAATGAGAATTTAAACGCAAAAAAAATGAGAATTGATATCAAACGCCTCAATTTCTCGGAAAGATAGGCTTTTCCTAAGAGTCCAGCTAGTATAACATCACTGTCATATAACATTAACTTCAAAATTAATTAAATAGACTTCAAATGACTAATTTAAACCGTTCAAACTAATTTACTTTATGAGTGATGTGTTTACATATAATTTTTTTTATATTTTTGAATTATTTTAGTATCAAATCAAGCAATAAAAAATGAATGTATTAAAATTATCTTAAAAACTCACACATTTGACCGCTTGACTTGATACTAAATAAATTCAAAAAATTATAAATTTTGATGTAAATGCACAACTAATGAAGTAGATCGATTTGAATAGTTTGGATTCACTGTTTAAAGTTAATTCGATAGATTTTGGAGTTAGTGTTATATAGACTGAAATGACATTGATGTTATACTAGCCATACTCATTTCTTAAAGAACAAATATATTTTACTAATTTGATTTCACTACACAAAACAAAATGTTCTTATTAGAAAAAGAGTGTTGTGAGAGATTATATAATCGAAATATGAATATAAAATTAATTGTAAACATTAGAGTTAGGTGACTTAATCTTTAATCTTTCTTTTAAAAAAATAGTTAAACCCTAAACCCTTAACAAGTAAACACTTGTTTTGGGACAGTTTGATATCTAGAGCATATTGGATTCAGTTGCTTCACAAACTAGGTTTGGGTACAATTCATAATAGTATTGGCAATCATGTTAGACTATGGGCAAGAACAGGAGCTATGCAAACGGAAGAACTCAGGTTGGTGTGGATAACAGCTTGGGCAGCGGGATGCTCGTAGAAGAAACGATAAGAGAAGTTAGACTATGGATAGATAATGGATAACAGGTTATAGAGGAACATGAACCCTCTGCTTCTTTTACTTATTATTATTTTTAGTTCAAGAGTATTATTTCTCATTTAAATGAGTTATGTAATATATTTGAACATTTATAATTAATTTTTTTATCAATGCAAAACAGTAGGCCAGCAATTGCCAACCTACCATCAAAAAAATAAATTCTAATACTTGAAATATCAAATGAAAGAGAAGTGCCCTCAATTATTGTGTGCTCTTTTGAAAGCAAGAAGAGGAATATTGAAAATCCGAGACTTTGATTGAGTGTGAAGAGAAATGTGAAGTTTGAGGAAGAAGTAAGGAAGAGTAAGTGAATACGAAAACAAGCATTTTTATTCAAAAAAAAAATTAATTTGAAGATAATTTTATCACAAGCATATGATGTGATAAGAGACTCAAATAGCTGTTAAAGTACTTTATCTTAGCTTAAACCCTACACCATTATGAATTGCTTGACAAGATAATAAAGATATATATCTTAGTTCAAATGCCACATTACTTCATCCTCAATCGTTCCCTAATATCTTTATTTTTTATTTCAAAGTTCAAATAGAAGATCTGAACTACTTAGCATGATATCAACGTTAAAATGTGCTTAGAGATCAAATTTTATATTTTTTTGAAATTTTTTTACTATTTTTTAAGAGGTACAAAATCACTGCTTTTAGATGGTCCACAATTTTATAAAAAAACAATAATTTTGTATCTATCTTAAAATATAGTAAAAAAATTTAACAAATATAAAATTTGATCTCTAAGCACATTTTAACGTGGATATCATGTTGAGCATTTCATATATTTTATTTGAACTTTGAAATAAAAAATAATAATATTGAGATATAAATGAGACAAAACAATATGGCATTTGAGTCCTCTAAAGATATATATACACATCTTAATATCCACACTTATTCAGCTGCCCAACAAGCAAAAGCTAAAAAAGGATAGATTAGGAGAGCTTTAACAAAATGTCTACGAATATATAAAAAAAGAAAGCGGATACAAACAAAAAGACAAGGGTCGTGTTACAGGGTACGGCCCGCCATGAATTCATTCATTGCCCTGGCATGATATCCCTGAATCCAAGTAATGTTTACAGTTTCCCTGATATAGTTCCTGTTTCAACTAACTGGACTGCAGACCCCACAAGAACATCAAACTATATGGGAGGCTGGGAGACTGGGAGCTGCGAGTCATTGATTTGTTACAGGAACTATATCAAGAAAACTTGTTACAGAACATCCGGATATGAAATCGACGAGTTTCTCGCCGGACTCGACAGGGAAATTTTTTATTGATAGAAATTAAAAAAAAAAAGGTCGAGAATGAAATAGAAAGAATACAAGTTTTGTAATATTGATAAAAAAATTGGTACAGATTTTATCGATTATAACAATCAAAACACTTAAGATAGACAAAATCTCTACCCATTCTAACTTATCTTAGACCTTCTATGAAGACAGTGTTTGAGAAGATCAAGAATTGATTTGTTGTCATTTGTATTTTGAAAACAGTGTCACAGAAAATTCATAATATATTAGGATGTGTAGAAATTTTGCCTATCCTAACTATTTTGATTATTATAATTGATAAAATCTGTATCGATCTTTCTATTAATATCATAAAACCTGCACTCTTTTTATTTTTCTCTCTATCTTTTTTTTCAATTTCTATAAATAAAAAATTTCCACCCGACAGCTCCCTGATGGAATCCACGTGATTTCGGGTAACCTTTTTACTCTCCCTATCCTGTAGCACAAAGCCACCTAAACAAAGCAAGAGGGTCCCGGACTCTAGAATTGTTCAATTTGAATTTACAACCTTTTATTCTAAGATGACTTGCAATGCCAATCAAAACCCTACACTGTAGAGATAAAATTCTACTGCTATCACGTTTACGAATTGGACCCCACGGAGGCACGGACCCGTCTTTTCAAGGTCACTCAGCTCCTTGTGTTTCTTTTAAAGGGAGAATAAATGGGATCCGCATCCTCCCAGGTACCTGATTCAACACAATTGAAACAGACGGTTCAGATTTATTCTCCGGTCAGGATTCGTGATGACAGAGGGGGCAGGATTATTGATGCTTTGAGATGCGTTCCAATCCAATTTCGGACCGTCTGATTCAATTCTACCCAGTCAGGTAACCTGAGGGGATACGAATTCGAATAAATGTTTTTTTTTTTGAGGTGAGGAATAAATGTTGAAACGCTATCTTCTGCGGAGCTTTTATCTGCGGTGCTGTGCGGTGGTTCAACTTGTTCGTTCGTTTTGGATCGGATGAGCTGAATTAAGAGTTCACTAAATTTTAAATTTTTTAAAAATTCAGATAAGATCTGATCTGATCCGTCCGATCCAAATTAAACGGACCAAATCAAAATCACCGCACAGCACCGCAGGTAAAACCTCCGCAGAGAATACGCTTCCATAAATGCTGGTCCTTAGAACTAGAAAGCTCTGTTTTTAAAGCGCTCTTCTAGCATTGGATGCTCTGGTGAGTTGTGAGAAGCATGACAATGTCTCTCTTCACGCCTCTTGTCACCTTTCTCTGGTTTTGCTTCTCCATTGGCGCTCTCGGAGCTCAAAACCTTGACGGTGTGTTCTTACTTCTTTTGGAGATTTTTGTTTCTCATTGTTCTTTTATGTTAAATGTTTACCTGGGAAGCTACTTCAGATCTCTTCTCTGTTTTGTGTGTTATAGTACTACATTTTCTACTTAGGTGACCATGACTCCTTGTTTCTATTATATTTCAAGAAACTCCATGAATAGAGGGTTTATGTAGGGTTTAACATGCTTTTTGTTATCTTTGTCGCCTACCACTAAATTTCCACTAATAATTGCTGTACCCTTTTTCCAGACATTTTGATTTCATAAATTAGTTTCAATCAAAATATTAACTTCGCCGAGAACCCAAGAGTATAATGTAGTACTTGGAGATTATTTAAAAAAAACCACTAACCCAAAAAGAAGTTACTGTATTTGAGAAATTTCTTCATAGAACAATCAGACGGTTACAAACAAGGCTAAGCTTCTTTAGTTGTAGAAACTTTTTTTATTTTAACAAATTAAAACCCCAGAGAACTAGAACATGCAGTTCTTCTCCCATTTTAAAATACTATTTTAATTTCATTTGATTTCAGGTCTCCTCCCAAATGGAAACTTTGAGATCAGCCCCCGCAAGGAGAAACTCAACAAGACAGTGCTTATTGGCAAGCATGCCCTTCCCAACTGGATAATTCACGGCCGTGTTGAGTATGTTTCAGGGGGGCCACAACCTGGAGGCATGTTCTTCGCTGTGCAACACGGGGTCCACGCTGTAAGACTTGGAAATGAGGCCTCGATTTCACAGAATATCACAGTCAAGCCAGGATCTTTCTATGCACTCACCTTTGGTGCCACTCGAACCTGTGCGCAGGATGAGGTATGTGCTAACAGTGTTTCAAAATTATCTTGTTTTGGTAATAATTATTGTTAATCCTTAGTGTGTGATGCTCTGTCTTGTGTAATAAAGCAAATAATGCAGAGTTAAATATAGTATATGCAGCAGAGGGAAATGATCTTTGTCTCAATATTTGTAGTATAATTTTGATGTTACAAAACATTCATTTCTCCATGTTTAGAGGATTTTGCTCTCCCTTATCTTCACTAATTTGACTATCTTGACATGCAATTTACTAGGTTCTGCGTGTATCGGTGCCGCCACTTTCAGGGGACATCCCAATTCAAACATTATACAGTACCACACAAGAGGATACATACGCATGGGGATTCAGAGCTACTGGAAAAACTGCCCAGGTCATATTTCACAATATAGGTGTCCAAGAGGACCCAGCATGTGGACCCCTTCTAGATGCCGTGGCCATAAAGGAACTCCTCCCTCCTTACCCCATGAAAGGTAAATTTTACAATGTCCTAAACTATATTTGCAATATCATTACTCTATCTAGTAATGGTGTCTATAACCTGTTACATCAAGCTATGGTAAAATTGGTGCCTATACCAGAAGCACATTTGATATATACCTGTTTATATACCCGTCCCAGAATGATCAAATTGAAAACCTGATTGCCTGTACTTGTACAGGGCATCTACTACGTACAAGTACAAAAGTGTTGAGAGTATTCAACTGTGTACCTATGTATTACTGGTTAATTTCATATGTAAATATACCGTTTACCACTATCTGCAATAAAACACATAATGAATGCAAAGGGCAATTATTTTCTCCAGCTCTTTGTAATTGACAAATATGTCCAAACAAATGTACCAGGTAACTTAGTGAAGAACGAGGGATTCGAGGTGGGCCCACACGTGTTCCCTAACTCCACAGCTGGCATTCTCCTCCCACCCAAGCAGCAGGACAGCACTTCCCCTCTTCCCGGTTGGATCATAGAATCTCTTAAGGCTGTCAGACTTATTGATTCGGCACATTTCTCAGTCCCATATGGAAAGTTTGCAGTAGAGCTTGTCGCTGGTCGTGAGAGCGCCATTGCACAAGTTATTCGCACAGTGCCAAACCACCACTACAATCTCTCTTTTTTGGTTGGTGATGCCAAGAACGGTTGCCATGGGTCGCTTCTTGTTGAGGCTTTTGCAGGTAATGCTTAGGAACAGAATGTCCTTCAATATAATTCACTAAGCACCTATGTTGTTTGGTTGAGGCCTAATCTAAGCTGTTATGCCAAGTCCTAAGCTATTAAAAAATAGTTGCTTACAATGGAGCTGTTGGGGAGCTAACTGTTAATCAACTTGGATAGGTGGTTTAAATTTAGAGGCAGTTAATCTGCATTTGTCGGAATAACTGAGGCCTCAACCCTTATTCCATGGTTTGGGCCTCAACCAAAACACCACCTTAGATAAATTTCTGAAGTAAAGAAAATGCAATTTTTTATAGTCCTGACAGCTGGTATATGTCTTATGTAATGTGCAATAGGTAATGCAACTGTGAAGGTGCCTTTTCAATCAAGCTCGAAAGGTGGGTATGCTCCGGCAAGCTTGAAATTTGTGGCGAGTGGATACAGGACCCGACTCACCTTCTACAGCTCATACTACCACACCAAGACCAATGACACAGCTGCGCTTTGTGGGCCAGTGATTGATGAAGTTAGAGTTTATCCTCTCAAGCTTTGAGGTTTTAGTTCCAAAAATTAGTCATTCAGTGGTTTGCAGGTCTTATTGGTATGAAAAATTGTAGAATTTACTTTTATGTGTGCTTCGCTTGGATTAAAGACTTTATAGTATGCTATGAGCTCTGTATGAAGCCGGTTGGAATGAAATCTTTGCTTTTTAACTGTCAATCATGGTCAAGTATATCTAGCTTCTTTTTTAAGCACAGGCAATCACCTACTGTTAAATTTCATTACCCAAAAATATTTAAAAATTGTTGGAGGTACAGTTACAGATGGTTGATGAATGATGATCCAAGAATCAAGATGTTGCAATTCAAATTTGAGTATGCTGACAATTTTGTATCCATATCTCTAATTATGCCCCCTTTGAGTATGTGAGATGGTGTGACAAATTGACATCCTGCTAAATGTTTTGTTCTCTCCTTCCACAAGTTCAGCTAAATATATCTAGTTAAGCATCTTGGACACTCCCTTGGGTTTCTTAGTATAACTGTTAACTCCTCTTTTTTGGTCTAAATGTTTCTCCGCGACATTTAAATATACTAAAACTCGATACTGTACTGGTCAGGTACAATATGTGTGGGCTCTTACTGTGCACTAGTCAGGTCTAAAAAAATTCATTTTTTTTGTTACTTTTTGAGTGTTTGATTGGGACTTGGGGGTGGTCCGGTGGGCATCGGATGAAATTCAGTCTTATGCCAGGTCACGGCCACCCAATGTGCATCAAGATCTGTGCATCCAACTTTGAGATTCGTGTATATTAAGTTTGAAAACCCTTGATGCGGATTGGAGCATGGTTCCCATTGGACATCGGACTGCCACCACTTCCATTTGATTGAGGTTTTAGTTATATATCAGATCTCAGATATAGTAATTATATAAACAAAATTACTATAGATGCCAATATTTCACGGGCTTGGTATCATGCCAGTGTATACAGCCATACAGGGATACTCCATTTGTTCCTGTCTCAGATATAGTTTTGACCGCGGTCAAACTATTTTCTGATGTCTCCTATATGATTGTAGTCATGTATGCTTTTCAAGCTATAGAAAAGGACTTTATAGCTTTGGCTGTTGCATATTTTCATGATGGTTCAGTCATCAAAGGAATAAACTCAAAGTTAGAGATGATTTTTCATCACCTGAAAATTTTATACCAACCTGGGTATATCATTTGTTTCAAGAACTAATATACTAAAGAAATACTTCTTATTGACATTTACCCTGCATATTTTGTAAGAAAGAATAGTATTTTTTTTTTAAACTAAATCTTCCCCATTTTAATTAAGATGACCTGCCTAACTTAAAATATTTTCAGGTCGTTTTAATATATTACAGATTAGTGGAATCGGATCAGAGATGGTGATCTTGTCGGACTGTAGTTTATTGTAAACAATTCTAGATGCTCAAATCGAGTTGTTTTTGTCACCAATTCCTAGACAAATTACGGTATGCAAATTATCCATATCCTTTCTGATATATGTTCTTGTGTTATTACATAAATTTGTCGAATTAATGGTTATATAGAATGGTAATAACAGAATAATAAAAAAAATGATAATATCCAAGAGCAGAGCTTGTGTACGATATTACTAAACTGAATTCTTGTTGTTCAATGCTGACAATTAATATAATTTGCCATACAAACAACATTAATACATAACACATGACATTACTGCAAGGCTTGACTCGTATTCTAGGAGGCATAAAATAAATAGAAAAGCACAAACATATTCAATTTCTAAGAATGATGATTCTGGGCCTTAAGGCCATGTTTGGTTGTGAAGTAAGAGGTGGAGTAAATCCCTTACTCCACGCTTAAGGAGTCAAATGAAGAGTAACTTAGGTGACTTAAGATGGAGTAAGATTTGAGCTAAACCGGAGTAACTTACACTACCCAGAGAGGTGGTTTAGTTTACTTCACCAAACACGGTTAACTTACTCCGGTTTAATTTGGAGTGAGAAATTTAATTCGGTTTAACTTTACTCAACCAAACATGACCTAAAGAATTTGGCTTTGTTAGATGCTCTTTCGATTTGCGCCAACTTTTTCTTTACTTCGGGGTCTTTAACTTTGTCATCAAAATGCAGTTTTTCGAGTACTGGTGTATGGGCCAGTAAGAATTTCACAAACATCCAATACATATTTGTGATTCACAAACATCAATAGAGATGTGTGTATCTTGACAAACTTCATATGCTCAAATGCAATGTGTTCCCAATTCGTTGTTTATGTAGCATACAACTCAAATGCATCTTCCTGCAAAGATACATTGTTGTAACACATAATAAGAGACTAAACCCAAAGAAGAAGTAAAATAACCATCAGCATTTGAGTGTATATGAGGAATAAAATGTAAAAACATACAACTGTAAGTTCTTCTAGATTTGGGGCATGATTGATTTTCCAACAAGGGACAACCTGAGATCAATTTAGTCAAATTGCCCTCGTTGATAGTAACCCATTCTAACTTTAGTGACTTGAGAAATTTAAATTCTTTAAATACTCGAGGCAACTTGATCATGCATATTGCAAACTCCACTTCAAACCTTGCAAATTGAAAAAAAACATAGATGGAACCTTCCACTTATTCTCACAGAATGTGTGAGAAGTGAACTTGAATTTTTTAATTCCTTCTGTCGATAGAACTTCCATCCACTGATTAAGAGCCTCAGAGCAAGGTACCGCATCAGAAATGACAAAATTGCGAATTAAACCATCGTGGAGTGACAAAAAGTTATCGACAAATTCTACCATGTTGACATAATTTTTCACAAGGTGCTCACCATATGTGTCCAATATGGAGTTTGAATGCTCATCGTCAGCTAAGTTTCGGAATTGAAGACCAAGTGAAGCTCCAATTGCGAGATAAGCAGCATGTTCTCAATGCCTCTTTCACCGGCAACCATGCCAGTATGTTATCTTTGATATCTATTGGAAAGTCACTAATTCTATCAAGGTTTGACATTCTTTCTCCTTCACAATTTAATTTTGCTGCCTGTCAGAAAGTTGTTTTCTTTGGTTCACAAATTGAGCTCCTATCCTCACAGAATATGAAGATCAAGCAAATTGAAATGAATAACATTCTTAGGAGTGATTTTCTATTACCATTTGATTAATCTTTCACCTCTAATTGTTTGAATTTTTTTATTTAAGGAACTCCTCATTCATTTTTGATATCTAATTAGAAGAGATACACAAATAAATTGTTAGAAGCATCATAGATTTCTAGCTAACGGTTGAACTGTGAAAAAAGTTATTTTGACAAGTTAAACTTATGAATGGAAGTGAATTACCCTTGTTAATCGGCCATTAAAACAGAGGCTTTCTAAATTTGGTAGTCGGTCAAACATATCAGTCAGATTGTTTTCACAAGGAGTATATTAGTACTGAGAGAGACACGTTTTGACGAGCGTTGGTGTTCTTAAGGACACGTGAATGAAATCCCAACAAATCATGTGAACTTTCTTGAGCCTTGGTGCATTGATAGTTATATTCATATCACGCATAAGTTCGAACAAGCTCAGATTTTCTAATACGGGACTACCTGAAATCAATGTAGTCAAATTACCCTCACCGATAGTAACCCATTTTAACTTAAGTGACTTGAGAAGTTTAAATCCATTTAATACTCGAGGCAATTCGATCATGCATTTTCTCAAATTCTGCAAATTGCAAAAAGAAAATGGAACATTCCACTTATTTCTATAGAGAAGGTGAGACGTGATCCGCATTTCTTCAATTCATTTTCTTGACAGAACTTTCATCCATTGATTGAGAGCCTCAGAGTAAGGTTTCAAATCATAATTACATTTTAAATTATATTAAAATAGGTCTGTTGGAAGGAAAAAAACTATAAAACAAAATTCTAACATAAATTGACTTACCTATGAAATCAATCAGAGAATCGGCTTAAACAATACAAGATCCTTAACGTCTTGATAGATGAAGTAGTTCACAGGATTTTATAGTCAGACAACTGTCAAAATTAGAATGAATAGCCAAGGATATTTGATTAAATATACTATTTGATTAATAGTTTTTTGTTCTTCTTTTAGCTCTCCTTTAAACTACCATCCTATATTTGTTCGTCTACTATATTAGAAAGTATTTGACAGTTGGTGTTGCCCATTTTTATGTTTTCAGAATATTCAACATTTGTAATTAATGTGTCTTTCTATGGATGATACGGATTGAAATGAAATCTTTTCATCAATCAGTCATAGATAAATATATTTAGTTAAGTACTTCAAATGTGGTTTGTACCATTTTAATTATTTAATTATTGAGATCTACGAGAAGTTTCTATATTTTTAAATTCAGTATTCCAGTTTGATCTTAGATTCTCTTTATATATAGCCAATTGTGATTATTATATTTTAACGCTCTTTTTTTTTTTATCCATCCTTAATTAATATCGTGTATATGCTATTTTCATTATTTGTCCATCTTTAATAATGATTATTGGGTGATCTTATATGTTTGTGCTCATGTCAATGGAGATGATGAACAATTTAAAAAAAAAAATCAGAATAAGAATTAGAAAGTTAAGACCAACTTGGATATTGCTGAGTTTAAATTTTAAGAATTAGATAAACTTGGATAATTTGAATGTATGTAGAACTGGATTTATGAGTTTCAGTTCTCTATAAAGAAAATATATTTGTGGTGTAAGAATTTTCTTACTTAAATCTAGTATATTGAAAATAAAAATAAAGTTTAGTGATGATTAGATTCTCTATTGGACAAAATTTCAATATAATTTCTAAAACAAACTTAACATATTGTTAATTCTTGTACATTTTTGCTTTGTACAATATTTTCACAAAGTTATTTCATTTTGTGAGCTGCATTAGTTGTTTGCATTTTTTTAATCTTATTTTAATATATTTTGTTGTTTCCTTTTGTGTTTGCATTTTTATGTGAAAATACTTGACAGAGCAGTGTTTGCTTCATGTGGTGCATGGATAATAGTTAAATCAGTGCTGCATGAAGCAAAAACTTCTCTGTCAATATCATCACCCAAAAATAGCAACACGCTTAAAACGTTCACAAATATAGTTGATTGAATGCATTAGGATGAAGTGCCCAGGGCAGACTCAGAATTTTTGTTAGGGGGGCAAAAAAATATCAGATTGGATTTAAATTGTTTATTGGATTTAAACTCACTAACTAATTGGGTACTCGATAAAAAACTCAATGCTTTGACTTATATTTTCTAATGCTCTGACTTATAATTTCTGATACTTTAACTTATAATTCTAATTACCAATCATAATTCAAGAAATTTATCTTGATTTTAATATTAAATTTAACCTGAATCACAAATCAAATATTCAGAAGGAGCCAAAAAACTTTCCAAAGAGAGACAAAGACGTCGATCAGTACCAATAAATCACCTAAATCTGCCCCCGGAAGTGCCATGAGATATACTTAATAATTATGTGTTCCTCTTTGAGCTCTCCTCTGAACTACCATCCTACTTTTGTTCATCCAAGTCATGAGAGAGCTTTACTATATTAGAAAGCATTTAACAGAGTTGGAGTTGACCATTTTTATATTTTAAGACTATTCAACATTCGTGTCTTTTAATAGATGATACACATAAATGAAATCTTTGCATCAAACAGTCTTATTAGCTAAATATATCTAGTTAAGCACTTAAAATAGTACTAAACGTTTCCAAATAGATTTGTTAGCTGCCCTTTCTTGCTTTTTAATGGTTTCTGTGGGACGAATACTAAAAAAAAAATGGGTGTTAAAGTTTTTAACTGAGCAGTTTTGACTTCGTGCGTCGTAAGGTTTATATAATCAAAACGCATATGATTTGTGCGCTACATAAGCCAAAACAGCTCTGTTAATAGCTTTACCCAAAAATTGATATTGTCCAGTTAGGACCTGTATGTGGCAGCATACTTACTGTATATTGATAAGGTAATCTGTGTGGTCTCTTACTGCATATATGTCAGTCAGGAATCAGGATCAGGTGTCGACCTCTATAATTTATTTTCAATTGATCTCCTACTTAGGAATCATGTCCAAATAATAGCCAACATAAACAATGGCATCCTTGTAAATGCTAGTAGACCAGACTGGTACAGGCTGCCAACATAAACAATTGTTCTAATCGTTCGTAACTAGCCAATTAGGTGGGGAAAAGTATTCTCAGCGAAGTTTTTTCGTGCAGAGCTGTGTGGCATTTTTAATCTGATCTGTTCGTTTTAAATTGAACGGATCAGATTAGATCTTGCCCGAATTTTAAAAAAACTCAAAATTTAGTAAATTCTTAATCCAATCCGTCCGATTCGAAACAAACGAATCAAATTAAAAACACCGGACAGCTCCACACGGAAAAACTCGATAGCGTTTCAACCAGGTGGTATATATATAGTGGCGGGACTAAATTAATAAAAGATTAAATAGGGTCAAATATATTTTCACATTTTCTGGTGTCTCCCGCAATGATTGCTATATGCTTTCTTAAAAAGCCACTTTATAATTTATATATGTATATATATATATACTTTCACGATTAATTCCGTTATTAAAGGACTGGATGAACTTCCAAGTTAGACGTAATTTTTTACTAATTCAAATAATTCAAATTCTAAGCACATTTCTTCCTCAGCTATTGCACATTGACTGGTGCTCTCTCCATCTACTCTTAGTGATACCAACTTTAAATAAGATATTTCAATTTCATCAACAAAAATTTTACAGTGGATTCAATTTCACAATGAGAATCAATAGTAGAGCCGCATGAACGGATTTTCAAGCAAACTATGATCCTTTTAGCCACAAAATCATCTCCTAGAAACATTCTACTATTCCTTTTTCAACTGTCTTTCGCCTCATTGAGCATCTCTATGACTTTCTTCATCTTGGGTCGTTTTGCAGGGGTTCGATCTGTGCACAACATAGCAACCTTTAATACTGCAAGCATTTGCTTTCTCCAGGCAAATGAAACGGTGCTCAGCCTCGCATCCATTATCTGCTCTGGTGTCTCTCCGCGTGCCGACGCCCCATGAACCCATTTCACCAGATCAACGCCTTCCTCAAAACACTCGTCAACCGGTAACTTGGATGTTAGGATTTCAAGTAGTATCACCCCAAAACTGTACACATTTCCTGGTACGGTCACTTGCATTGTGTAGGCATACTCTGTCATGCATCAAACAAAGAAAACATGCATCAAAGAAAGAAACGCTGCTAATTGGTACCTTAACCAACGCAACAATACCTCTCACCCTCTCAGCACCTTATCCTTTGGTACCACTATATAAAGGATAGAGGTTGAAAACTACAACTTCATATATATTACATGTCATAAAAGAAAAAAAAATAATAAAAGATGGACCAAAGTAAACTTACCAGGAGGGATATAACCAAAAGACCCAGCAACAGCACTTATGCTAGCTGTCCCTTTTGAAGGATCCAAAAGTTTGGAGATCTCAATCTCCCCCAGAAATGCATTGAAATTCGAGTCAAGAAAAATATTTCCGGAGCATACATCCAAATGAATTGTTGCAATTTGGTGCAAGAAGGCCAACCCCTCTGCAACCCCAATAGCAATTGACAGCCGACATTGCCAATCGGGCTCTTTCGTGGCTGCGCCCACATCATGTATGAATTGCAATAACGTCCCATTTGGCATATAATGGTGAAGCAACAGTGCCACATCATCGTAGATGACATAACCAATGGGTCGGATTAGGTTTTTGTGTGTCAGGTTAGAGAGCCGTTCAACCTCCCGTAACATTTTGTTCTGATGGTGAGTCACAGTTCGATCCACCGATTTGAGTTTTTTAACCGAAATAACCAACCCAGATGGCATCACTGCTTTGAACGACGTGCTAAATGTGCCATTGCTAACCTTGTTTGCTTCCTTTAGAGTTGCCTTGACACAGGTGTCAAAATCCACGGCTTGTCTCAAGCTTTCAACAAACACATTCGCAACTAGTATTTGTGGTGGTTCTATTATCTCTTGTATGGCCATTTTTGCCTTGGCCTCTTTCTCTTTTTTCTCTGTCAACATAAATAACCCGACCACAAGAGAGACTACAGCGAAGACTGTCACACCAGATCCAACAACTACTAAAACTATTTTGTAAGAAACCTTATGCCCATCAAGCCCATCGTAATCCGACCCATAGTTAGGCCGGCAAGTTGAACCCAACGGATCACCACAAAGCTCGCTGTTTCCGGTGAAGCTTGATTGCGGGCTCTTTTGGAAAGGTCCAAAAGCGGGTATCGACCCGGTAAGCCTGTTGTTTGAGAAATTCACCTCTATCAAACTCAACATGCCTTTGATCTCCTGTGGAATTGGTCCTGAAATTTCGTTACCGGACACGTCTAAAGAAACTAACTTGTCGAGTTTACCTAATTCTCTAGGCAATGCTCCCTCTAACCGATTGAAGCTGAGGTTTAATGCAATTTGTAGGTTTCTTATCTTGCCAATTTCAGGAGGTATTGCACCTGTGAAATAGTTACTACCTATTTGCAACTCAAGAAGTCTAATACAGTTGCCAATTCCACCCGGTATAAACCCGTTGAAGGAATTGTGATCCAAAACTAAAAATTGCAACCGTGATATGTTACAAAGGTTCTCTGGCAGAGGTCCAGTGAATTTGTTATAACTAAGATCAAGCTTGCTCAAATTTCTACACCTAAGAATAGATTTTGGGAACTCGCCACTTAACCCGTTATCTGACACAATGAGTTCCTGTAAATTTTTCAGATCACCAAGCTTGCCAGGTACCGTACCAGTTAACCCATTAGAGGCCAGGTTAAGCAGAGTTAGATTAGAGCAAAGAGCAAACTCTTCTACAATTTCTCCTGAGAGATTATTGTTATCAGCCTCAAAATATGTTAGGCTACTGACATCTCCGATCGAAGTGGGTATATGCCCTGTTAGCCTGTTATTGCCAATTCTGAGGTTGGATAACCCTTTGCAGTTGCCGACCAAATCGGGTATACTACCACTCAACCCATTAACAGTTAGAATCAGTACTTGTAACAATCCGGATTTGAATATGCTCGCCGGTATTTCTCCTTCGAGCTGGTTTGAATGAAGGTTTAGCACCTCGAGATTAGAAACCAAACCGAGATTTTTCGGTATAAAACCCGTAAACCCATTCTCATAAGCAGAGAATACCTTGAGATTAGAGAAATTACCGACCCAATCAGGGATTGAACCGGTCAGATTGTTCCCGGATAGTTGCAACTCTTGCAAATTTTCTAAATTTTTCAATCCCTCTGGGATGCCACCAGATAAGTAATTATTTGAGAGATTAAGTGAAATTAGGCTTGATAGACTACCAAACGAAGAAGGGATTACACCTTCAAAATGGTTCATGGATAGGTCGAGAAATTCGAGAGCGAGATGGCCACCAATTGAAGAAGGGATAGGTCCATTAAAAGAATTCGAAGAAAGATCCAATTTTTTCAAGGATTTTAACTGAGAAACCAGAGTGAGGTTACCTCTAAGGCTACGGTGCGACAGATTAAGCTCTTGTACCGACTGCGACTGGTTTGTACCGGTACCGGTACAGATCACACCACGCCATTTACAGTAGTTGGGCTGGTTTGGGTACCAGTCGGGAACTGAAAGCTCCTTTTGAAGAGCTACCATGGTAGCTTGATCATCAAGCTGAGCTTGGGATAAAGAAAGAAAGGTGGTGGTGAGTAATAAAGAAGAGAAGAAAAGAGAAATCGCATCCGCCATTGGTGGTGGGTCTACAGAGATCTCGTGCTAGGATTCCATGGCTTTGTAAAGAGGCACACTGCTAGAAGAGATAACGATGAGAGAGGGATTGAAAAGACTGCACTAAGTTGAGATGAGACGTGACAACTTAGCAGAGAGAGAGAGAGAGAGCTCACGCCAGTCTCATTTTACCTATTAGTAGTATAGGTGGGGGGATGAGAGGCTAAAGAGTAGCAGTATTGCCTCTCTCTCTCTCCTCTGTCTCTCTGTATCTCTCTAGTAGAGAGAGAGAGAGAGAGATGAGGGAAGGTAAAGTTGAAAGGAGAAAGGAACAGTTGTGAGGGTCAGAGCTCTCAGAACCTGGTGCTCAGTGCCATGAGTGTGTTATTTGACCTATTCTAGCACAATGCTTTTTCTAAAGTTATAAACACTTTCTCTTTTTTTTTTTTACTTGACAAAAATAAAGCAAATGCATGTTGTATTGTTGTGGATACTGTGAATATTTTTTTAGTGTATGTTTTCTCGCAAATCCAGGGCTGGTACGGGCATAGCGGTACAGAATTCCATGTGTCATTTTACTGGCTAGACAATCTCCCAGTAAGGTAGAGATTTAAAAAGAGTAGTTTTGACTTCATGCAGCTTATAGAATAAAAACAGAGTGATATAAAGTTTCTCTCATCAAAATTGTCCGCTGCATGAAGCCAAAACTGCTATGTTAAAATCTTTAGGCCTCTCCCAGCAAATTACTGTTAGAAATTGTTTCATCTCAAATGTTTTTTAATTAACGGTAAATTTTAGTGAGCGGATTTAATAAACCAGAGTTCCTTTATAATTATTGGTGATGATGTGCTTTAGACCAACCTTTCAAGGAATAATATTGAAAAGGTAATAAATTCATTCATGATTCGTGACCTTCACGCCATTCTATTATATCCAATATTTCTTGTTATTATTAATACAAAAGGAATAAAATATATACTTTGTAATTGAAGGCATTGATTTTTCAGGTAAATAAATCTGCTACGATCCTTTTTTGTAGGTCCTACGATTTTAAATCCAACCTTTTATTTATTTTGAAATTCGTACATAAAAAGCAATCTATGAAAATCTGTACAATCAAAAAATTAGAGGATGAATTTAGAATTGTAGGACTCTACAATCCCTCATGATTGTAGCGGATTTATTTCTGATTTTCAATAGTGGAGAGACCAAATAGACCTTGGTGTTCTTTGTATTTATATACACTCCATGACCAATGTGCTAGTACTACCAATATTTCAAAAATCGGTTCTTATTCGGTATTCAAAAAAGCCACCACATACTGCATATATGGTATGCGGCTGCATATACAGATTTTTATTCGAATTTATATATGCAGATTTTAAAATAAAAATTTATATTAATTTGTATACAAAGAAAATATCTATGATTGACTGTCTGTACATGTTAAACTGGTGATGAAATATTAAAATATCGATCCGCATCTCATATTAAATGAAATACTAAAATATTCATATATTGATCTCAATTCGGCTGAATATGCGACCGAATATTCAAAACCGTATATTGGACCGAATACTCATTTTCTATTTGAATTTCAACCGAATACGAATATTCGGCCGAACAAACCAATTTTTAAAACACTAACTACTACATTGAAAATTACTCTCCCCCGCCTGTTCAACATATTTAATTCAGATAATTAAAATTAAAATTAATTAATATTTTTTTCTTAAAATATAATTGGTAATTTGATGTAATTATCGAAAGAGACTACATGCATTTGCTTGATAATTAAGTCTTGCATTTAACTACTTGTAAATTGTAATCAAGTTTTAGTTTTATTTTAATTTCATTCATCAAAATTTAGATTTTAAAACTAAAGTTTCCAACACTTCACTCATGAATAGGTCTGATAAATAATAAAAAAGTAATTAACACAAACTTTAGAATTTGAGTGTTATAATTAAGAACATGGTATATTTTTTTTATTCTATTAGAAATTATGCTTGTTAATATACACGACTAACACGAGTCACAAAAACTTTCTTGACACTTTTTTTAATGGGGAACTCATGTTTTTTATTTACAGATGAACTATTAAGTATGACTCAAATAACAATTATGCATTTGATGTCTTCGTGTATGCTACATTGTGAATTAAGAGTAGAACTAGGGTATTCTTAAGTTCATCAAGTTCGTTGGTGAATTTAAGTCTAAATTCTGTCAAGTCAGCTTTAAATGAAGAATCTGAATTGTTGAAACTCACCTACCTTACAAATAATGCGTCTACGTATGAAAATTTTAAACATTCGAATTAATTTATTATAAACTCAAGCGGTCAAAAAATGATAAAAAAAAAGTAAATGCATTAAAATTAATTTATTAACATTCTATTTTTGACCGATTGACTTTATACAATATTAATTCGAATGTTTAAAATTTTTATACTTAGACGCATCACTCGTAAGGTAGACGGGTTTCAATGGTTTGAATTCGTCATTCAAAACTGAATTGATGAGTTTTAGACTTGAATTCACTAAAAAAACTTGGTGAACTTAAGAACACCCTAGTTCTACTCATGAATTAATGAATATGACGAGTTGAACATAATCCATGTGATAAAGGAGTTAGACAGAATTACTTTACGATGCTCTCAATAACTTCTAGTTCACCCAATACTACAATTAAAAAACATAGAAGATTCAAATGCATTCATTATTTGTGTCTCCATTCATACGTTAATTTTTTAATTCATAAATAGCATACTTTATACAATCTTTATGCTGAAATAAAACTATTAGATGTGATTTATATTATTTTCTCTACATACACATCAAATTATTACTTTTTTAGTTATATGTTTTATATGCATTAATAAGTTGAAAATTTTATGTTTAGAAGATTATTCACATCAGTCTTTTTTTTCAAAAAAGTTAAAAAAAAACCATGATTATTTACATGTACGTAGAGAAAATAATACAAGTCGTATCTAATAGTTTTAATTTGACATTTAATTTTTAAACTTCAAGTTAATAAACCTTTAAAAATAAGGGGAATTTTCATGTACACCCCTCAAAAAATTGGAAATTATGTATTTTCTCCTCTAAAATTCATAATACCATATTTACCCTTCTAAATATTTCTAAATTAAATTTAGCTTCTATTTGTTTAATTCCAAAGAAGACAGATGCTTCTAGTACTAAGAATTATAGACCCATAAGTTTGATCAATTGTAGTTTTAAGATGATCACTAAGTTACTTACAAATAGGTTTTCCTTAGTCTTAGATTCTCTCATTGATGACTTCCAGGCAGCCTTTGTCAAAGGTAGGTTAATTGGAGATAATATAGTTTGTGCTCATGAGATACTCCATCAAGTTCGATTCAATAAATAAAAAGGTATCTTAATTAAATTAGACTTTGAAAAAGCCTTTTATAAAGTCAATTGGGATTTCTTACTTGAGATATTACATGCTAGGGGGTTTGGTAGTTTGTTCATTATTTAGATCCATGATATACTTCAAGGTGGTAGGACCTGTGTTTCTTTTAATGGGGATCAAGGTGATTATTTCTCTTATAAACAGGGGCTTAGACAAGGAGATCCTCTTTCTCCATTCTTGTTTGATTTGGTAGTAGATGCTTTAAATAAAATTCTAAGAGCATCTACATCCCTAAAACTCAAAATGATTTCTAAATAACTATTAACTACTTTTTAGAAATTATGATCTTTAAAGTTTCTAACTTTCACATCTCTGAAACTCATTTTAGAGTTTCTATTAAGTCACATCAGCAACAAATTAAAAAGGAGAAACAATTTGAGTCAATCATTTGGCCAACATAGAGTTATAAACAGTTTTTTAATAAGAAACTTTCCTGCATAGTTTCTAAATAAGAAACTCTTCCACATCCCTGAAACTGGATTAGAAACTGCCACATCAGATTAGAAACTCTAATAGTTTTAGGAATGTAGATGCTCTATGTAGGACACAACATGGTGGTTTAATCTCTGGTTTAGGCTCCTTTAATAATACTAATAAGGTTTTAACCTTACAATTTGCAGATGACACCCTTATTTTCTTAGAAGCAGACTATTTCATGTTAGAAAACTTAAAATTTTCACTATTAGGTTTTGAAATTGTCTCAGGTTTAAAGATCAATTTTGATAAGAGTGAAATGGTTGCATTAAATATTTTTGATGTTCATGCTAATTCTTTAGCCCATCAACTAGATTGTAAACTCTCGTCTCTACCAATTATTTACTTAGGTATCCCTCGTCATTGGAAGAGATTGCAACTTTCTGATTGGTCATCTTTAGTTGACAAATTTAATAACAAATTACAAACTTAGAAGGGTTCTTTACTTTCTCTTGGTGATAGGATCACTTTGTTTAATTCAGTCTTATCCTCATTGCCTTTATATTGGCTTTCCTTGTACAAAATACGTGTTAAAATTAGAACCCAAATTGATCATATTAGGAAAAAATTCTTATAGTATGGTGGTTGCTAAGGAAAGAAAAAATACCATCTCATCAATTAGACTACTGTATGTTTACCTAAGGACCAAGGTGGTTTAGGTGTTCTGAATTTATGCACAATGAATATTGCCTTTTTAGCAAAATGGTGATTTCGTTTTAAAGACCCTATTATAAGTGGTAAATGGAAATTAATTCTTTCTTCTAAGTATGGTGCTACTGGATTGACTGTACCTAGATGCTCTTCTTTTTGGTCTGGAATTTTTATCTAATTTAGATGTTTATGAGACGGGCATAAATAAAGTAGTCTGTAGTGGTGAAAATACATTTTTTTGTTAGATAGATGGACAGGTGATTGTGTTTTATATTGTGTCCATCCTTATCTATTTAGAACTGCCTCTAATCATCACCTTTTGGTGTTTGATTCTTTCTCTTCTAACCAATTTAACATTCAATTTAATAGACAACTAACATGCATCTTACTTACAGAATGGCAACATCTCTCTTCTTCATTAGTTCCTAGTTCTTTTATCACTAATTCCTTTACTCCTGATAATATCTTTTGGAGATGGACTCCATCTGGGTTATTTAATGTACATTCTCTTTATTTATGATTATCCTTTAGGGGTATTTCTAATAGAACTTACACTACTCTATGGTACTCCAAAATCCCTCTCAAAATTAAGATCTTTGTTTGATTATTGCAACAAGATAAATATTCTTACCAAATGTAATTTAGCTAAGAAAGGTCGGCAATGAGACATTGCTTGTCCATTCTGTGAAGACCCTGAAACTATAGATCATTTATTGTCACTTGCCCTTTTATTTCTGCTTTATAGTCATGGATTAAAAATCATAATAACTTTCATTTTAATTGTAATCATAATAACTTTCATTTTAATTGTACTACAGTTGCTGAATTATGGCTTTCTTATTATTGGGTTTCCTTAAAATATTCTTTACTTATTGAATTAATTAGAGCTACTACTTTATGGTTAGTATGGCTTACTAGAAATAAAATATGTTTTCAAAACACACCTGTTCCACCTCTTAGTTATGTTGGTTCGACTATTATAGCTTTAACTTCTTATTGGTGTAAGGCTAGATTGGATAATTCTTACTTTAAATTAACTTTAATATTACCTATGGATCTTACTTATTTGAATCAGGCTGGTCCTTTGATAATTTTTTCGGATATGGACACTCAAGACAGGGACAGCCAGCTGGGTTCTGATGAGGATCCTGGACTTGGTTTAGAAGGGCCAGACCTTTCTAAATAATTACGTGACCGTGCTAATTACGATGCCATTGATGCCCTTCTGATGGATTCTGCTGCTAGTGCTGGTGTCGTTGTCATTAGTACCTCCACTTAGATTGTTTGTTATGTTTTTGTATTCTTGCTAAGCTCTTTTGTAGTTTTCTATCATGTTGTTGCTACTTCCTCTGCATATCTAGATTATGTTTAGTTGTTTGTATCAAAGGCTTATGTACCTCATATTTTGTAAGAACAATTGGTTTCAATGAAACAGATGGCTACTCCACTATTATAAAAAAAAAAGTTAAAAAAACTCATAAATTTACTAATTTTAATATCTTTTATATTAAAATTCACTTTATATTTATGAAGTACCAATTTCATCCTTCATTAAAATAATAAAAATATATAGCATATTTTTGAAAAACATCAGTCTTGCAATTGGTCGATTTTCAAGGGCAAATAAATCATTTCTCTACTTCTAACACTTACATAGAGACATTTAGGTATATGCTAGTTTAAGTGTCAAAAATAGAGAAATGACCAATTTGTCCTCAGAAACCAACCAAGTAGAAGACTGGCATTTTTTTAACCATGCCCCATAGATTTTTTTTTAAAAATTTATGGTAAAATGGATACTTGGTAAATTTAAAATGAGTTTTAATACAAAAAGATAATAAAATTGGTAAATTTGTGAGTTTTTGAAGTTTATAAGGGTAAATATGATATTATGAATTTCAGAGAGGAAAATATGTAATTTCCATGTTTTTGAGGGGTATACATGAAATTCCCCTCTGAATTAAAGACAAAATAAAAGCATAAAAAAATAAGGATCGTTTGAATCTCCTATAATAACATAATGGTTTGTATGAATTTTATGCAAATCAACTTGACTTGGGAAAGACCTATTTTATTTTTACTCAAATTTGATAATTTGAACTGCACGTCTGCACGAGCTTCGTTAACTTGGTACTGTCTAAGTTTTGAACCAAATATAGTCAAGATGGAAGCTGTTCAACGGAAAAATAGAAAAAGAAAATGGATCAGACAAAATTCACGAAAATAGGAGGATAGATGGCATGCACAATACATGGGTCTAATTCAAAATGTAAGCATAAATTTAAGAGAAATGTTTTGCTATCCGAGCCATTATTGTTGGGTTTTGGTGCTACTCTTGTATTGACTTAAGTGCGAAAAAAGACTGGAAAATAAAAATTTTTACGTCTAACTTAAGCCAAAAATTTATCTCCTTGATTGATTTCAAAAACTAAATTTATTTAACAATTAAATAAATTAATATAACATTATACCTTGATTTCAAATTCTAATTGAAACTACCATTGGACTTGCCTAACTGTTACTGCTGCTACTGATGCTGCTTGAACAAGAGCATCAGATGTCTAGTACCTCTATTATTAATCCACCAGGAATGATCAGAGAGCAAGTATTTCTTCAAGTATTTATCCGTGCTAAGGAACCGGTGTTTAGTAGGATTAAGCGACTAAAAAAGCTAAATGAGGCTCCTTTAGTCTTAAGGAGGCTTAAGGAAGCCTTGCTGAACAACTCCATAGAGATTTAGAATTTTAATGCTTGAAGATAGAGGTTTAAATGCTTGTGAGTAGCGTTGTAAAATGTTATAAACAGAGTTTTAAATGTTTAGATATTAGCGTTGGAAATGGAAGTTAGATAATATTGGAAGTTTTTTTCTGTTAAACTACTTAGCAGACGTGCTCAGAGATTTTGTTTGGAGTATAATTATCAAGCTGCTAAATTTAAATGATAGAAAAATAAGGATGATTCTAGCGTACATTTAATTCACTTCTTCAAAAGTAGCATTAAATAAAAAACTAAAATCGGAGGCACATACATTCTTCTGATTTTTTTTTAATAATAGAAAATAAATAAATAAAATATTGCAAATGAGGAATGAATCCGTAGAAATTTGATATATAAGTAGAACGGGATAATTTATCCCGTCTCGTGGAACAGGATAATTTTTTCCGCCCCACAAATAAGAAGGATTTTAAATTTTTGCACACTCAAAGTCAAATCGTCATTTTAGTATTGTAGTATATAAATTTGTGAGACGGGACCAATTGCCCCGTCCTACTTATATATGAAAATTTCATGAAAGCTTAACCCATCTGCAATATTTTCATTTCTTGTTTTCTATTAATAAAAAATCGGTACGTTCTTCCTTATTTAAACAGTGTATCAAATTTATACCGGATTGAAAATTAATTAACATTCTAAACAGATAATTTAAAATTTTCAAGGTTAGATTATCTCGACTATATAGTGAAGGTAGGGGCGTAAATGGAGCGGATTCAGAGCGGATAATGTTAATATTATATCTGTATCTATTTTTTAATGAGCGAATATAGATACAGATAGTAAATGAATATCAAAATTTAAAACCATATTCGTCTTAAACAGATACGGATATGGAGCAGATAATCAACGGATACAGATTCGAATACGTATACGAAACAAATAATTATCGGATAATTGAGTTATGTACTTTAAGATACAAAAAAAATGTCTTTTTGTTGTCTTGAAACAATGACTAAAACCAATTTAGTAGATTCATAAACTTAAAGTCTTAAATGGAAAAGAATGAAGAAATGGAGGTAAAAAGAAAAAAAAAATTGCATTGTTGTACTACCATCACCAGCAAAAAAAAAAAGATTAAATTGAAAATCATATCGTATTATCATTTATACCACAATCAAGATTGAAATGAATATGAGATATTATATAACAACTTCTATCCGGAGCAGTAAAGTTAAA
Organism: Carex pumila; assembly: GCA_033356055.1. Lineage (NCBI taxonomy): Eukaryota > Viridiplantae > Streptophyta > Magnoliopsida > Poales > Cyperaceae > Carex > Carex pumila. Next base: position 154,894 of record JARJHM010000086.1, read on the forward strand.
ACTAGTTGGGAGTAACTTCGGATCGGAATAATTACTGATACAGATACAGATATTCATCTTCATGAAATTATCCGTATCCATATCCATCATTTTTTTCACCATATGCAAAAATTATCCATATCCGTATCCGCAATTATCCGTTTTCGTTTAATTTAAATACGGAACGAATGTGGAGCGGATTATCTGTATCCGTTTACACTCTTAAGTGAAGGTGTCACACAGTTGGAAACAGATAATTTAAAATTTTCAAAATAAGTTTTATCTCCGACTGTGCAGTGTTTATTATTATTATTATTATTATTATACGTGATAGCGTTTTTTTTTTTTTTTTTCTTTACAACAACCAGCACAAGTAGCAGCACAGAAAGTGCAACAGAAATTCTGGTCCTATTTGTCCTACGTTTTAAACAGGTTGCAGATTAATTTATTATATTAACTGTATGTTTGTCTTGCGTTTACTCGATAAAAAAGTTATGCTGAACTGTTGCAGAATATTTTTGTCTCCCCATCATTTTGCTCATTAAATTATTGTAAGCATTGATTCCTTCTTCACAAGTGTTTAGGCAACCAGGAACAATTAAAAGTTACCGTAAAACATTAATTCCCCGTTTAAAATAATGGGAACATTTAATCGCATTGAATTACTGATGCATGGTTTTGCACTCTGGTCCTTTTTTAAAATGTTATTTATTCTAGAGAAAGCAAGTCACGGTATTAAGGAAAAATGTGTATAAATGTGTACGTGCGTGTGCGGAAATTTTTATTAATACCCTTAAAATTTTTTTTTACAAATATATCCTCAATTTTTTTAAATTGCCCCAACCGCTCAGCAGAGGGGCCGTCCATTATTCAGGGTAAAGATTTTGATAGAGTAGTTTTGGCTTCATGCAGTGCATTGACTATAAAATTTAAAGAAGACTTTATATTGTTTGTATGCTGCATGAAGCGAAAACTACTATGTTAAAATCTTTACCCATTATTCATATTTAACCGCCCGAGGCACAGGTGGTCTATTAGAGACCCAACTGTCCCTCTGTTGGGCGGTCACTATTTTTTATTTTTTTTGTTTTTTTTGCTATATAAAAACCTTGTTTCTTTCTCTTCCCTCTTAAACTCACCAAAATTCAAGAATTACAAGCTCTGAAGAGAAAGAAAGAAAGAAAGAAGGAGAAGACAATTTCGGAGGCGAAAAAGGATGAATTCTGATGTGATTTCAGGTATTTTTTTAATTAATTATTTTCCATGCAATTGCCACAATTAATTGAGTATTAATTGTTAGAAAGTGTTACAAACTGCCAGACTGATTGTTATTATTTTTTATGAATTGTTTATAATTGATACTGAGTGTCTAATCCATCGCTGTTATTTGAAATCATAGGTCTTACCACGTCCATTTCACGTGAAGATAAACAATAAATTATTAACAATTTCTGGACGAATAAAGTCCTCACGAAAAAACGAATGCAACGTATGTACTCAAGACAATTCGAAAACAAAAAAAAATTGTTTCAGAAGAATTTGTTCCGATTCAAAATCTAATTGGAATTTTTTTTTTCCGATTCATTATACATCTAAATTTACTCTCGCTCTTTATTATTTTATAATATTAACAATAAATAAAATATTTTCGACAACAATGCCCGACTTTGGATTCTTTCCCGTAAATTTAACTCGAGTTTATGATATCTAGCCTTAAAAACAGGCAAATTTGACAATTACACGAATCAACATAAATGCAATGCGCCGTGTTTTTTATTTTTTTATATTAAATAAAGTAGCATTCCCTTCAGCCTTCACTTCAGGCCTTTGTTTCTGTTCCGGGATTTATTCTTGAAGCAAACTTTTTTTGTTAGAAAACGATAGCACAGTGAGTTGGACAGAGAAACGTCTCTTTTGATGTCTGGTCCTATTTCTTTTATATATTTATTTTTGAGTAAAATTAATATACACTTAAATGTACCAAGTGTACTGTACTCTTAACTTTAGAACCATTAGATTTTTTTAAAAGTCATGCTACCACGACTTTTAAAAAAAATCTGACGGTTATAAAGATAAGTGTACGGTACACTTAAGTGTATGTTAGCTTTACTCTTTATTTTTTAACTAAGTTTTCGGACTTTGCTTAGTATATATATATTAAAAAAAAAGGGATCCAATCAATTTATTTTATGGTGAGTTGGTGACACATTTTAACCCGATATGTTTATAAGTTATTTTTGCAATATCAAAATCCAAACAAGTGATTCGAACAATTGAACATGATCTCTATATTAAAATGTGCTTGGAGACCAAATTTTATATTGTTTGGAAAAAAATTAGTATTTACTAAGATATGTACAAAATTGATGTTTTCAAATATTTTTAGACCATTGAAAAACAACAATTTCAAATTTTCTATAAAAATAGTAAATAATTTTAAAAAAAAATGTAAAATTTGGCCTCCAAGCACATTTTAATACAAAGATCATGTTGAATAGTTCGTATCAACGGTTTGGATTTTAATATTGCAAAAACGACTTATAAACATATAGTGTCAAGATGTATCATTATAAGATGGTATAATTGGATCTCTCCTCTTAAAAGAATTAATTTTAAAGTAGCATAATTTTACAACAAGAAATTTACATTTAGGAAATTTTTAATGTAAATATTTACAAAAAAGAAATACTTAGATATAATGAATAACAAACAATACGATAAATCACACAATAATTCAACATAGAAATAAATTGTGCTATTTTAATAGTTACATTATACGCATTACTTTCAAATACCAAAAGTGAAGCGTTATATTATATGAGAGATGTTTGATTAAAAAAGGAAGAAAGAGAAAATAAATCGGATAAATAAAATATCGATGATGTGATATTTTGAGTTATAGAATTCGAATCTTTCATAAAAGAAAAAAAAGTAGGTGACAGATTTCTCCGAAACTTAAAAAAAATACCATTTCTCCAAAAAAAAAAAAATCACGATTTTTGTACACTTAGAATCTACCATTGCCGCATCCAGAGAATGTGACTCCAGAATATGGTCCATATTCGCTAGATGCGGCCCTATTTTTTGGTTTTTTTGAAAGTCTGAGATTCTAATCTCAGATAATACTAATTCGTATTAATTTTAATATTTAATATATTATTTTATTTTATGATTATTTTTCACCAAAAACTCGAGAAGTTTATTCGTCGATAATCCTAAATTAGTTTTTATTACAAAGAAGTCCAATAACATATACATTATTTTATTTTATTTTGTAATTATTTTTCACTGAAGATCCTAAAAATTTATTCGCCGATAGCCATAGATTAATTTTTATATAGAGTAGTCCAATAACATATATTATTTTATTTTATGTTCTTTTCACCAAAGACTGTAGAAGTTTATTAGCCTATATCCCTAGAAGTTTAATTTAGGGATATCGACGGTTAAACTTCTAGGATTTTCAGTGAAAATAATCACAAAATAAAATAATATATATGTAATTGAACTTCTTTGTAATAAAAATTGATTTAGGGCCATCAGCAATTAAACTTTTAGGATCTTCAGTGAAAAATAATCATAAAATAAAATAATATATATGTTATTGGACTTCTTTGTAATAAAATTAAATTTAGAGATATCAGGGAATAAACTTCTAGGGTTTTTGGTGAAAAATAATCATAAAATAAAATAATATATATCTAATTAGACGTCTTTGTAATAAAAATTAATCTAAGGCTATCGGCGAATAAACTTCTAGGATATTTGGTAAAAAATAACCATAAAATAAAATAATATATTATATATTAAAATCAATACAAATTCGTACTCTATTCTGGAGCCGCTCCCAGATGCAGTTCTCAGTAATTGAGTCCGGATTTCTTAGATGCGGCCACGGTAAATTTATAATTCTACAAAAATTGTGGTTTTTTTGTTTGTTATTTCTTTTGAGAAAATAGAACATTTAAAAATTTCTCAGTAATTGAGTTCGATCTAAGGATTGTGTAATTAACTCTGCATTTTTTTTTTAAGATCGATGTATATACTACAGCAGCTATTCTACGTAGTTTATAGTCTGATCTACTTAATTTATTTTGCATATTAATCAACATTTCTACAACTATTATTTATTTATTTTGTAGAGTTTGCACATGTTACATGTATGTCAAGAAAAAAAGATCGGCGCAGTATGCTAAAAACTGGGTAAAAATATTAACAGAATTGTTTTGACTTTACGCATCGCACAACTAATGGAGAACATAAAGAAGTGTTAATGTAACTTGTGTCGTTGACTCGTTGTGCGTTGCAGGAAACCAAAATAGCTCCGTCAATATCTTTACCCAAATCTGGAAATTTCGGAGCAGTTTAAATCTGGGCTTATTATTTAGAGATCAACAATTCAGCCCAGGCGCGCAAAAAGCCCGCCTAAAATTTCATGGTTAAATTAGTTCAAAAATAGACAATTCACGCTTTAAGGAAATTAGGAAAAACCCAAGCTGCGCAGCCAATCATTTTCTCAGTTCTCTTTGCTTACCTCCCGCTGTTCTTTCAAGATCCCACCAAGAGATCAATCAAGATAAAATCTCCGTCGACTTACTGATCGCGAAGGAAGCAAAGGTGAAATTGTGCGATGATGTATCAGAAGAAGAGGTGAGGGTTCTTCTATAGGCTTTTTCCAATTCGATAATGGTGTAATTGTTTAGGTTTTTTATGCTTTCTTGATTGTTATATATATTACACTTTTGAGAGAAATTAGAAAAAAGGGACTGTCGGGAACCCTAATTTTGTGCAAATCCCTCCCTTGATAGTTTCTTTTTCCTCTTTATTTGAAGTTCTTTGAATTTGGATTTTTCTTTACTGTTTTTCTGTAGTTTGTAGGTTTAAATCACTAATCGAAAATCTATCTCGACTGTTTACCTATTAAAGTCGCTCAGATACCTACGTTTGGATATATTAAAGTATAATTTTTAGCTTCTTATGTTTTCCTGATCGCTATATCGAGTATTTGAGAGAAATTGGGGAAAGGGGATCATGAGGAGCTGGTAATTAGTGCAAATCCCTTCTCTGATCATGAAACAGCCGTGTTTCATCTTTTGAAAAATCTCTGAATTTGGATATCATCTACTATCTTCCCAAGTTCCCATAATATGTATAGCTTACAATAATGGGTAGTTGAAATGGAGAGGAGCATCATTGTATAGAAATTAAAGTCTCTCAGACACCTTATTATTATTATTATTTTTATGTAATTAGCAGGCTGAGAGATTACTCTCTGTTAAATTAAAGCAAAGGAGCAGAAAAGTGTACTGCTACTAGCATATCTCTTCCTCTATCTTTAGAGGGGGGAATAAGTAATTTTTGAGATTTTTTTAGTGGTATACATGAAATTCTCCCTTAAATTAAAGGCTCTATTAATCTGACCATTTCTATCAACTTCTATTCATCTCCAGGAAGTACGATGGCAATGATTCCCGCGCAATGGGCCTGAAACGACACCAGCCGTATCCAATGGAAGCATCTCTTTACGGTGCCCCGGCACCCGGGGGAATGAACATGATGTACCCTGCGGGACCATTTGGGTACCCGAATCAGGCCTCACTATTCCCAGCCGTTCGTCTCCGTGGCCTGCCCTTTGACTGCTCAGAAGTTGATGTGGTTGACTTCCTTCAGGGCCTTGACTTGATTGACATATTGTTCATACACAACGGGGGCCGCTTCACTGGCGAGGCATATTGCCTTCTGGCTTACGCTGTTCAGGTACAGTTCTTATCTGACATGTGTTTAGTAGCTGATTATTTGTCCTTAGTTTGTTATAGTACTAGATTGGTCTCGGGTCGGGTCAGGCCAGGTTGACCTGACCTGCTCCACAAAGTGAAAAATTCTTATTTTGTTAATTGCCTTTTTTATTACACGAACCAATAGGTACCGCACTTGGTATGGTTGTTAACATTGGTTTGGAAGGGTGTGGGTACGGACCCCATCTCTCAACAAATTATGTTTTTTTTTTTTGGTCTATTTTCTTTCAGGATCTGAACAGGTGGGCCCAAATATTAAACAGCAGGGTTTAGTCATAATTGGTCAACCTTATCCTATCCTAACCTGACTTGCTAGGGGTCAGTAAATGGTGAACCGAAGACAACATTTTAACCTATTACCAACCATATGTGGGTTGGGTCAAGACTGCCAGTCCTGGGCACATGCTACCAGTAATCCCTGTACCAGCCCTTGACTGCACATGCCGCTATATGGGTACAGATGGTACATTTTGATACCCTACCCGACTAAGATATACATGAAAGGAATTTTTTTTTTAAATTTAATTTTGTTTCATGAATTGAGCTTCTATAGTGTAGCTACTGATAGTAACAGTAAAACTGGCGCAACCCATTTTTGATGAAATAACTTTGATTTGTGTAATCTTTTGCAAAACAATGAGTAACAGAAGCAAGAAAATATCTCTATTACAGGTCGATTTTGCACTTCAACGGAACCGACAAAACATTGGGCGGCGTTACATTGAGGTGTTCCGGTGCAAGAGAGAGGATTACTACACAGCTGTAGCACAAGAAGTCTCTAGTGGCAAAATTGGTGGGTCCTCTCCTCGAAGAAATGCGCCGCCACCCAGACCCAAACCTTCGTCTGATGGCCCGAAGGATGACCATGCGGTGCACACAGGTGTTTTAAGGATGCGGGGCCTACCCTTCTCTGCCACAAAGGAGGAGATAATGGATTTCTTCAGAGAATTTGAGTTGACTGAGAACAGGATCCATCTGGTGTTGAATCGTGACGGGCGCCCGAGTGGGGAGGCCTTTGTGGAGTTTGAGAATCCTGAGGAATCTAAGGCGGCCATGAAGAATGATAGAATGACACTTGGAAGTCGGTACATAGAGCTCTTCGCATCTCAATTGAAGGAAATGGACGAAGCCATATCAAGAGAGAGGCATTGAAATGCAGCCCCCACCTCCCCCCATTTATTTTTTCCATGTTCACTTATTCGTCTGGTGGGTGTCAAGTTATGAATAGGTTTTTGGTGTGTGTTATGTTATGAAACCAGTTCTGGTGGGTATTTAGGTTACACATCGAGTCATGTTGGGTGTTAAGTTACAACTGAGTTCTTCAGTAATTTTTGTATCGACAGTCGACAGATGCAGTTGATAAATTGCAGTTGAGAATTGATATGCATGGCTTTTTTTATTGGAATGACCAATATGCCTCTTGAGTATATAGTGTATCGCTTATTATGATGCTTGAATGGTACAGTATTTTTGGTGTCAAGTTATGAATTGAGTTATTCGGTAATTTTGGTATTGACAGATGCAGCTGATAACTTGTAGTTGAGAATTGATGTGTATGACTTTTTTATTGGAATGACTATTATTTCCCTCGAGTTTACAGTGTTAGATGGCTTGTTATGATGCTTGAATGGTACAGTTTTCTTGGTGTCTGAGTTCTTTGGTAATTTTGTATCGGCAGATGCAGCTGATAAATTGTATTCTTTTTTGAATGGTACAGTTTTTGTTTTTAATTGGTACCATTCACTTCTCACTGCTAAATAACCAATGTCGTGTAAATTTCACACTTTTAATGCCATTAACCTAGCAGCTGGATGCTAATTTCATATGAATTCATATATGTTGGATATAATTGTAATAAGTTAGAGGTAAAAACAGTCTTCGTTGAAATGGGGAACAAGTTGAATCATCCAGTAGTGTTTAGTAATTCCAAAAAAATGAAAATATAAATTAACATTTAACAGCCATGATTTGTAAAACTTTCCAAAATGTTTATGCAAGAGGCAGAAATTAAAAATGAAGGCATTGTGCTGTTGCCAACAAGTCTTGTTAAAACATGAGCGAAAACAAATTGATGCTGGTACAGATCCAAGATACCAGTACTGGCTAGCCATGGATACTACAAGGCAATTAGGGTTATATATGTGTGCAGTTATTCAGACTTTGCTCAACACAGAGGTACCCACATTTGATTACACACAACAAATCACTAACATAGATGTTTTATGCAATTATTCAGAATTATAATTGAATCGACTAAATATACAACACCAATACCTAACCGATATCGAGAGTCCCCAATATCTCTTGGTCGGGATTCGGGAATAGCGACACCTCTCTTACATCATCATCTTCTCAGTTCAGTTGGTGCTGGTTGATGCATTGAACCAATGGATCTGGTTCAGATGGCCTGGCGGTTCAAACAGCAATCTCAAAGCTTCTAACTGGTATTCAATTAGGGGTGTCAATGCCATTAATGGATCAACCCTACAATCAAATTCAAACTATTATTATGCATAATGATACATACGCTGCCATTACAACAATGTAAGCAATGCAAATCTCGATGATAAACCGTTTTCTCTGTGTTTTTATACGTACGTATATTACGGTAAGATGAGTATTTAAAGCTACTGTCATGTACTTATTTGACAGCATTATAGAATTATCTAAGAGCTGAATTAGCATGATCATTATTTCTGTCATCAGATTGAACAAGGTTATACACGTTGGATAATAAAAAAAAATAATGGATCACACCAGGGTAGGCCTGCAAATGAACCGAACCAAATTGAATCTACCCAGGTTCGAATTCGAATTCAAAATTAATTCGAATCGAACCCAATTTGAAATTGAAATGATTTCGAACCTAACAGACCAATTCGAATTTAGTTCGATATAATTCGAACCAGTTCGATTTAATTCGAAATTAATTCAAAATTAAAAAAAATTCAGTTAAATTTAAATTATTTAATTTATTAATAAAATAATCCAGATTCTGATCCAACAATTTTAATAGGAGAAGGATACTCGGTATAAAACCAAAACCCAATTCTTATTCCTCATCTGGATCAAAACCCAGTCAAGTGCTTTGTATTGATGTTTTCAGCTTCTTTTATAAGCTCTCAAGGGATGCATTTTTTTGAGTTTGAGGTGTGGGACTAAAAATAATTGATTGTACCGGAGTCATCAATCATCAGTCATCACGCTGTTTCTTCCCCAGGCGCCGAATTAATGCCGAGTATTAATTCAATTGCACGTGGCGCATAGAGACAGCGAGACAAAAAAGTTATTTGGTCTACAGACCCGGATTTGGTCTACATGCCTATGAACTAATTTGGTCTACATGCCCGGTTTTGAAAGTATTTTGGCGCACAAGCAAAAAAGTTACACGTGGTGCACAATGACAGCATGTCTTTGTGGAAGCGGAACATTTTGAACCCAAAAAAAATTCGAACCTAATCGATTAGAACCTGCTCTAGTTCGAATTCGAATTGAAGTAATTTCGAATCGAACTGGTTTGAATTAATTTCGAATCGAATTTTTTTCGAACTTTTTTGAATCGAACTCGAATCAAATCACGAATCTCGAATTTTTTGTGCACCCCTACACCAGGGATAGTATGAATTATCTAAAAAAGAAAATATATACTGACATTAATTTAGTGATGCTTGGAAATACTTTTCAAGGAATTAAAAAGAATTTCATAGGCCTTTGATAATGGGCCTCCATGAGGTAGTTACTTGAGGCCCATTTGGGGAGGAAGAAGTCAGATTATTTTTATAATTTTTACAAGATAATTGTGAACCTGCTTGTCTTATGAAGAAGCCAATATATTAATTAATTACATCAAACGTAGATTACGACAAGCAATTGTTTTACAAATTCAAAAATTATTATGTTAAATGTATTATAGACATGGGCCATCTTCTTAATTTATTTTCTAGCTCCAATCTCATATGTTAATTCATTTCTAAATTCCAATCTCAACTCTCACCTATTATATTGTTTAATAATCACTCATACAATGTTTAGTCAGGGGTGGACCCAGTGTAGTTCGGAGGGGGCAGTTTTGAAAATAGTAGAAAACATATGTTGATTTCGGTTTTGCCCCCCTAAAAATTAGATTGCTCATCTTTGAAAAAAAACGGATCAAGTTCTTTCTCTTGATTGCTGATAAAAATAAGCCACTCTTTCTCTTGAATTTTATTGTTCTTAAAAATCCTCTTCTTTATACCAATTCTAAAAATCCTTTTTTTTATGCCAATTTTCAGATAACAAATGAGTCCCACATGTCATTGACACAATAGAATGCTTCTTGTTATATTTTAATTATTAGATATGCTTGATTTATGATGTGGTATCTTGATAAAAAAAAAATTGTGGACCAAAGTAAACAAAAAATACTCAAATATATTTTTCTTTTCTTTCTAAAAGGAGTCTTCTAAACAGAATTGCTGACTACCATGAGTGCATAGCTGCTAATCATCTAATTTATGTAGTACAAACAAATGAATTAAGAAACACCGAATAGCTGCATAGTTTACTAATTTGTAACATTAAGATCCTGTTCGACGGGCTCAAAGGAATAAAAATTGGAATGGGTTATGAAAATTTTGAACTGAATTTTACTGTTTATGTTGAAAAAAAAATTTAATCAGATTAAATTTTTATTTTTTCACGTGAACAATAAAAGTTGAAACTGCTGTCGAACAAAGTCTAAAGTAAAAAAGGACCATGAGTTTCATAGGAACGAGAGATTTTTATTTGCCTTTTTTTTAATAATAATAAAAAAAATATCTTACTTACACTTCTTTGATCGCTTGGAGGATAGGTGTGAAAGTTCTCACTATACGAAGAGGTTACCGTGATGTTTAAATGTGAACACGCTGTTGAAGATTAAAAAGCAAAGAATGGGGGTATTTTTTTTTTTTTTAATGTGGAAAATTTATGATGAATATCTGAGACTTGTATGGTTGTCATAGACATGTCAAGTTGAATGGTTGCAAAAGATTTTGCATAGAAAATATGATTACCTCATAAATCATGATCCAACATTCCAATAGCAGTGGACATCGAAAGTTTTCACACTATACAACTACGACTCCGAATTCTCTGCTTCTCCGGGTGCAGAAATTTTCTATCTTCTCAGTCATTGTGTATAGGGCCGGTCACTGTTAAAGAGAACCGGTCATTTTTAATTTTTGAACTAAAGGTTCACCTCGGAACCACACACAGTGACTTTGAAGGTAAAAAATTCTTGCCTCTAGGAAAGTAGAGGATTCGCTTCCATACAACTACCCCTTGAAAAATTGTTGTCCCTTATGGGGATTAAAAAATGTGCTGTATATACTATATAGTTTTCTTTAAAATGTGGATTTTAAGTTGGATTGCAATTCAACATTAGTGGTTAATTATTATATTTTTTTTTTCAAATTTTGATTTGCAAAAATAAAAATAAAAATACATAATGACTTTAATTTTGTAAGTAAAACAAATACTATCAAATAGAACATAATGTCAAAGTATATATGAATTTTAATATATGATCGCTAAATAGAATAATTAATTTCGTTGCATTGATGAATATTTATTAGCAAAAAGTTAACTAATGTTCAGCCATACAATTAAATGAATAACTAATATTTGATCAAACAAATTAAAATTGCTAATAACTTGAACATGTCATAAAGATATTAAAGGCCAATCACTTTTATAAAATATAAATATCATTAGTTCATTCAAAACGTAAAAATGGTTAATTATATAATTTCTGTAAATTTCATTTACTTTCCAAGTTTTACATAATTTCTGTAAATAATTATATGCGAAGGTTTGCTACGTAAACAAGAATTTAGCTACTTGTGTCGGCAATAGCTATGCAAAATTCTAAATAGTTGGTACCAAGTGTACCTAAAAAAGTTATATTGGGATATTTAATTAGTAGCTATTATTGTTTTGTTAAATATCACATGGACCAGCTGCGCACATGCTGAGGTTGAATTAATTTAATTAAATTATGAATCGGAGAATATTATTTTTAGAATTATGTATTATGCCCCTGTCATTTTCAATTTAATTATTTTTTGTGCCGCTTAATTTTTTTTTCTTACAGTTAAGGCCTTAATTTGACAGATAATACACGTGTTCTACTTTACATTTAATATTTTTCAAGCTCTTGAGGCACCTAATGAACATATTAATTGCGTTAATTATTAATTGAAAATTTGAAGGACGTAGATTTGTATGGCCTAATTTGAGCAATGAGATTTTTATTTTTTATTTTGCTAGTGCACTTCCATTTTGCAAGCATTTAGATTTTATTGGGAAGTGGATATATATATATATATATATATATATATAGAGTTAGGCTGGGGTGCTATGGATAGCATAGTGGCCTCTATGCTACGGCTCAATATTCGAGTTTTCAAAATCCAAACGGTCGATCCGAACCGTTCATCTTATTCTCCATATTAATATCTGCTTGGAGACCAAATTTTACATTTTTCTGAATTTTTTTACTATTTATTAACTATTTTACAAAATTGTTGATCCAACGGTGACTGCACAAAACAGTAAAACCGTTGGATTAGCGATTTTCAAAGTGGCTTAATAAATAGTAAAAAAATTCAGAAAATTATAAAATTTGGTCTCCAAGCAGATATTAATATGGAGAATAAGATGAACGGTTCGGATCGACCGTTTGGATTTCGAAAACTCAAATATTGAGCCGTAGCATAGAGGCCACAATGCTATCCACAGCACCCCAGCCTAACTCATATATATATATATATATGATGTGGCTACGGTGCTATGGGTAGCTAAGAGGCCTCCATGCTACGGCTCGGATTTCAAGTTTTCAAAATCCTAACGGTCGATCCGAACCGTTCATCTTGTTCTCCATATTAATATGTGCTTGGAGACCAAATTTCACATTTTTCTGAATTTTTTTACTATTTATTAAGCCACTTTGAAAACCCCTGATCCAACGGTGGCTTAATCCAACAGTAAAACCAGAAACTACCGTTGGATCAGCGGTTTTCAAAGTGGCTTAATAAATAGTAAAAAAATTCAGAAAAGTGTAAAATTTGGTCTCCAAGCACATATTAATATGGAGAACAAGATGAACGGTTCGGATCGACCGTTAGGATTTTGAAAACTCGAAATCCGAGCCGTAGCACAGAGGCCTCTTAGCTACCCATAGCATATTAGCCAAAACCTATATATATATATATATTGATGCATCCATTATTATCATTATCGCCATTAATTGAAATTTTAAATGGTAAAGAGGCCTTGAACCACAAAATCAAATTATACACGTCATTCATTATTCAGTTTAATAATATTACTATTACTATTCATTTTTTTGGGTATATTTGATTGAAGTGAGAAGAGATTATTCTTGGAACAAAGCTATTTAAAATAAAGGTTGGATTTCAATAGCTAGAATGAAAAATCTAAATCTTTTATTTTATTAAAATAATCTATTCTTTTTTATTAGATGTTATATTAAAGGTGGCATCTAAATAATTTTTTTTCTTTGGCTTCGTCAAAATTGAAGACTATGTACTATTTTTTTTTTAATGTAAGGAATCTATAATTACCTACACAATTTAATTTTTAATAAAGTTATGATATGTTGTGATGTGTTTATTGCTACTCGTTATCATTGCCTACACAATTTTCAATTCTGCCAGTGTAATAAATAAAACATAAAAATGACAGAAAAATGTCTAAAATATAACAATATATATTTTTAAAATTTAATTGGTAAATTAAATTTGAGTGAGTCTATGGTACTATGCATATTACGATTTGTTATCGTGCTACAGTTCTATATTTGAGTTTTCAAATTCTAACGGTTGATCTGAACTGTTCATCTTGTTCTCCATATTAATATGTATTTGGAGACCAAATTTGACATTTTTTTAATTTTTTTACTATTTTTTTAGATTTATTGAAAATCATTGTTTTTGGATGGTCCAGAATTTTCAGATCAAGTGATTTTCTAAATATTTAAAAAAATAGTAAAAATTTTTTAAAAAAAATGTAAAATTTGGTCTCCAAACACATTAATATAGAGAACAAGATGAACGGTTCGGATTTGAAAACCCGAATATAGAGCCATAGCACGGTAACAACCCGTGATATGCATAGTACTATAGACTCACTCATTAAAATTTATTAAATGTTGAAATTCGGTTTGAATTGAAAATGTTGAATCTGAACATCACTTTTGTATGACTTGGTATAATGGGGCCCAAAATTGAAGTGCTAACGCCTGAAAATAACAATAACAAATGATTAAACTAACATAATCAGCAACAGCTGATATTTTCCAACCGCTATGGTTTTGGTAGCTTCTATCAAAATAGGGGTGTACTGTAAAAAGCTAAAAAAATCTTACAATTTTAAAAAGCTAAAAACTAAAGAGAATTATAAAATTATTTTATGTCACTCCATTTTTTTTTTTATTTATCGAAATTTGCTTTGAATAGTATGTGCTGAAATCTTACTAGGATTCCAGTGATAAAATTTATTTATTAAGACAGAATTTAGATAGCTTTTTAACTCTCAACTGATGAACTCTCGAGTGTTTTTAGAAATTTTAATTTTGATATTTATTCTATTAAATTGAATTTAAATCTTATCTGATACGGTTCGATTAGGCCTTGTAATAAAATCGCATGCTGCTCGTGCCTTAAATTAAAATAAAATTAACAAACGCAAAACGAGGCAGTTAACACGTCAAAAGACAGAGAAATGACGAAAATACCCTCACACGCAACAACCAAAACCAAGGTGTCGGTGCCCCCCAGGTAGCACTGAAATTTTTCACACCCATAAAAAATGTCGCATAGACTCGGATCATGAGAAAACCCAACACCACACTCCACGACACTCCCTATTGCTATTGGAATTCGCATCCCCTGAGATATCTCAAACTTTGAGTGATTTTAGGAAAATCCCAACCGTTTAAAGACGTTCTGCACGAATCTCAAAGAAAACAAAATACTGACCCCACATCACCCCCGAATAGGCACTGGACACGTGGGTCACGCAAAAGTTGAGATATCTCAGAAGATACACACTCGTTGCTATTGTCCCAAATCCTTATTTGATCGTTAGACAATTTCCTTTGGCTGCATTATGGTGAAGATCTGTGTAGTTGTTTCTCTGGTAAATTTTAAATGTGGAAATTTTTTATTTTAAAATTTCAATTAAAACAAGAGTTTATTATGTTCAAAACGAAGTTGTAGAAGCTTCAGAAATTCAAAATTGCACATTTATAAATTAGTCCTCAACAAAACTTATTGTTACAACTTAACAACTGCAATTCACCACAGGAGATCCTGTCATTTCTTTTACTCGCTGAGCCTGCCCCTGCCCCTGCCCCCGGGCCATGGCGTTGCTCTTTGTAGTTTGTATAAAACAGCATTTTTTATTCTCTCCATTTTTTTGTATTTCAACATCGCTCCATTTGTTTAACTGGACTTGTCCATTGACGACGTACACTCTTCACATCGGGACCAGCTCCAGCTGCTTCCCTGAGAAACACTGGAAGTACTGGGATATTTTTAACTGCAGAGAAATAGATTGATAATCAGGTCAATGCATGTTCGCTCGTTGGCTGTAAGAACATAGACAGCTCACGAGTTCATATCCTCTGAGGTAACCGAATATTTCTGTTTATAACAGAACCGTTCGATCAGAATTCGCGCCAATCTGAGTCACGGGACCTTTTAATATTCTTCCGGATTATGATCGAACGGTTCGAATCTAAACTAAAAATATTCTGTTACCTTAGGTAATTTAACTCGACAGCTCACTCTCCATTTTTCTCACCTTTCTTCTTCCACTCTCTCTCTCTGTATTCCATTAATTATCCCTCTACATTTCTTTACCTCAGAAACAAAATCGAAAACGACTTGGGAACCAAGACTCGCTGGTAGAACGTCGCTTTCTCCCGAAGGAGATAACATCTTTCTCTCTCCCCCTCTTTTCCTTTTTTATCCCTTCACACACCAGTGCCTTCTTTCATTCCCTCTAGTCTACTCCCTCCATTCTGTCGGTGCGGCTCCAGTTCAGGATCGGAGGGATCTAGCTCCAGTAGTGGAGTAACTAAGTGTATGTGATCTATTCGCTCCAATTTGGTTAGATCCACTGATATTATTTTGTTGAATTGGGAATTTGATTGGTTCTTTTGGTTGATTAGGGAACAAGAGGTGTGGATCTGAAGGCAATGTGGTGCGTTGGATTCTGATTTGGCTAAGATTTGAGAGTTTCCTAGTTCTTAGATCTTAGTAGGAGAAAGGTTTTCATCAAGTTTCAATGGAGGCAGAACGTGAGTCGGGGGTGAGTAGTTACTTGACCTGATAAATTGAACTCTTCTTCTTCATTTTTTCAGCTTAGTTGTACTTGATTTCTTTAAACAAAGAGGGAATTGAGAATATAGTTTAGTAACTCCACTCAATTGACTGAAATGGAAATATTATTTAGTAACTCTGCTGTCACTCTGGATTTCTTAGCTCGTCTAAAAATACTTCCTTGATACAAAGGGATCAGTTGGCTCTCTAAAATCATGTGAATTTGCATTATTTATTAACAGTGAATTGTAATTTGTCTGCTTAATCCTTAACCTCTCTAAATCTTCAAAGGCTATTATATCATTTGATTTTGATTCAGTAATGCCCTGGGTTTGATCTCCTCAAATAGTCCTTTCTAACTCTTGTCTTTATCAGATTGTCTAATTTTGTAACTGTTTGTGTATGCCTGGCGGATCTGTACAGAAATCTGCGAAGCATTCAAGTGGCCAAGTGTGTCAGATCTGTGGTGACGGAGTGGGGACCACACCTGATGGTGATCTCTTTGTTGCCTGTAGTGTATGTGGCTTCCCTGTTTGTAGGCCTTGCTACGAGTATGAGCGCAAAGAGGGGAACCAGGTTTGCCCCCAATGCAAGACCAAGTACAAGAGGCATAAAGGTTGATTATTAATCCATGACCTCAATTTCTTTCAGCTCAATTTAAATGATTCTAATTTAAGAGATTTTTGGGGAACACTTATTTTTCTATACAAGAAAATGCTGGAAGTTGGGCCATAGGATTTGTACCACTTTGCACACATGCTGCTTAAGACTTAATAAAGTAAATAGATTCATTAACTTAATAAAGAAAAAATATTCATCACCGTCGCAATTGTATTCCACATCTCTTGTGATTTTCATGGTCTGACTATAGCAAATCCAAATAAATGAAATGAAGAACTAATACTTGAATTTTTCCTGCCGGGATAATGACAAATGACTATGTTTTGGTACATTGATAGATGTTCGCATTTGCCCTAAAATTGCCTTTATTCATGTAGGTGTCTTTGAAATTTTAATAAATTATCATATTGCAACTTGGTTAATCTTATTTTCAGGGAGCCCCCCGATCCATGGGGAGGAAGGTGAGGATACTGATGCTGATGACACCAGCGATTTCAACTACCCATCGGGAAATCAGGATCAGAAGCAGAAGATTAGTGAGAGAATGCTTACATGGCGTCAAGGGCAGGATGGCCGCCCTAAGTATGATAGTGGGGAGATACCTCGTTATGCCCCATCTCTTACTGCTAGCCAGGTATTATAATGTTAGAGGCTTGGAGCAAATTTTGATACCCCCAAGTCAAATTGTCAAACGCTATCCTTCTGCAAAAAGAAACAATTTTTTTTCTTTTTTCTATTTAATAGTTTGGAGTGCACCTCAAATAACCCAATCATTCAGATATTAAGAAAAAGCCACAGATATTCATTTTAATAACATCACGTCTACATCAGATGAGACTGTCCTTAATATCTAAAGAGATGCTTTCATTTCAGGTCTCAGGTGAGCTTCCAGGAGCTTCCCCAGACCACATGATGTCACCTGGGGCCCATGGTGGCAAACGTGTGCATCCTCTTCCATATATCAGCCACTCATGTATACTCTTTTATCATCATTTCTTTCATTTCAAAATACTTCTTATTTCTGTTACAGTTTTTAAATGAGGCTCTTGTTGTTGTTTTAAACAGCAAACCCATCTCGGGAGTTCTCAGGCAATCTTGGTAATGTTGCATGGAAAGAGAGAGTTGATGGCTGGAAAATGAAACAAGACAAGACTGCAGTACCAACTATTAATGGTACCAGTATTGCTCCTTCTGAAGGAAGGGGAGCTGGAGACATTGATGCATCTACAGAATATAACATGGATGATTCGTTGCTGTGAGTAATTAGCCTTATGCCCTGTGCTATTTTTTTTACAAATAATTTTCTGTTTTTGTTGTCTTTTCAACTTTGTACCATAAAAATTTGTCCTTTCATATTACTCTGGAAAAGTTGCGCTCGCCAATGGAGAATTTTGTGAAGTTGTTGTTGAATAGAGTTTGTCAAATTATTTGACCCATACCCTAAATCAAGCTCCAATATTCTCCTGTTTAGATTTCTATTCATTTTATGGTTTATACCTTAACAAAGTAATCTAAATCGTTCTAACTAACCTTGTAAACTATCTTACTATTTCAGGAATGATGAGACTCGTCAGCCCCTCTCTCGCAAAGTTTCGTTACCCTCTTCCCGGATTAATCCATACCGTATGGTCATTGTTCTGCGACTGATAATTCTCTGTATTTTCTTGCATTATCGTATCACCAATCCTGTGAGAAATGCCTATGCTTTGTGGCTGTTGTCTGTTATTTGTGAGATCTGGTTCGCCTTTTCGTGGATTCTCGATCAGTTCCCCAAATGGTTCCCCATCAATCGTGAAACTTACCTTGACAGACTTGCTTTAAGGTATCATTCAAAATGCGAAAAACTTTTTCATTATCTAGATTTCCTACTTGCATTTCTCCATGTCAAGTTATTAATAACCAGAGACCACTTGTGAATGAGGACTAAACATTGTGATATCACCTGTATTTATATCAGGTATGACCGAGAAGGAGAACCATCTCAGCTTGCAGCGGTTGACATATTTGTCAGTACAGTGGATCCAATGAAGGAGCCCCCACTTGTGACAGCCAATACGGTGCTGTCCATACTTGCAGTTGACTACCCAGTTGACAAGGTTTCTTGTTATGTGTCTGACGATGGCGCTGCCATGCTCTCCTTTGATTCACTGGCTGAGACCTCTGAATTTGCAAGAAAATGGGTGCCTTTCTGCAAAAAGTACAACATAGAACCCCGTGCTCCTGAGTGGTACTTTGCTCAGAAGGTTGATTACCTGAAAGATAAGGTGCAAACTTCATTTGTTAAAGATCGTAGAGCCATGAAGGTAACATTCTGAAATATAATTGTACTTGTAGATTTCTTCCTTCCATTCTTTCTTATTTTCGCGGGGATTCGTAATGATAGTAATTTATTATCGTGCAGAGAGAATATGAAGAATTCAAGGTGAGAATTAACGGGCTTGTTGCCAAAGCACAGAAAGTTCCAGAGGAGGGATGGATAATGCAAGATGGCACACCTTGGCCTGGAAATAACACCAGGGATCATCCTGGGATGATTCAGGTTAGCTTTTATTCAAATACTAAACTAGTTAGAAAAGTTACTACAATTTCTGTGTACATAATATAGTTTCAATTGTCTTCTATTTCTTTAAAACTTGTAATTTATACTGCTCAGGTTTTCCTTGGACATAGTGGAGGTCTGGACACAGAGGGTAATGAGCTCCCTCGTTTGGTTTATGTTTCTCGTGAGAAACGTCCGGGTTTCATGCATCACAAGAAGGCCGGTGCCATGAATGCTCTTGTAAGTTTCTAAATTTAACACTTCTAGCACTTGTCGAAATTGTAGCCTAAAATCTGATCTAAACATCTCTGGTACGGTACAGGTGCGTGTCTCGGCTGTGCTTACAAATGGGCCATACTTGTTGAATCTTGATTGTGATCACTACATCAACAACAGCAAGGCTATTAGAGAGGCTATGTGCTTCCTCATGGACCCAAATCTCGGAAAGCGTGTCTGTTATGTGCAGTTTCCACAGAGGTTTGACGGTATTGACAGGAATGATCGTTATGCCAACAGAAACACTGTGTTCTTTGATGTAAGCACACAAATCCTTCTCATTTAAATTATATCAAATACTACTTCCATTTCATCTCTCCAAGTAATCTAATATTTTACCACTATTGCATCCATTTCTTCTTTTGGTTGTAGATTAACTTGAGAGGTCTTGATGGTATTCAAGGACCGGTTTATGTGGGTACGGGTTGTGTGTTCAACAGGACAGCCTTGTATGGTTATGAACCCCCTCTTAAGCCAAAGAAGGAAGTCAAAATTCTCTCTTGGTGCTGCGGTGGCAAGAAAAAGAGTAAGAAATCAAATAAGAAGAGCTCAGAAAAGAAGAAATCTGACAAACATGTTGACAGCTCTGTGCCTGTGTTTAATCTTGAGGATATTGAAGAGGGTGTTGAAGGTACACAAATTTAGTTTCAATTTCATCTTAAATTCAGTTAAGGTCATACTCTTTACCCTTCTTAACTTACTAGTTAGAGAGATATTGGGTTCTCTTATGGAATAACCTTGTGTTCCCCTCAGGTGCTGGATTTGATGATGAAAAATCACTTCTGATGTCACAAATGAGCTTAGAGAAAAGGTTTGGTCAATCAAATGTTTTTGTCGCCTCTACATTAATGGAGAGTGGAGGAGTTCCTCAATCGGCAACTCCTGAGTCTCTTCTCAAAGAAGCCATCCATGTCATCAGCTGTGGCTATGAGGATAAGACTGAATGGGGTCAAGAGGTATGCTTGCAATTTTTGGTCATAAAAATACTAATCAACCTATTTTACAAATCCATGTATATTTCTCAAAGGTGAAACTTTACTTGCTTTTATGTGTAGATCTTAACTTCCCCAAAGAGAAGGGTCAAATTTTATTTTTGTATGAACAATTGGGGAGAGGGGGGGGAGGGGGGGAGGGGGGGGGGGGGGGGGGGGGGGGTTGTTGGGGTAGGTCATTATTATTCATAGCAATATCTTAAACCAGTTTGTGCAAGTAATACTTACTAGTTTAGTACCAACCAACGGCATTCACACTCTGGGGACTTGTTTAATGATAGTATATATCAATAATGTGATCATGAAGTACTGAAAGTTAATTTACAGGGCTCTATTTTTATTCAAATAATCTTTATGTTGATTGCCGGGTACATTTATATCTAACAAGAACGATAAAACACAGATTGGGTGGATCTATGGTTCTGTGACAGAAGATATTCTGACGGGATTCAAGATGCATGCCAGAGGCTGGAAGTCGATTTACTGCATGCCTAAGCTGCCCGCATTTAAGGGTTCTGCCCCTATTAATCTTTCAGATCGTCTGAACCAGGTGCTTCGGTGGGCCCTTGGTTCAGTCGAGATTCTGTTCAGTCGGCATTGCCCCATCTGGTACGGCTATAATGGCAGGTTGAAGTTCCTTGAGCGGTTTGCATATATTAATACCACCATCTACCCGCTCACCTCCCTTCCTCTTATCTTGTACTGTACATTGCCTGCTGTCTGTCTCTTCACCGGCAAATTCATTATTCCTCAGGTATTTCTTTTGCTATTGGTTAATTTCTTCTTAACTGTATAGTAAAAACTTGAAAGATGACATTTATTCTTGTTATGGGATTACAGATTAGTAACTTTGCTAGTATATGGTTCATATCTCTCTTCTTGTCTATCTTCGCAACGGGTATACTGGAGATGAGGTGGAGTGGTGTGGGGATTGACGAATGGTGGAGGAACGAACAGTTTTGGGTCATTGGAGGGGTCTCTGCTCATCTCTTTGCTGTCTTCCAGGGTCTCTTGAAGGTTTTGGCCGGCATTGACACCAACTTCACTGTCACTTCCAAGTCTTCTGACGAGGATGGTGACTTTAATGAGCTGTACATGTTCAAGTGGACCACTCTTCTCATCCCTCCCACCACTCTCATTATTATCAACCTGGTAAGTAATTTTGATAAAAGGAAATATTTTTTTGGTCTGCCCAGAGTATTCTCAAAGCATATATCATCAAACTTCCCTGAAAGTTGGCATTTTTGGGACTAAATATGTAATATGAATGAGGCTATGGTACTACGCATAGCGCACTTTGGTCCGTGCTACGGATTCATATCTTCATTTTCAAAGTCTAAATAGTTGATCCAAACCATTCATCACGATCTCATATGAAAATGTACTTGGAGACCAAATTTTACATTTTTTAGAATTTTTTTACTAGTTTTTTAGATAGGTAGGAAACCATTACTTCCGAATGGTCTAAAAATTTCAGATCAAGTGATTTTGTAATTTGTACCTATTTAAAAAAATAGTATAAAATTTAGCATCCAAGCACATTTTCATATGGAGATCATTTTGAGCAGAATGGATGGACTGTTTGGACTCGTAATATTATTGTTATTTTCATTTTTGTTTCTTTCCCTTCTTTTCTTTCTTTCTTTGGATTTTTGTTTGTTTCTTTATTTTCTTTCCTTTAGTTTTTTCCCCCTGATTTCCAAATCCTTGTTTGGTCTGACTAATGTTAAATTTGGTTCATCACAGATTAGTGTCGTGGCTGGTATTTCTTATGCTATCAACAGTGGTTACCAATCTTGGGGCCCACTTTTCGGGAAGCTCTTCTTTGCTTTCTGGGTGATTGTGCATCTCTACCCGTTCCTTAAGGGTCTTATGGGCCGTCAGAACCGCACACCAACCATTGTCATCGTGTGGGCCGTCCTTCTCGCCTCTATTTTCTCTCTTTTGTGGGTCCGTATCGATCCATTCACAACCCGTGTCACAGGACCTGATGTCCAACAATGTGGCATCAATTGCTAAGGAATGATGTTTTTGTATAAAGAAGATCAGGAAAAGGAAACCTATTTATTTATAGTAATAGTGCATGCTTTGGCAACATATTTATTTATTTTTAATTTCTCAAGTTTGTTGTAGTTAAGGTTGATTTGATTGGTGGTGGTGGTGGTTCTGATGTTTATAAGTTATATATGGCAGTTGTCCATGTGATGGAGCCAGGCAATGAATTTTGTATTTTATGAGAAATACTGAACCTTTTCAATCTTTATCCAAATCCATTTCTTAGTAATTTCTTATTTTTTAAACGTGTTTCCCTGTGCTACTGTGTTGGATACATTATTGTTTGATCAACGCAAAGTATAACTAAATAAATATCTGTATTCACTAAAAAAGGTGTGTAATAATTACAAGTATGATTCTCCTACAATATTTATTTACTCCACAACTATGCCAGTGATGTTCATGTACAACTAGAAGGTATCTAACTAGCTACATACAAATCATCTACTTTTTTTTTTTTATCTAACTTGTGTATGAACACGGGGTGGGAATGACGGTGCCAATTTTGCTCCACTTGGCATTCTGACACGCGCTTCTGGCGGATTTATTATTTTGAGTGACTAAATTAATGTCCTGCATCTGTATCCCTCGACAAGACATGGTTTTACTGCAATTCAATTTGATTGCAACATCACTTGCAGTTGTTCCCTTGATGTTCTTGTACACTATGCCGCTGACCTCTACAGCTGATTTCTGCAATTTCCGTGAAAATGGTTATAAACATTGCATCAAATATGCTATAATTCCAAGGGGTGCATTGTAATATGGGAGAGATGTTTAACCTGTGTTTTGCAGGGTTTGTTGGAGTCACAGTAGTTCTGATCAATGATTATGGGATTTTTTACATTGTACATCACAATGTTTTGAAATATTATATTTTTCGCATAACCGCTCCCACCCTGTCAAAAGAAGAAATTAGTTAGTGGTGTTGATTAAACAAAAAATTAAAAGATTCCTAATGCACCTATCATTAAGGAGGGAAAGTACACCTTTTACAAGCTGACCAGATTTAACATATATTTTATAGAAGTAACCTAAGCCAAACAGTCGATTACGTTTGCTATCTAAATTTTCACCTTTTTCTCGTTTAAAATGGTCAAAGTGTTTGGCAGTTTTTTGGTACTAGAACAAAAGCCGTGTTTCACCGATTAGCAGGTCAATTTCAGAACCTTAACTTCAATTTAGGTATGATTTGACTTTGACCTGATCAAATCTACTTTAAAGTACCTCGGCCAAACAAACGAGTATGTTTGCCATCTAAAATTTTACTCTAGTAAAGTGGTCATCCTGTTTGGCAAATTGTATTTGGTACTAGAATGTCCAAATAAATCTTATCTTAGAGACTTAAATAGTCAGAAAATAGGTTGACTTTCATTTTTAGCTGTACCAAACTTGTTAGAATTGTTCTGCTAACAAAGAACCTTTAGAGGTCAATTTGCTCATCTTCAGATAGCAAAAAAGGGTACTAAATTTGAAGAGGTGTACAAAAGATGGCATGAATGAAAAGCACAGAAAAGTTAGAAGAAAATCAAATGTGGATCCCACCTGCCAGGTCTTGATTCGGACGCCGTTGGTTGTGCCGTACAATTTAACGGTGTCAATCAAAACATCAGAAACTCGAGCCATTGAATTGTCATCTCCTAAACTCCCAATGCTGTTTGTGAATTTAGTTGTACAAACGAATTAGCATTATTTATATTTATTTGATTTACATAGACAAATTTTAAAAGGTTAGCACTAGAAAATTAAATTTTCCAGACCTTATACCATGACCGGGCCCACAAGTTATCTTGGTAGCTTTTAGGTTTTTTGTTCCTGTCTCTATCGACATACAATCGTCACCTTCATTAATAGAAGCCATATTAGATACTGGAAATGCATGTCAACTAAATTTGTATATAATAAGTAGGAAAGTGCCAAGGAGATGATCAATTGTTAATTTTAAAGTTAATCTTGCTTTAAAGCAAAGTACTAAGCATGATCTTGTTGTCTAGTGTTATTATTTTGGCATCTATTCCATATGGTTGTGTTGGGTTGTATTGAGTAATTATTGCTTCCAAGAGTTCACCAATTGACATTTTTAATACTAGGCTTAGCTTCACGGCCACAAGTTCATGTCAATTAATTTATGTCTCTAGCTTAATTTTAAATTCTAATTGAATTTATGCTGTATATTTGCAAATTTAACCAATGGTGCCATGCACTGAAAGCTAAAGGTACTACAAAGAAGGTTCTTTTACCATTTTAAATCATCCAGAGGCCAATTAAAATTAGACAGAAAAAAAAAAAGATAAAATCAATTGCAGAAAGGGTAAAAAATGCTTGATTGATAAAGGACTGCATAGTTATATCGGACCAATCAATTATGTGAAAAAATATCTAGTACAGTAATAAATTCAAAATGGTTATGTTATCTACCTGTCTTGATTACACAGTTTGTAATTACTATGTTAGTTGTGGAAGATATATGTAATCCATCGGTATTAGGGCTCGTTGAAGGCGCGGTTACAGTAAGGCTTGCAACATTCACACTGTTACATTTCTCGATAGAGACATGAATTTGTTGGCTGTCCTTCACGTTTAAGTTCGTCAATGCCAAGTTATTGCAAGAATAAAATGTCATAGCCTGTAAAAAAATGAAAGAAATATTAATTTAGAAGTTGAACTAATTATTTGATAGCCAAATTAATATACATCTTGAAATATATAGCATTGTATCACACATACCGTTGGTGCTTTTGTGCAGGGCTGCATAGTCAGTTTAAAAAAAATTGAGTTAGTATCTTTTTAAGAAAAAAATAAGAAAAGTGCATGCATGTGACATCAGATTCACAAATTATGGATATGGTTTCCTACGAGATAATATTCATTAATTATCGTGGTTCAAAAACTCGTCAAGTGACAGCTCCGGTGAGACCGATAATTGTAATTAAATTTCATAAGCAGCTAGAAACTTATGGTAATGTCAGTTGATTGTTTATATTTGCTGGAAACATCCTGTATATATAGCAGCATTATTGCTTTTCAGGAGAAGGCACATACTTTTGATTTGTTAATTTTGCATGAGTTTTGCCACCATGCATTCCCGTTTCCGTTGATAGTTCCACCACCAGTAACGGCGAGATTACTTAGGTATTTAAACACCATCCAGTGAGTTGTGCTCTTTGAATTCCATGCCGACCGGGAAGGAGCTAGAATGATACCATGTATCTGTTATTTTCATAGGAAAAAAAAATGCAAAAACCATACAAATCAATTTCAAACAAGCTGCTAATACTAATTTAAAAAATTTACATGCATGGTTTCTCTTTTTCAATCGTACCGCAACTTGAATAGGTGATTTACAAGGGCCACTGAATGTAATAGGCTTCAGGAGAAATTTCTTATTGTTTGGAATCAAGAGAACAGCTGAGTGTGCAGAGGCGCAGACTGCTGTCCATGCTTTCTCAAATGCCTGAAATTAAGAGAAAAACTACAGTAAATTAATAAAAGCAAACATTTTCTGAAAAAAAGTATATGTGAAATATATGTATGCCAAATAATTCTGAGCTAGCTGAGGTGTAAATTAATAACTTAGAGGATCAAATATAATTTATATAACAAAACTAAACCATCAGATAGCCTCCTACATGCATTTGTAAAGAGTCACAGCTGGTTGAATATATTGCATGTATATATATATATAATTATATGATATGTACCTTAGTATCATCAGTTGTTCCATCTCCTTTTGCACCATAGCTTATTACATTGAATGTTGTTTGTGAGGCCTTAAGAGACCTGCCTAAGTACTTTGGGAAATTTGTATAAGAGGTTTCTTTTAAAGAAACAAAGCTGCTGCTGTAACAACTTATGTTGTTGGAGGAAAGTATCAGGAGTAAAACAAAGAAAAGCTTTTGCATGGCCATTTTGTTTGTTTGTTTGTTTGTTTCTATATAGCTCACAAAGAGAAAGGAGACAGTATAGTGTTTTAAATTTAATTGTTGATCGAATATATCAAATCATAACAAGGTCGAATGTATTTATAGAGAGAAACACAAAGAAGGTTGTTGCTTGTGCACGATGTCATTTGTAAGGTAAAAATGCATGAGTATAGAAAAAGTTAATCTAAGATTCTTTCTAGGTATGGAGCTAGATTTTAAGAGACTTTGAAACGCAAGTTATTTTTAGATATTACTTGCCTCAAAATCTGTTGTCATGTAGTAGAAGAAAGGCGGCAATAACCACTTTTTTATTTTGTCTTTTATTATTATTAATTTTTCTTGAAAAGGTTGTGGATTAAAATTAAAGTACACACATCTACAATAGTATATGTTAAGATGCCCCATGTTAATTCTACCTAAAAATTTGGTAGCCGGCCAATTAGTTGAAACTTTTATATAAAACAACTAATTAGTTGGCGTTTTCTGGTATAAAAAAACTCCGACAATTAATTTATAATAACTACTTACATGCATGAAGGATAATATCTAACCAATTGTGCTAGCTATAGACGTACATGCAAATTATTTATTATACATGCATGTTAATTAATTATGATACAACAGTCCTTTCAGAGAGAATTGCTGCACACAATAATGATGCAACTAAAAAATGTGAAGAAAAAAAAAAGATTGATGTTCTATCTATTTATGCAACAACAAATATATAAAGTTTTTTTTTTATTCTGAATTTTGAATTGATGAATTCATTTTGAGGAATATTGCTAAAATATATTGTCAAATATTAATTCTATTAATGATAAATTTAATTTGTAAATTGGTTGAGGTCCATTCAAAGCTAAAGTAATTTAACAATATTGACAGTAAAATAAGTTAAACGAACTATAACTCATATACATCCCATGCATGTATGTAATAGACCCGAGTTCAAATGTCTCGTGTCTTTCATGTCTCAATGATGTCTCACATCTTTATCTTTGTTTTCAAAATTCAAACAATCGATGTGAATTGCTCAACATGATATATATCCATATTTAAATGTACTTGAGACTAAATTTTATATTTTTTTGAATTTTTTTACTATTTTTTTTAGATAGATACAAAATCACTGTTCTTCACAAGATTATGGACTATCTAAAAAGAGTAATTTTGTATCTATTTAAAAAGTAATATTTTTTTTTTCAAATATATAAATTTGGCCTCTACATTTTAATATGAAGACCATATTGAGCAATTTAGATTGACTTTTTGGACTTTGAAAACAAAGATAAAGATACGAGGTACGATTGCGGCATAAAAAAAGTGCCGCATTCAACCTTACTCATGTAATAATAATTAATTGAATGATTTAAAATTTACAACCATTTGAAAATTAATCGAACATATTTTCAATTTCATGTTTGTAGCCAATTTAAAAAATATAGCCTACATTTTATGAAACTATATGTTTCAGTAACATATCAATTGGACATATATATATGAGTAAGGCTTGGGTGCTATGGATAGCATAAAGATATCCGTGCTACGGTCACAAAACACATATCGTATAAACTTCAAACTTTGATTTAAGTAGCTTAATAAATTGGTTATATAATAATCTTGTAGAATACTAATTTTTACTATTTTTTATGATTTATGAAATATGACAAAAAATAGTCTAAGATATTGACAATTTTCTTTTATTCTTTTACTATTTTTTTTTTTTTATTTTTTATGTTTTTGAGGCCGTAGCACGGATGTCCTTATGCTATCCATAGCACCCAAGTCTTACTATATATATATATCATGCGATTATACTAGGTGTATATATAGAAATTCGGATCACCCTGATGTACCTGACTCAAGCAAATTGGAATTGGACGGCCCAGATCATTCTTTTAACTTAGTACGAATATCAAAGCACAAATAGTACTGCCCCCATTAGGGGTGTAAACGGTCGGATACGGATCGGATAGTGGTCAAACCGTATCCTTATCCGTTATAATTTTTTTGATACGGATATATAGTCTCAGATATGAATACGAATACGGATAGTCTCGGATATGAATACGAATCAGATATTAAACGGATACGGATATCAGAAGGATAAGAATATGGATATGAATATAATTCAAATAATTAAAAATAAATTACTGATGTATATTCTAGTAAAAAATAATATCTAAATATAATTTCTTCATTTATAAATTAGACCTAATATTTTTCGTAATAAATTTATTAGTTACAAAACATATATCATATTATTAAAACATTAGTCACTAATTATATCATAGTGTTATATTTTTTGTTGGCATATATATGTATATGTAGTTTAAATGTTTAATAGATCATTTGGTATGTATATGCAATTTAATAAATCAATTAAGAATATATAGTGCATTTGTTGTGATTTAGGAGTGTAACGATCGAATATATATAGTTAAAAGTCTTACTGTATCTTTATTCATTATAATTTTTCGAATACGCATATGAATACAGATAGTTTCGGATATAGATAAGAATTGGATAATTTAAGTAATTTTTCAGATTCAAATCCGAACAAAATCGGATAATATCGGATCCGTTTACACCCCTAGTCCCCAATGCCTGAAATTTTTAAATATACCATACTTCCAAAAAAAAAAAAAAAACAAACAATCACGTTTTCTGAAAAATTTGATTTTTGACATGGCCGTATCCTCTAGGTGCGGCCACTTTTTTTTTTTTTTCCGTTCAGATTGAACTACACGAAAAAAAAAAAAAAGTGGCCGCATTTTGGGAATGTGGTCATGTCAAAATTTAAAATTTTGAGAGAAAGTGGTGGTTTGATTTATCTTTTTTAGGATAATGGTATATTTAAAATTTCGGCCCCAATGCGTCATTCCCGAATAGGTACCGTTTTGAGTTAATCTGGGCCGTCCGTTTCAATTTGCTTGAGTCAGGTACCTGGGAGGATTCGGATTCGATCGGTCAAGGATCCATAGTTTGAACCTGGTACAAGTGCATTTAAGTTCTGACTTGGTCGCCAAAATGGGATGACTTCCTGGAAATTGACAATTAATGCCATAGTACCTATATTGCTATTTTATGAGATAGCTTTAACAAAATTTATCAAAAACATCTACTTAATTTTTATATTGAGTTTTAAATTTTCAGTGGGGTCAAAGGACAAGGACTGCATAAAGTGCTGATTTTGTCTCTCGTCAAAATGAGAAGAAATGAAGAAGCAAAAGCTGTTAATTAATATCAGAATCAAAATTTATCATTAAATATATTAAAAGAGTTCTATTAGTTGGAGTGATAATTTTCTACCTAATTTATGATTGAGTTTTTAATTTTTGAGTGAATTTTACCAATACACTGTAATTTATACCACAATGAAATAAAATGTGCTATCTTTTTACCAATACACTGTAATTTATTGAGGAATTTTACTGATGACATAGCCGATCAATTTATTATAACTGTAATATTGGTTCAATTTTTATTCACCATTAATTCTATTTTTGAACAGTATTTATTTAAGGTTATCTAACTTAGATTAGATAAGAAGCTTTACAGAGGAGCTTTCAAATTTATGATAATAGTTAAGAAATTTTATTTTTGCTGCATATATTTAACTAAGCACTTATTCACAAATTTAGACGGCATCAACTATACTTTATAAATATAGCAATAATCAGCATGCAATTTGTTAATCTCAACAAACAATTTATGGTAAGGTCAATAGATAGAAAGGTGTAAAATGAAAGGCAAGTCAAAAGATAAAACCAACCGAGTTGCAAAATGCAGAAGAAGAGTGTTTAGTTAGGTCTCCATTTCAAGCATGGGCAAGGGTTTTGTTTTAATTAAGGTTAGTCAGAAACATGACACGTGTAGGTGGATAAGATTTTTAGTTACTTGCCAATTACTCAAAATAGTGATACAAAATTAGATGATACTGAGAGTGAAATTTGCCAAATATATATATATATATATATATATATATATAGAGAGAGAGAGAGAGAGAGAGAGAAAGAGGTGGGCTACGGCGAGTTGCGAAGTAAAACGACTATTTTACTTCACGCTCATATTTTGTGATTTTAAAGTTCAAAATGTTGATCCGAACCGTTCATCTTGTTCTCCATATTGAAATGTGCTTGGAGACCAAATTTTACATTTTTTTTAAATTTTTTTACTATTTATTAAGCAATTTTGAAAGTCAATGATTTGATAGTCCAGAAAATTTTACTGTTTTTTAGTATTCACAGCAAAACAATAATTTTAAAAAATACTTAATAAATAGTAAAAAAAATTCAAAAAAAATATAGAATTTGGTCTCCAAGCACATTTCAATATGGATTAAACATCTAACGGTTCGGATCGGTCGTTTGGACTTTCAAAATAAAAATATGACGTGAAGTAGAAACGCATTTTACTTCACAACTCACTATAGCCCATCTCTCTCTCTCTCTATATATATATATGAGTAAAGCTAATATACACTTACGTGTACCGTACACTTAACTTTATGACCGTCATATTTTTTTAAAAGTCATGTAGATTCTTCAAAAATCGTGGTAGCACGACTTTTAAAGAAATCTGATGGCCCTAAGGTTAAGTGTATGATACACTTGGTACACTTAACTCTCTCTCTCTCTCTCTCTATATATATACATATGAGGAGGGATCAAGTTACAACATTTTTTGAGTTACAACAAGCATTATTTATATTTTCAAAGTCCAAATCGTCGATCCAAACCGTTAGATGTGATCTCTACAATAAAATGTGCTTGGAGACCAAATTTTATATTTTTTGGAATTTTTTTACTATTTATTAAGATGGGTACAAAATTCTATGGTATGAATTTGACTAGTTTTTGTACCCACCTTAATAAATAGTAAAAAAATTCCAAAAAATGTAAAATTTGATCTCCAAGCACATTTTAATATGGATTAAATAATGAACGGTTCGGATCGACCGTTTGAATTTTGAAAACTTGAATATTGAGTCGTAGCACGGGAGGCCACTATGCTATCCATAGCACCCCAGCCTAACTATATATGTATATATATATATTAATGCATTTGTGAAAAAATAGAGACTTAGTTTAGGCGAACCTTCGCTGCACCTGAACTGAATAAGGTGCCAAACTTGATAAATATAGGTTAGGTTAAGTGAAAGTAACCTATCATATATATGGATTAATTTGGGAATGACCAAATGTAATCTGCAATATAATATGTTTGTCATAATTAGAAAAAACTTATTTTAGCATATATATAGGCCTTATTTAAATGTAATTATATATCATGAATTAAGTGTAATTGTGAATTGTATGCAAATGCAAACCTATCAAATTATTCATTACAAATGTGTTGATCCATAGAGTTAGGATGCTCAAGCTGTTATATTCGAAAAATTGAGTCATTATTATTTATGCTTACAAGATTTTTTTTTTCATAATATTCTAAAAACATTATAAGTCTTTTGGTAATATATTTTATTTATAATATTGGCAATAATAGTATGTCTTTGGTGAAAAAAAAAAAGCTTTTGAACAATATAATAAAAATAAAAATAATGAAATAGTAAAATTACTATTTTTATTATATTCCCTAAATCATAAATTTGTATTTTTGTTTGATTCTCTAATCATGAAAGTTAATGCATGGCGAGTGTGGCAAATGGAAAAGAGAAATTATATAATTAGTGTGAACCATAGTACAATTTTTCTTTAATAGAATTATGAATATAAAAAATAAGGGGATAGAGGTGTCAGGATGATTATAATTATTCTAAATTTTTATGGATGTAGATTTTAGCAGTAAATTTTTGGTTCAAAATAACGAAGAGGTAAGAGAAAAAAATTATTTGAACCATTATATAAATAATTTTATATGTGAAAACAAAGAAATAATGAATTATATAAATAATTCTTCGCTTATATAATTATAATCCATCACAATCACCTTTTTTATTTCCAAAATTTCAATCATACTCCAATATAATTATGATACATTTTTAGTTTAGCATGCATTCTTTCATGAGTTCTTGATGTAAATATATTATCATCTATGCTCTAATAAAATTTTCTTTTAATGATTGTAATATTGTAATACCCTTGAGTTAGAACATTGAATTTGAAACTATACAACTGTTAATAATTATAAGTTCTTGTATCAAAACCTTTTTCAAATTATATATATATGATCTTGATAATTATCGTCACACTCTCATCCCTGCATTTATTTTCACATTAACTTCTATAACTATAAGTGTTTTAAATGCGGTTTTGTTCATGCATGCGGAAGGCCACTGCATACCGCATATGCGGATTTTCATGCGGATTTATAAATGCGGATTTTAAAATAAAAATTCACGTGTATATAGATATATATTTATATTCATATATTTAAATTTATTTTCATATAATGACATAACCAACAATAGTTTTTTGACTTTTTTCACATAAATTTTAATTAAAATACAATAAAATTATCAAAACCGTATGGAAGGACTGCATGGCCACATTTTTAATCCGCATATGCGCTTTTTTATTCCGCATGACTGCATATTCGGACTGCATATGCGGCTGCATGATCAAAATCGCATGGGCATTTTGAGCACGGCTGCCGACCGCATACTCATATGCTGCCTATGTGGCTGCATTTTAAAACATTGATAACTACCATGGAAAAACATAAAAATTCTAGCATTGATTTTTTTTTCTAAAGTATTAATACTTACACACGGCAATCTTTCTCCCTAAGAACGGAAGTATTTATACCTATAAGATGAATAATTTTTACATAAATAATTGTCTCTCCAACAAAAACTCAAACTATATTGGAGATCATACACGTTTTTAGAGGTGGATTTTTTTTTTTTATCTCATTTCAATCTCATCCACATTTATGATAATCTATAAGGAATTTTGCGAATCTAAAATCACGAATGTCTTCTAAACAATTTTTTTTTCAAATGAGATCTATGATAACGTACTTTCGGGCTCGTCGTCACACAAGTATTTATAACTCGTTGTACAAGTATTTATACCTATACTTGCAAGTATTTTTTACATATGACACTGATTGATATATGAAAGTATTAATATCAAGTATTATAAATATTTATACTTATACACTAGAGTATTTATACCTATGTAAAAAATACTTGAATAATCACACATTTATCGTGATGAATATTTTTTTTTGTATGGATAAATAATTAGTGGGGACCATAATACAACCTCTAATTTTAGAAGTGTTTAAATAATTGGTGGGGATTATAGTACAACCTCTAAAAAATTATCACATTTCTTATTTACCGAGAATCCTTTAATTTTAAAAGTGTTTATATAAATAGTGGAAATCATAATACAATCTTCTTAAATTGTAGCTGCAGGGATAGAGGGGGATAGGAGTGTGGAGATGAATATAATTATTCACACACACACACATATGAGTAAAACTATGGTGTTCTTAAGTTCACCAAGCTTTGGTGAACTCAAGTCTAAAACCCATTGAATCAGTTTCAAATAACGAATTCGAACCGTTGCAATCTGCTTACCTTATGAGTGATACGTCTACACGCGAAAAAATATTCAAATTAATTTAGTATAAAATCAAGCGGTCAAAATTAGAAGGTTAATAAATTAATTTTAATACATTCATTTTTTGAATCTTTTTTTTATCATTTGACTCTATGAAAATTTAATTTTTTTATATGTAGACGCATCACTCGTAATGTAGGCGGGTTTCAACAGTTCAGATTTGCCGTTTGAAACTGATTCGATGAGTTTTAGACTTGAGTTCACAAAGAGGCTTGGTGAACTTAAGAACACCCTAGTTCTACTCTCTCTCTCTCTCTCTCTATATATCTATATAGAGAGAGAGAGAGAGTGACTAATGTGCATTCGTAGCATATGGCCCGATATGCATACGGTCCAAATTTGAAATTTCAAAATCTAAAACGTCGATCCGAACCATTCATCTTGTTCTCCATATTAATATGTGCTTAGAGACCAAATTTTACATTTTTCTGAATTTTTTTTACTATTTATTAAGCCACTTTGAAAATTGCTGATCCAACGGTGGCTGCTGATTTTACTATTTTGTTAACCGTTGGATCAACAATTTTCAAAGTGGCTTAATAAATAGTAAAAAAAATTCAATGTAAAATTTGGTCTCCAAGCACATATTAATATGGAGAACAAACGGTTCGGATCGACATTTTGGATTTTGAAATTTCGAATTTGGACCATATGCATACGAATGCACATTAGTCTCTCTCTCTCTCTCTCTCTCTCTATATATATATATATATATAGGGTCTGTCTAAATTGCTGCTGGCAGCATTTCAGCAGAGATGCTTCTGGGGCTATATTTAGCCGTGTGATGTCCAAACAACAAATCCAAACCATTAGATGTTTAATCTATATTATAATCTACTTGGAGACCAAATTTTAAATTTTTTGAAATTTTTTAACTATATATTAAGCTGGTTTGAAAACCGCTGATTTCAGTAAATTTCTGTAGCATTGAAATCAGCGGTTTTCAAACCAGCTTAATATATAGTAAAAAAATTCCAAAAAATGTAAAATTTGGTCTCCAAGTAGATTATAATGTAGATTAAACATCTAACGGTTTGGATTTGTTGTTTAGACATCACAAAACAGAAAAATGGGCGGCAGCACTACCGAGAGAAATGATGCCGGCGGCAAATTAGTCACAGCCTATATATATATATATATATATATATATATATATATTCATATTTTTGAATATTACAACTCATATAACCTGGTGTACTTGAGTTTTGACAGATATCTTTCTTATACCGATATATACCTGTGTGTATTTGGGTGTTGACAGAGTTTAATATATTTTTTATTTCATTTTTAAGTATATGGAACGTTACAAGTAATATAACAAATTCAAAGTTATTCGGTTAAATCTTTAAGTTTGTAATATTATGAATGATAATGAAATTTAGAGTTCTCTGAAATTTAAGTTCCAACAAAAATAATATTTCATAAAATTAAATTGAAACACTAAATAATATATTCTACATGTATTGTAGTGAAAATTAATTGTTTTCCATATTGTATTAGACTGTCAAGCATCAAAACTTAACTAACTTCGTTTACAAAAATATTTTTTTGTGCAGATCTGAGGTTAGAAATGGTCTATCAAATTACAGCAGCATTTTTTTTTTTTCTTCAGCAGAAAAAGTTAACTAGGATTGGCGGCTTATTAAAGAAGGTATCAATTGATTACATCTAATTAATGAGATCTCCATCAAAGAGGTAAACAACAGCTCTTTGCTGCTTTGAGTTAAAAAAATTGGGGTGATGATATTGACAGTACTAATATCTTCAGTAACGCAATACTATCTAAATATTTTAATATATAGTCAAATTTACCTTTTATTAACTATATATATCCTTAAAAACTGTATCTGTCATTTATTATTATAAGATTTTGTTTCCTTAATTTTTTTTAGAAACTAATATATTCTTTGTATGATTCTCTTTTTTTGAAAGTTAAATCTATAAATTATATAAATATTTGATAATATTTCTTATTTATATTTCATCATATTTTAATATTTTTAAATATATTACAAGAATGAAAGTTTTTATTATATTATTGAAATTCTATCAATATACACATTTATAAATCTATTGATACTAATTGTATATAAATTTCATGAATATTATTTTTTCCAGACGAGATCTTTTTAATTATTTTCTATTGGATATATCCATTATTATATATTTTTTACATAATAAAACTCATTTGATATAATTAGACTGAAAATCAAGAAAAATGCGAAACATTTGGTATATCATTTAGATGAAGATTTCATGTTGTAATATTTTGAAGATTTGTGTTATAATTAAAATTTTTAATTTGTGAAACAATTATTTTGTTGTTGGGGAGGAATAAATATACCATTTTTTGTTTTTTGTAGTGTGGTGAGGGGAAAGAGTATCTTTGTTGCCTATTATTTATCTAATAAACAATGCTTCAATTCAGATAATAAAAGGTGATCTAAAAAAATCTGTTTCAATAAAAAAAAGGAGGAGAAGATGCAAAAAATTAAGGAACTTCTAAGAGCTTGATAAATAATAATAGAATCATTGATAGCTCCAATATGTTGCTTTTTTGTTGTCTCTCTCTGTGAAATGTCTTATTTATAAAGTATTTTAAAAGATATATAAAGTTTACTATTTAAGAGAGCAAAAAGAAGTAATTGCTTAACAAAGAGCAATTTTGTCCATCAGATAAAAAAATTGAATTGCGTTGTCATTAACACATTTTATAGTGTTAATATCAGCTTCCAAAAATTGTTGTTAAAATCTATACCCATTTTTAAAAATAACTATTAAAACATCAAAAATTCACAAAATACACACTTTTTTTTTTGAAATTTCTAGAAATAACCAAATTGCTGGATTTTCCAGCAGTTTTCCTATTTCTGCGGGATTATCCAGTGGATTTTTTTTTAAAAACAATAGAAGATGTTATGATATTTTTTTCTATTGAAATATTATAAATATTTTTTTATTTTTTTGGAAAATAAATGAAGTACTATAGAATTGAATTACTAGAAAGATTACGACAAATAATTCGGATCAATATTTTAATATTTCTTGATGTATTAATGAAAAGAAAAAATGAAAATGTTTTGAATTTGAATAATTTATCCCGGTTTAAAAATCTTATAGGGTCTATAACTATTCTTGAGTAGTTTAGACAAAATAATAGATCATTTTCTATGTAAAAGGACCCATGCCCACCGGTTAAAAAGAATTCGTATCCTCTGAGATATCTCAAACTTTGCATGACTTTATGTAAAATCCCAACCGTTTAAATACGCTATGCACGAATCTCAAATCACACATAATACTGACCCCCTACATCGTCGGTCATGAAAAAGTTGAGATATCTCAGAGGATACGCACTCCGGTTAATAATAGCAGCTCATATCTTGTAGTTGACAGCAGGATGTAACTCCCAGTCGTTCATGCATCTCCATGATTGTAAATGAAAAGAGTGCTTGGTGACCGGTAGTTTTTTTTCTCTCTGTTAAGGGTTTTCATCATAAAACTTGTATCTTATTTTGTCTTGTGTTGTCCTAACAAGTGATATCAGAGGATTTCATTGCCGTAACAACTGGTATCAGGTATGCAGTGCAGTACTTCAATAATAAAGCTGAAAATTTTATGAATTTTTTTTGAAGTTTCTTAAAATTTGTAGGGCTGTTAGTAAAAGCTGGAAACGTTGAAAACCTAAAATTTCCTAATTTATTTACATTTAGGGGCAATTTTTTCTTATTGAAAGTAGAGTTGGCAAATTTTCTTCAAATCACAGACATCTAAGAGCAAATCATAGTATAATTAAGAAGTAAACAAACGCATGAATACAAACAAAAAAAAAAAGTAAAGAAAGAAACGACACACTAAGAATTGACTATATTTGACTATATTG
Organism: Carex pumila; assembly: GCA_033356055.1. Classification (NCBI taxonomy): domain Eukaryota; kingdom Viridiplantae; phylum Streptophyta; class Magnoliopsida; order Poales; family Cyperaceae; genus Carex; species Carex pumila. The sequence continues at coordinate 192,916 of JARJHM010000086.1, forward strand.
TTCTGAACAAATGGAATTACTAGCTATATTAAAGAAGGAAAAATATATACATACTTATATACGAAACACCTCTTGGTGTGGTCTTTAATTATAGTTGTTTTTTATGAGAAAATGCGAGTTTGTTGATATACTGAAACTCAATCAGCTATTTATTAACCGATTTTCTCAGTGTTGGTGTCATCAGATGGCCATATGACAGTTTCCATCAATCGTTCCCGCATCAGCTCTAAATTCTCATCTGATATCTTCTGGTACATCCTTGCATGATCACATTTCTGACAACAACAAAAAACAGTACCAGTTTTTTTTTTAAAAACCCAACACTCTCTGATTTAGTTTTCATAATTAAAATGTGTCATTTTTTTAGTCTACCTTGATCCATTTGCCATATAGGTGAAGCCGTGTTATCATAACTCTTTCAGCAAGTTCTTGCCTCTCCTGGAAATAATACTCGAAGAAGATATTACGATCAATTTCAATGTCAAGGAAATATTTCAGAAAATTAAAGTTCCAACTTTTGAAAGGACATTTATGATCTTACCTTTCCTAAAGCACGGAGAAAATATTTTCCATCCTTCGGATTGTTGGAAGCAACAAAACTGTAAAAATAATGTTAATACTGTTATTCTAATGTGAGCGGTATAGAAATCTTCTGTTGTTCCTATCTTTTTTTTCTTTTATTCTATTTTTATGCAAGTGAACTTACTTGTAAAACCACCGATAACTTGGTGGATTCATTTCATACAGCTGGGTAAGTACTGTTCTCACAGCCTTGTATGTAAAGTAGTTCATGAGGTTCTGAAAAGAGCAAGAATTATAAAAACAAATATCAGAGAACAAAATTAAATATACTTAAATACTAGATTAAGAATTCAAAAGTTTATTCATTAACCTTTGATTTAAATTTTAGCAGCTATCTTAATTTGATTTAAAACAGACAGACAAGATCTGTTACCCCAAAGAGAGCCAATTGCTGACAGGCGGTCCCCACATTATTTTTTAAACAAATTACAATCAGGTCCCTCTATAAAAATAAGGGTTAAAGTTGGGTCCGGATTTAAGACCGTTTTAGCAAATAAAATTGATCGTACCACTACCAGCACCTGAGGATCTGGATTCTGGAATCTGGAATCTGGAATCCCCAAAATTGGTAGCTGTTATTAACAAGGTACCACAAATTCCCTATTTCAACGATTAAAATTCTCCTCAGTTATTCAAATGGAAACAACGTTTTAGGTTTTCATCTTCCTATTTTGTTGTTTGTATACTACATTTGTAATTTCAATTAGTAGAAAATTTATGATTTCAGAAAAGTGGAAGTAATAACAAACCAGGTGAACATCCTCAAATCCTTCTTCGTAGGTACCGCCAAGCTCATCAACCACCGTCATACCTCTTTTCTTGGAAATTTTCCTCTTTGATCGGACAAGTTGGGCACCCCTATTCCAGTTCCCCATAAACGAAGAACTGAGCTCCAGAGAGCAAAAAACCCTTGCTTTTGGTATCGAATTCCCTTTTACCTTGACATTTGTACTTTGAAGCGCAATCGATTCAAAGCAGAGGCATGGCGATTGGAGCGTATCGAGCGTTACAGATCTCATCGCCATGGCCATTGAGAAAGCTGGTAATATGGAATTGGAATTGGTGCAGATTTGTTTGATATAGTCTGAAAAAGAGAGGTGGAAACCGTGGGAACGGGATTTACTGGGGAATTTGTAGAGTAGTTTAATTTCAAGCCAAACAAAATTCTGAGGCCGAAATCGTTTCTACAAATCAACAACGAATAGTGTCCGATGGGATTCTTATTTGTACTTTTCTCTTTTACAAGTGGCAGCCTCGGACCCAGAATCAACAGATTCCAAAAGGGAAATGGAGGTGCTGCTCCTCTCCAGTTAATAATAAATTGGAGGTGTTCCTGATTCCTTTCCCTTTCTATGCAAACTGCTAAGGATTAATAGTTCATATTTCGGTATCGTTTTTGGAGCATCTAATCAAATTCTAAATGAAACTGACTAAAAGTTTTGGTGAAAATTAAAAAAAAAAAATTGAGAAAAATTGAATGTAAAGACTCGATGTAGTGTGTAATTTGTAAACCTCCTTGGCTATTTGTACTCTCACGCAACGACACCTCCGATTTAGGTATGACCGTATGAGTTTGAACTTTGAAACGGGTCAAAGTTGTTAAATGATATTACGAAAGTACTAAAACTATGCCACGTTGAACTTGGAAACACGTGCCTCTCAACAAGTGTGAAAACAATTCACGTCTCGGGAGATGTCTCAAAATTGATGATGTGTAAAAGAGTAAAAACTACGTTGTTAGGCATAACGCGCATTTACCTGTATTATAGAGTAATATTTTAAATTTTAAATTAATTAAATCACAATATAATTTTCATATAAAAATATACTTGTAAATTAAATTATATATTTTATAATAAATTTTTAAATAAGTAAAAAAGTCACTGAAATTCCAGACTAGTTAAAAGTAACAATTTTCTATTCGTGTTGTAAATAATTGTATGTGCTTGTTAAATTGATAATGTACCGCTAGCAATTAATCAAGAATAATTAATTATAATTAGAAATAATTAATTAATTAGTCAAAAAATTATGTAACGAATTGATTGCCGCCAATAATCACCCTAAATGACCCTTTTTTCAACATTGTTTTCTACCTATAAAAATGATAAAAAATTTTTATTAAAAATATTAAAATACATAGTACAAAATAATTTGCGCTATTCATAGTACCATAGCCTTCAAATCTTTACAGTACAAATCTCAAAGCACTAATTAATATGATCCCACTTTAGATAACCTGAAATCTTTATCTAAAATCTTTAGTCATCACAGAGGATATGATTCATTTGTTGACCTAAGAAAATGTTTAATTTGCAAATTCAACAACAATATATTTTGTTGGTTCTTAAGTGTCAGCTAAAATTTAAAAACCTTGCTCCAGATCGTGAATTCATATAGGATCTCTATTAGAATTTAGATGGGTAAAATATTTCCAAGGAAAAAAAAATGAATGGAACGTAAACTAATTTTATACTGGATAATCGGCTTTAAAATAACCTTTATTCTCTCTTAAAAACTCTAAAAACAAAACCTAAATGAATATATAGTACCAGGACGTTTATGTATGGGTCCGCAATGTTACATTAACTCTACATTAATTCAAAAATAACTTACACAATTCTCCTTGTAACTAAGCAAAACAACAATAAAAGCAACTAAGAAACCACTAAATTCCTACACAGAATGTTACTGCAGCTACAAGTGTTGAACCCTCCACACAAACAAATGGACAATTACTTGTCAGTTAAGGGAGTCTTTAGACCATAGTCTATTTTTTAGATCGTTTCTGAGAGATGAAGCGGATCTTCTGTTTCCCGAGCTCTAGTGTCTTTGATGTGCCATTGTCTAGACGAACTGATAAGGATGAGGTGCCATCTTTTACATCTGAAACCATTCCTCTTTGCCTGAACATGCAAACAACACAGAATTGTATTTCAATTCAAGTACGCTGGTTAATTTCAATGGGAAGTACTGACATGTGAAACCAGCTGAGACCTAAAATATTTTCAGAATTTAAGCTATAATTGAAATATCTAGGTACAATCTTGCAAAATCCATCAAGATATTACTAAATTAGGGTAAAGATTTTAACAGAGCAGTTTTGGCTTCATGCAGCACTGTTTTGATTCTATAATCCATGCGCTGCATGAAGCCAAAACTGCTCTGTTAAAATCTTTACTCCAAAATTACAATATGTACCTCTATGCAAACATGGAAATAATTGTAATGTCCCTCACATCACAGTTGCCTTAAAACATGCCCAAAAATTTTAGTAAGCTAGCAGATAACAGAAGAGATACTATTTAGGAGACAATGCAAGATTTGTGCGTACAACATTACAATATGCAAGATACCTGAAAAGAAAATAAACACAAGGGCAAAAAAAGAATTCTCACCATGAATTCACAGAACCTTCATGGACCTCAACCCGCTTGCCGATTGCATCCCTCCCAAGCTTCTTCAAAATCCACTCTGCATCGACCACATCAGCACTTGCCTCATTTGTACCATGATTCGTCTCCTCTTCCCGATTCACTTCGAATTTCCCATTTGATGAAGAAGGCCTCTTCCTCTTAGATCGCTGACCCTTGACAATCGGGGTCTTCTCCTCTTCCACTTCCTTTGGGCCTGCTGAGGCCCAAGAGCTTTTCTGCTCGAAGTATGGGTTCTTGAACTTCAGTTTTAGAAGTGGTTTTGGGTCACTGGATGTGCTTGGTTCTTTCGTGCGGGGCGGCTCAGGATGGGTGAATTTGATCTTAGATTTGCTGGGTTTCTCAGAGGATTTATTGCTGGTGCTTGCTTTACTAAATTTATTATCTGGAGGAAAAGGAAACTTCTAAAATGTAAACTAAGCCAAAAAGAAAGCAATTAATGAAGTTCCCAAAATATATTTATTATTTTAACATATATATTATTATATATAAATTATAAATATAAATAGAATTATAGTAAATTTTTAAGATTTGCATAAAATGTATACTCTATAGTGAACAATGTATGCCTATAAGGCATAAGAATTTATTCAGAAACAATCAATGTTTTATAGCAAAATAAGGTAATTTTTTTATTTCTTATTCTTGTTTATTTTCTTTTTATTTTAACCCAGATCACACTAAAAAACAAATATAAGAAAAAAATATTTAAAAAAAAACAAAATTATGTTTCTATTACAAGTACAACTATTTACCATAATTCTAGACACTGTCATAAAGAGCAAACTGAACCATAATCAGGTCAAACAAATTCTGATATGTCAATTCCCCAATATATAAAAAACTATTATTAGATATATTTAACTGGAGTAAAAAGGAAACAGAGAGAACACATAGGTCATTTTTGTTTCCTCAAGATAACCCAGCTTAACATTTGGTTATTATTTGCAAATAACACAGAAGATGCTACTGACCAAACACAAGTTCAAAAAAAAATCGAGTCATATTCATGAACTACAGTAACATTTCCAATGAATGCATATTTAAAAAAAGAAGAAGTGGTAGGTAGAACATACCAATTAAAGGAACAGACTCTGTCTGTCTCTGATGACCTGGCATTTCAGACCTGGGCGGTGAGTTTGGTTTCTTGTTCTTTGTGCCAAGGTGTATCACCAGTTTCGTTCCTTTGCTGCTTTCACTTTCCACTGAGCTCTTTCCTGTACTCCCTTTAATATGCAATTTGCGAGGTGCGCTAGGTTGTAAAATAGCATCTTTCTCCACCCCCTTGCTGGTATCACCGTTACTCCCAACCCGACCCACATTGCTAACAACCGTTAACAATTCCACCTTCTTTGTGGCTGCTTTACTCGATGATTTCTTGGTGGGACTCTTCATTGCATCCTCCTTGGGTTTCTTGGTTAAGCTATCAGTGATGCTCTTGACTGAAAATTTAAGAGTTTTACCGGGTTCATTTTTCAAGATAACGGGTCCCTTCTCCTCGTCATCAGAGTACGGGTAAGCGGAAGACTCAATAGGTAAACCGGCAGCTGCTCGCATGCTGGCTATGAGGCGCCTGTCAGAGTCATCTCGCCTTCTCCAGAGTTCTCTAACTGCATCCTCCACATCTTTCACCTGAAAAATTTGAGGTTGAGGTTAGTATCAGCATCAATGAAAGTCTTGATAAGGACCCAAGTAGCTGTCAGTACGTACTGGTGGGCACCACACAGTACCCAAATATGTATGCCTTGTGAGTAACGAGTACATAAATAATCCAACGAAAATCAAATTCAGTCAGTGAATCATGGTACCAGTCCTAGAATGATAAAAAATTCACACATGAAAAGGAGTATTACCTTGTAGCATTCACCACGGCAAGGAGGGCACTTATAGTGCAAATTCCTATCTGATTCAAACTGCCGATACTTCTCATCACTGTGAAAAGTAAGAAACAAAAATTGATGATTGGTTAAGAATACTTCTGACAAGAACAAATTCAAAATTTGAATGCTTCTGACAAGTAAAATGCAGTAGACCTGATGCCATCACAGACACAATGCACCCATTGTTGGCAACCGTCACAGCAAACCATAGGCGTCATCTCAGAGTCTCTATACACCTGAAAAGTTTTGAAAAAGAATCAACTAAATTTCTCCATCACATAAAGCAATTTTATCAAGATAAAAAGAGAACACGCTTTTCGTTTTTCTTACTACCTTTAAACAAACAGGGCAGTATTTGCCTTTCACAAATAGCCTTCCGCATGCATCACAATTAGTATAGCTTAGGAACCACCTGATAGAAAATAACTTACAGAAGTCAAACAAAACCATACATAACTTATCTCAAAATTTAATGTGTAAACATAAATAATACTATGTGAAATATCTCATTACTACCTTGTACTAACACCACTACCAGGAACAGTAGAACCACAGCTGTGGCACCTAGTATGCTTCGGACATAGAAAAGGCCCATGACTAACATTCTGAAAAGTTCGTACACACAACAAAAATATTGAATGAAATGACAATTAAAAAATGAACAAGTAAAACCAGTAAATATTAAATATAATAAACCTTGTGGGGAGGTTGTTGGCAGTAGCAGTGATATGCACCATCACACCTTTTACAGAATTTGAACTTGGTCGGATCACCAGTCCTTTTACAAACCTAAAATTTGCAAATGGAATTCAGATAAGTTTCTTACTCAACTGGTACATTTTCTAACAAATTTTAAGGACCTGCTCAGATTTATAGTTAAAGAGAAAAATGTAAGGCTTTGCTAACCTCACAAGAGCGGCACGATGGGCATGACCACGAATCCCAGTGAAACAAGTCTGAAAAAAGAAAGTTATGTTATTTCTAACAATCAAAGGATCAAATGGTAAAAAAAAAGCCAGTAAAAATATACCTCTATATTCAGCCCAGACTTTCAAGCAACTCCTATGGTACTTCTTATTGCAAGTTTTGCAAGGGACCATCTTATTAGCACTTGTGCTACCTTCGTTCTCACCAGAGAAGCAAATTCGGCAAATTATTTTTATGGCAGGAGTAGAGAGATCTTCAATCGCTACATTGTTAGCTGCATCTCCTGCGACCTCCTGCTTTATCATATAGTTTTGTATCTTTAAACATATTTAGCACCAGAAATTGTAAATGACTGCATATTTTTCAAGAAATTGTAAATTGTAATTGATATATGCAGGTAAAAATACAGTATTTCAGCATTTCAATAACTTCCAATTTTCATCAAATCTAAAAGTAAACAGTATAGTATAAGGCATATGCAGGTGGAAACCGGATATGATAATTAAAAAAAAAATGTCACCACTCAGCCCCTTTTCACTTTGAATCAATAAAACACCAAAACCTTTGAACTGATGCAACAGAACAGTGAATGAAAACAAAGAACTTACCATAGCTGCAGCACCAGCCTCGAGCCGTCTCACATAATCCTCAGCTGCAACTGATGCCTCTGCAGCTTGCCGCTGGAGCTCAGCCCGCTTGGCACGCACCGATTGGGCCCAAGCACTCTCCTCCTTGCTGCGACCCCCACCGCCCCCGCCACCGCCACCATCACTAACAACTTCACCTCTGATTCCAACTCCAATTGGTTCCGTTTCCTCCAATAGAGGGCTGCCAGGTGTACCCGCTAGCTGTGAGTGCTCCAAACGAGGCACCTCCACCTGAATTGTGGTTGTGGTAGAATCTATCGCGGGTCTCAGCATCCATGGATCCTGCAAGAAAACCTCGAGCTTGGAGATCTCTTGGTGAAACCCTGGTTTCTGCGTGAAGCCTAGCTCGCAGTAGCAGATCCGACGACTGTCAAAGAACAAGGTCAGTATTAGAGAAAGAGAAAGAGAGCGAGAAAGAGAGAGAGAGAGAACAATCTTTTTTATTCCATGAGAGAGAGAAAGAGAGAGAAGGGAGCGAACCAAGTGATGGGGCACGCGACATGGAAAGCCATGGCGCGCGAGCGAGAGAGGGAGCGAGATCGATTTGAAAAAGAAAGGAAATTCGTATAATACCGGGCGATTATTAATATTTTTATTAAATATTATTCGGAAATTAAGAGAGCCGATTTGGTTTAGGGGTTAGAGAGAGAGAGAGTAGAGAGAAGGGTTCAATTTGGGGATTTCGATTTGGGGAGAGGCGCCGATTGGGGGGAATTGCCGAATTGGTACTTGGGAAGAGCGGTGAGAAATGGCAAGGATCGCCGTGTTCTGGCTCCCTATAAGATACGCGTTAAGGTTAGGAGGATTTTATCTGGGCCGTGTGATGTTCGTCAAGAATCTATATTGGGTAGGCTTAGATTTCTAGGGCAAACCCGGCCCAATATTTATCACAATTGGGCTATATTTATGAAAATCAATATAAATTTGGGCCTGTATATTTGACGTCAATGTTTAACTAAACAAAGAAGAGAATATACCTTCGCTGAAAAACGCTTGCAACAAAAATATATCTAATATTGGGCTAATTTCCCTTGACAAGCATTTTGAGAATAAACCTAACACAATATCAAATTTGCATAAGAGGCATTCTTATTTCAGAAATCAAATCTTGTTCTCTCAAAACTTTTAGCAAAATTTTTTTTCTTACAAGGGTTTGATATGAAAAATGCACAAACCACCAAAGTCTGAGGCATATTCATCTATATGGAGTCAATTGACACTGTTTATTTTCAATTTTTTGTACTTATGCATGATATTATATATAATTTAGAATAAAATACTATAGATATTGTTAAATTGATATCTATATCTATATGCAGCATGAGAATTTTATATGATCTATCTTTTTTCATATTTTGACTCTCATAGTTTGAAAATCTGACTCTATTTTTCTAATAAAAGCAACAAAATATGTCTCCATTAAGAAATCACAGTACAGTGAAGTTAAATAGTTCAAATTGGCATCAACAACAAACACAGACAAAGTATTTTTTGAACTGATTATATGATGTAATAGTTTTGGTAGGTATTTTGTAAGGGGAGTGGTACCAGTGGTTTGATATTAATTCTCAGACACTACTGATTTTTAATAGAAAATAGGTGGGAATTACCCATTTTATTTTTTAAAAAAAAAGAGCAAATGCGCCTTTTACACACTGGTAGTCACTATCATATTCATTATAAAAAAAAAAAAAAAAAGACAACGAGCAAAACAATTTAACTAACTTGACATGGATCGAAGGTAAAATTTACACTTGACATGTGATCAAAAGTGGAGAAGGAGAAAGAATAGTTTATTCAACACATAAATTTTCTCTTAAAATTGCACGGTGAAATAACATTCAAAACAGAGAGATTTGTATGGATGAAAATAAACTAAAATATAGGATCTTTCTCCTTCTTCTCATGTTTGGAGATAACATTACAATAAAGTAGATACTTTTTGCGAAGGAAAAAACACATTTATGATGGTTGTCCGTTGCCAAAAGTACCGTTTAAAAAAGAAAAGACTGAACAATAAAAGTAGTCCGTCACAAAAAATTACTTTTATATTCTCGTAAAAAATATCTCATTCTTATTATGTAAAACATTACAGTTTCATGGCAGTTACTACCAATGTTACTTATAAAAAATTGAACCAAATATTGAGTATTTCGTTAGTATCTTTTAAAAATTCTTCTATATCATTTCAGCTCCAAATCATAAAATTCAATTTAAAATCTATTATATTCATTTTTTTCTATCAAAATTCACTGGATTTACAAAAGATACGTTCCGATTAAAACCTAAGCCACCTATTCAAAATTAAAATGTGTCCAGCTTGTATTCAACAGGTAGGCTCGGGTCGGGGGTGTTGTGTTGGTTATTTTAGTTCGAACAGAGTTAAATTTATCTAGTCAAACTTTGTCTGTTTTGTATATATATAAAAGTGACCATATCATCTGTCTCCAGCGGTGTAGGAAATTTCTGCCCCCTAGAGCTCTACTGTTAGGGGTGTTCAAACAGTTCAGTTTAATTGGTTTTGAACCGAACTGAATTAGTTCGGTTTAAACGGTTTGGTTATTTCGGTTTAAACGGTTTGATTATTTCGGTTTATTGGATCGGTTTGGTTGGCTTTTTAAAACCGAATTATAACTTCAGTTTGGTTTGAAAATTTTCAAAACAGAAATAATTGAACCGATCGAACTATTATATAATATGAATTTGATCGGAACCACTCCGGTTTATTTTTTAATACTTTGATTTATTTCTTAATCAATTGCTTTAAATACTTGGTTTATTTCTAAATATCTTAATTTATTTCTTAATATTCCGGTTTATTATAAATTAATTGACCAAACCGTGAACACTCCTAGCTACTGTGGGGTGAGATCGGAATTACTTGAGGTGGATCCAAAATCAAATATTTAAATGTTAAAAGTGACTCCAACAGTGACTCTAGGACAAGAATTTCCTGCCTTGCATGAGATTCGATCTCATATATAAACCAAGTCGCTCAAATAATTTAATCAGTCAAATTACAAACCAAATCAAATAAACTGATTTTTTTTTTTTTTTTGTCTCATAATGTATCCTTACAGATTGGGGTAGTAGCTCTATTGCCCTCATAAATCATGATGGAGCGCGTTATGAATGTAGGATGTAAGTAGGGTTGTAAATGAGCTGAGTTTGAGCGAGTTACTCCCAACTTGAACTCGGCTCGTTTAATAAACGAGCGAGCCAACTCAAGTTGAGATGATAATAACGAGCTGTAGAGCCAACTCGAACTCAGCTCGTTATCAACTCGAGTTGGCTCACAACTCGTTTATAACTCGTTTAACTAGTGATAGTGTTACAACACAAGTTCAAACTCAGCTTGTTATCAACTCGAGTTGGCTCACAACTCGTTTAACCAGTGATAGTATTACAACACAAATTCAAACATATTTTACACGAATCTCAAAGCACAAATAACAGTCTAGAGATTCGTGTTTGATTATTTTGGAATTTATTGTGACCAATACTATGTAACTTTATGTAACTCGAGTTATAAATGAGCGAGTTGGGGCCAACTCGAACTCAGCTCATTTATTAAACGAATTGGCTAACTCGAGTTGTAAATGAGCTGAGTTGTAAATGAGCCGAGTTAAACGAGCTATAAATGAGCGAATTACGAGTTCGAGCTTTTTTGCTCAGTCCTAGATGGAAGTGGTTGAAGTATTGCTGGGTAGTTTATGTTTGTACATTTTTATTTTTCTCGAGAGATGACTCTCCTAGTATGATGCTTTCTGTAAATTTCAACCTTTTATTTCAATAAATTTTGGCAGCCGCTGCCAATTACTCAAAAAAAAAAAAAAAAAAAAAACTTCGGCTCTATGAAGAGAGCAAAACAAGAGGGTTTTTTTTTTTTTTTTTTTTTTTGGGACAAACATAAGAGTGGTACATCATTTGATCAATGATACTGCACTTGAGATATATCAATGGATGAGCTCTTTTTAAGGCAATTGAGTTAATTTTATGAGTTTGTAAATTAGTTATAAAATAAGGATCTTGTGTAAATAATTTTTTTTATCAATATATTTGTTGGCATTCTCGCCACCATGAAAAAAAAAGAATTTTAAAACAAATTAGTATGAAAAATTTAAGTTATAACTAACCGTGTAAGTATTAACTTGATAATTTGTATATTAATATGTATAATATTACAACATTAATTGCATATTATTTACTAATATTTCGATTCATTTGATTTGTTCGATTGTTTTTTTATTTTCAGATGCCAAAAACAAACTATATATATATAGAGATATATATATAAATCAAATTATCTTAATTTGTTAAATAACTCGAACCAAATAAACCGAACCGTTTATCAAAATAATTCGTTGGATCTCATGCAACTTTATATATCTACATTAACAATTATAATTCGTTCGATCTCCATCCGACGTTAGGAAGAATTTAATCAAATCTTTACAGTGATAATGCTTTATTAGAATTAAACGTATGCTTTTATTTCTGTAGCATTATCCCTGTACATTTTGTGAGGCGAGCAGTCACCTTCCCTTTTCAGAACTTCAACATAGGAGTTGTACCGATAGTACCATAGTAACACAGATGATAGGTTTCGCCGACAGCTCCCGTCTTGTGCCCACGTGGCACAGTTCGGTTGGGAAGATCCGGTCAGAGGGCCCCTGCTTCTTTTCTTCTGATTATGGTCAACCGTTATTGCGGAAAAAGTATTAACAGAGCTACTTTAACTTCGTGCAGTGTACAACTATATAAATAAAATGAAAATGTGAGACTCATGCACTGAATGAAGTAACATTAGCTCTGTCGATATCTTCGGTAGCACAGATTATTTGAACCCATTTGAGCACAAAGTCGTCATTGTGGAAGAAGCAAAATAATAATAATAATAATAATAATAATAACAGAGAAACTAAAATAATTAATTCGTTCGTTATGTTATTATATCATATTGTTCATTATAAGCGTATTCATTCGCTATGCTATTATAATTAATTAATTAATTAATTAATTAATTTGCTTCTCGGACCACCAAAAAAGAGAACAAAGTGTTTTTCTAATTTACTACACAATTAATTTACTGTTTAACCAAGAAGGGGAAGAACTTCATTAATTAACACCCACAATAACAGAGGAACTAAAATAAATTAATTATGAACAAAATATCATGCTTAAGCACAAGATTTAGCATGAGTACTTAAGTCTATGAGTATATATATGTGTGTGTGTTATCTAAAATTAATAAATCCATTTAAACCGCAGGAACAACTTCTTCATGTAGCAACCTCCAGCTGAGGTTGTTAAGCCGTTCTCGCGAGTATTGCCGGGATGCAATTCTCCAATCGGTACCGGCCTTCATCATGTCCGCAAACTCCTCGTAGCTTATCTTTCCGTCCTGTAACATAGATTTATAGTTTTATACCATATGAATATTATTAAATTATATAATTACCAAAGTTTGTTGTTTGGTTAATTAAGCCTCCGAAATGCTAATGTACTAAAACTTACTTTGTCGGTGTCAACATCATGCACAATTGCATTGATGACTTCTTCATGGTTGGTACCGAGATCGTTGATCAAGCACTCTGTAAGCTCTTCAATTTCAATGTAACCAGATGCATTTTTATCGAAAAATGCAAAAGCTTTGTGGAGATGCTCGTCGTTTCCCATTCTTCGAATGTGGATTCACACAGTCATAAATTCCCTGTAATTTAATGTCCCGTCTCCATCGACATCAACCTAAAAGATATGGGCAATTGTTCAGAAAAGAACATAAAAAAATTTGTCAAAAAGAAAGAAAGTGTCGATTGCTACCAGTACAGGTACAGTAGTGGTTGGTTTTTGGTTCTGTGATGCCTTGTATGGCATTGATAAGCAATTGTTGTCAGTTTGATTTTGTAAACTGTCAGGTATGATAATCAGTGATTACACTTTATACATATCAGGTTTATACCAGAGAAAACACCAGGCATATGAGATAAATATTGATTGCATAACACTTAGTCGATCACCAATCACCAAGTCCCGACAAAAAAACATAATTAAAATTTATATTAACAGGTAGAGGAACTGAATGAGATAGTATGGCAGATAAAGGAAGTATTAGATCGATAACGCTTACAGCATCCATTATCATACGAGCATCGGAATCGGGTAGGTCATGTCCTTGCTTATAAAGAGCTTCTTTCAATTCATCAAAGGTTAATTCTCCCTTCTTTTCAACATCAAGCTGCTCAAACATCTCCTTTATATCAGCCTCTTCATCGATAGTCAAATGCTCCGCCATCACCTGCACAAATTATCATAAAATATTATTACACGTATTATTAATATTCTTTTTGCATGATAAAAAAGTGCTAATAATTGTTAGTGTATCTCACTATGTTTTATTTGGTGCACAAAAAGTGTTCAATGAATGCTTTAATGGTACTTCTTGTACTTATCGGGTTCCTAACAATGTGATAATTTAATAACGACGAAGAGGAAAGATAATATTGATTCAAGGTATAGGTAAGAGGAAATACACTAAGAGCTTTCTTTTTGAACTTGTTCATCACAGTAAATTGTTGGAGTCTCGTGCGAACAGACTCTCCAAGGGCACCATCAGGTGCCTTTTTCAGATTACGTATCCAAGGATGCGCTGTAGAAGTAATTTAGCAATGTTAAAAGAAACATTAGCAATTGTACATGAAGATACTGTCACTGGCATTTAATTTAATTTAATTGAGAAAATAGAGGTAATTGTACCAAGAACTTGCTGAGCGGTTAAACGCTTCTTTGGTTTTGGTTCTAGCATTCGCTTGATAAGATCTTTTGCATTATCTGAGACTTGAGGCCATGGTTCTCTTGTGAAATCTATCTCTGATCGAATGATAGCACGAGCAATACCCTGCTCCGTGTCTGTATCATTTTGCACAGAGTATACAAACTTTTATTTTAATTCCTATTTTTAATTATGGTTCTAATTTGTTTTCTTGTTTGTACGTCATGAATTATCTCTCTTGGAAAAGAGTTGACAGGAAGTATTTCAAACACATAATGTAAAGAAGAATTTTTTTTTTTTAATGCCTGGAATACTTACATGAAAGTACATGACTCACATTATTTATTTAATATTCTTTTATTTGTTTATTGACCTATTTATTTATTTATTTTCTTAAAAAAGGATGAAGCAAGGGTAGGCCTGCTTCAACATTATCAATGTAACTAAATAAATTAAATTAAACTTTTAAGCACACATCTATTCAATAATCAATAGTATTGAACTAACTTGGAAACTAATAATTAAATCCAATTAAAAATTTGTATCTTCCCTTAAATAAAATAAATACACTCACTAGAAATCTTAGTCTTCCAAAACAATTCATCTAGCTATTGATTTTTCATTCAAATCATGATATTTTAGAGGTTCTTTTTAAACCCAATATTCACCAATGCAAATATGCAGTGCATAATAGTCATACTAGCTGATAATATATATTATTTAAAAAAAAAAAAATTGTCCCTTTTAAGCTAGCAAACTAACCTGCCCAAAATGGAGGTGCACCACATAAGAGGATGTAAAGGATTACACCTGCACTCCATACATCTATTTCTGGTCCATAATTTCTCCTCAGAACCTCAGGAGCCATGTAATTATATGGGCTGCCTACTACTTCAGTGAAAACTTGCCCTGTTTTAGATAAATTGGTACCAGTTCAGTTACAGTCAAAATTAGTACTGTTAAGCCTGAGCTGCATGCCCAATGATAATTTTTTTGGTTTTGATATGTTTTCTTTTATTTTTTGTGATCAATTGACATTTCTAATTGAATTAGTGTTTCGAGTGAGGCTATGGTACTTATACATAGCACATGTTGGTCTGTACTATGAATTAATATTTTTATTTTAGTTCAAACAATCGATCTGAACCATTCAACATTATCTCCATTTGACAATATACTTGCATACTAAATATTATATACATTTTTTTTAATCTTTTACAATTTTTCGAAATAGGTAGAAATCACTGGTTAATATCTACTAAAACTTTGAAAACAAAAATATTGATCATTTTCTATTATGCCATTTCAGTATCTTTTTTTTGGCATATTACTTTAGGAGATGAATAAATTAAAATAAGAGAAAATATGCTGTCAAGTACTGTATTAGTTACAAGAATGCCATTGGGTTTATTATCTTTGAAGAAAAATATATACCAGGCTTGAAGAACACAGATAAACCAAAATCAATTGCCTTCAGAGGAGCAGTTTCTTTTTTGTTAGCAAACAAGAAATTTTCTGGCTTCAGGTCTCTATGCATTACTCCATACTGATGGCATGTCTGTCAGCAGAGAAATCATTTTAAAAATCAAGATGAAATGAAAGATATTTCATGTACTAGTCATGATTAATTCAATTAATAGATAGGTTCATGAAAACATAAAAAACTCAACAAAATTTGCTTTGCTGGATGTGGAAGCATTGACTAAAGATTCTGTTTTTTTTTTTTTGGTCAAAAAACAAAGATGCATGACAATTATAAATTATATATTGGACTTTAATTCAACCAAGACATTCTAGTTACTGATATAAAAAATTCAAGTTGCCAAATTTTAGTTTTAGTGAGAATTCACTTGCTTTTTTTTTAAAGAAAAAAAAAACAATTTGTCAGTTGTTACCTCTAAAAAAATGTGCAAATTATTTTATCTTCTAGGGGAAGGCATTAAACATTGTTTGTTCAAATCACTTCAAATCAACAAGCAATCACTCTAAATTAATTATCTGTTCAACCATACATAATTCACCAAGTGATATTTGGAAACAATTGAAACAAACTTCAAAATAATAATTAACAAAAATTAAAGAAACTAAAAAAAAAAAAAAATCTAACCTGCACAACTTGTACAATGGTTCTAATGAGAACCGCCGCGGCTCTCTCGGAGTAATGTTCACGGGCTTTGATCCGGTCGAACAACTCCCCTCCTTCGCAAAGCTCCATCACAAGATACACCGAACGATCATCTTCAAATGTATCCCTCAAACTCACAATGTTCGGGTGTTGCGGCATGTGCCGCATGATATCTACCTCTCGCCTGACATCCTCTCTGTCAACCCTCGTGATAAGCCGTTGTTTCGATATTGACTTGCACGCAAATTTAATCCCGTTTGATCTCTCTGTGCAGAGATACGTGATGCCGAATTCACCACGGCCAAGTTCGTCACCGATTTTATAATGCTGAGTAATGTTACGGCCAGTCCGGGCATCTAGTACATCGGTTTGGTTCAATGAGTAGAGATTTTGTTGAGAAGGTTTTGTAATTGGCTTCTGATTGTTCGGCTTTCGCCGGTTCCGGTCACCGTCTCCTTCATAGGTTTTGGGTCTCCGGCAACCCCGAAATATGTTACCCATCAATTAATCTCTTATGTTGTTACAAAGATTTTGGATATTAATTTGCTGATGGCAACAATGTAACTTATCCATGGAGAGAAAGCAACATATGGTTCATGAGTTGATGGTTTCTTTCTCAGTCATGTTTTTGTCTAGAAGTTAACGAACTTTGACACATTTCTAGAAGTACATAGTGGGCATGAGTTCTAGATGCCATTATCAAATAGGGAAAGAAAATCAAATAAATAAGCTATAAATTTTTGTAGATTAATACAAGCAACCCAACGACTTTCTGTTATGATGGGGACAAAAAAAAAGAAAAAAAAAAGAAAAAGAAACAATTCTCTTTTAATATTTTATCTATATGTATATACTAAAAGCTGAACTTCTAGTTGGTCTTTCTCATTCTACCCTTCACAAAAATATACAAAATGTGGAACAAAGGTCAACAGCATAAAAGGAGTTAACAATTGTAACGGAAAAAAAAACAAAAAACAAAAAGGAAGTACAAATAGTAAAACTTGTCAAAGATCGAGATTCCTGAGAAAGGAGCGAGGAGGCAATATTGATGGAATTCATATAATATTGAGCCTTGAGGTAACCGATTGTTTTAGTTAGAATCTGGTTCATTAATTACAAAGTAGCACGAATCTTAAAGTTTCATGCATTACAGGCTTGGACCAGATTAGTCCATCGGACGGTCCGGATTGAGACTCAAAAATTCTGGTACCTCAGAGGATGCAAACTCACGTTAATGAGGGTTTAGATACATTCATTTTTTTTTATGCCTTCATATCTCTATCTTTTTAGTAAAATTCGGATAGAATGTTCAAAAGTTGAATAAAATTAAAATCATTAGATATAATCAAAATTGCTTTCTGATATCAATATTAAAATTATGACAATTTAGCCTTGTTTCAGAGAAAATCAAAAGGTTTGCAAATATTTATTGATTTAGACAAATTCCTATGCATTTTTTTTCATGTTCTTGGTGTCCATGAAAATTAATGAAGCCAAAACGCCACAATAATTTTTTTAATGCTTCGATCTTCTATATAATGGTTTTTCTAACTGAGTTATATATATGTTATTATTGAATATTTCAAAAGTGAATGCATCAAAAGTATATATTTGAAAGCTCCTCTTATCTAATATAATTCATTCATAAAATATTGGAGATGCTCTGGGAATATATAAGAGATCAGTTTTCTATTATTCAGTATGAGTAGACTTAATTTGTCAAAAACAATGATTTCGTGCTATAGATTGTGTCTTTGTTGCTTATTTAAAACTAAACAACTAATTTTTTTCTCGCACTTTATTTTTCAGAGATAAAACAAAAAATGGTTCCTGATATTTTCAACTTAAAGCGTTTGCTACTTTCAGCAAATTAAATCGCTTCTTTTGGAACATCCACTTAAATTATCAAAAGTATTTACAAACGCAGCTCTCAGTATGCCTTTTTGTTTTTTCTTTACAAAAATTTAACATGCCAAGATAAAATTTCAATACATGAAAAGGGGATATATAGAAAAGATTTATATATAACACACTAGCCTGCTTAATTAACTACAACTTCAAATTAATAGGGCCACACATAAATAATAGAAAAACAATAAAAGGAAAATGAAAAGGAGAAACCCTAAATGACAATCATTAATAAAAACAAAAACAAAAAAATCAATTTTAGATACAGATGCACAATTAATTACAGGTCTTCATCTGATTTCTGGAGCATGTGTTTTCCTACTATATATATTTGTTTCCTCTTAAACCGCGATTTGCACAGCACCATCTTGTTGCAACTGCCAGCTGAGACTGTTGAATCGTTCACGCGAGTAATGCCTCGAAACCTTCCTCCAATCAGTACCCGCCTTCATCATATGCTCAAATTCTTGGTAACTAATCTTTCCATCCTGTAAACAAGCAAAAATATATCACAAATTAACCTAAGAGTGATAACCTCAGTTTAGATTATTGGCGATGAATTAATGTATTGGTTGATGCTGTGCCTATTTAGGCACACTAATTAAAATTTACATTACCTTGTCAGTGTCGACATCGCAAATAATGGCATTGATAATTTCTTCAAAATTGGGGCCAAGGTCATGTTCTAAGTGTTCTTTAAGCTCTTCAATCTCTATGAATCCACTGTGATCTGAATCAAAGTACGCAAAAGCCTTGCGTATGTGTTCATCATTTCCAATCTTTTGAATATGGATCGCTACGGCCATAAACTCCCCTATATCCAGAGTTCCGCTCCCATCCACGTCAGCCTAGGAAATCAAATGCATTTCTAAGATTTCATATTTATGGCTTAATTGAGTGTTAGTGTTCTGAGTATCAACAATTTTAAATCTGAAATGTAAACTAAACCATTAGATATATAATCTAAATCATTTTCTCTATTCACATGTAAAAGATTATGACATTTCAACTTTATTTTAATTGTTATCAAGAATTTGCATAAAAACACTGATGTAGATAATTTACAAACGTCAATTTTTAAACTTATTAATCGCATAAAAACAAAAACCCAAAAGTGATACTTTTTTATTTGCATATAGAGAAAATAAAATAGATTCTAACGGTTTTATTTTGATATATAATTTTAATAATTATTATTATTAAAAAAAAAAATGAAGGCATTTGAACCCTGCTGATCTCTGGTATGAGCCCAATGGTAAAACCATTTTAGTCTAGAAAAAGAATTCTCACGGCATCCATTAATATAAGAGCATCAGAGTTAGGTATGTCGTGCCCTGCCTTGCGGAGACCATCTTTTAATTCATCAAAGTTTATCTCTCCCACATGCCGCACATCGAGCTTGTCGAATAAACCCTTTATGTCGGCTACTTCGTCTATTGTCAGATGCTCTGCTATCACCTGTCCATATGATTAATAACCACATATCACATTAGAAAATTAACCTGACAATAACATAAGAACGTGAATTGAGAAAGAGTAGTTAATTACCTTAAGCGCTCTTTTTTTGAACTTGTTCATCACACTAAATTGTTGGAGTCTTGCACGAACAGACTCGCCTAAAGAAACAACAGGTCCTTTTTTTGGATTGTGTAGCCAAGGATGCTCTGTAAAAACCAAACGAAAGTTAGAAATGGAAGGGTAATGATATCCAATGATGCCTATAGATAACAAAAACAGAGGTAGCTATACCGAGAACACCCAGTGCGGTTAAACGCTTTTTTGGATTAGGCTCTAGCATTTTCTTGACAAGATCTTTTGCATGATCCGATACTATGGGCCAGGGGTCTCTTTCAAAATCTATCACTGATCGAATAATGGCCTGTGCAACACCCTGCTCTGTTTCTGTATCACCCAAACAAGTTTTTTGTTATCTTACAGAAATTATTAGTAGTTCTTTGTTATCTTAGTCGTAGATATACAACTTTCTTCCTTTACTTTTTCTTGTAATCGTGTTTGCATTGTAGAGTAGTTTATGAATAACAGAATTCAGTGAATAGATTTTGAATTAGGCTCTAGGACAACCCGCTATTATTCTCTAATAATATTGTAATTCATATAAATAATTAAATGTTCAACAAACTTCTGATTTCTTTTAAAAGACACAAAGATGTCGAATTATATCGCTTAGAATTTTGAGAAATAGACAAGATACTGGCAACTATCTCAGCGATTTAACTCTTCATTTTTTGTCAATTCATAAAAAATAAAAAATAAAAGGAAAAACCAGACAACCAGTCACCATGTCCTACAGAACTCTACGAGGACAAAGATAGTTCATCTTATTACAAATCTAGATTATCATTTCTTATCTAGCGATGACTATAGTATAATGAGAAGTCAAAAAATGCAGTAAATTTCTGAAATAACAAGAAAGATACCTGCCCAAAACGGAGGAAAACCACAGAGAAGGATGTAAAGAATTACACCTGCGCTCCAAATGTCTACTTCGGGGCCATAGTTTCGCTTCAATACCTCTGGAGCCATGTAATACGGGCTCCCTACTATTTCATGAAATTTTTGATCTGAAGAAATCAAATCAGTACCGGGTTAGCTGCATTCTATTTACCTTCCGGATTATTTCAGTCATAACCAGCACCAGTTCAATTTTGTTGCAGATTGCTTTGGTCCCTTTTAATTTTTGTTCCTATTACTTGCGTATGTTTTGTTATTTTCGGTTTATGCGTGAATATACATTCTTATTTAAAAACAAAACATTTTTGTTTTACTCTTGCAACCTTCTTTAACGTAACTGGCGGCAACAAATAAGGGAAAATGCCTTAAAAAAACACAAAATGTAAGTTTAGTTTTTGGGCAAATACCTGGCTCAAAAAATACAGATAAACCGAAATCAATAGCTTTCAATGGACCATTTTCCTTTTTGTTGCCAAATAAAAAGTTCTCCGGTTTGAGGTCCCTGTGAATCACCCCATGAGCATGACAAACCTATGACAGCAAAATATATATAAGAGAAAAATGAGAAGAAGCGAATGAACAATAATTTTCTTACTAAATGGTACCTAATTGTGCCTAAATTTACTAAAAATTTAAAGGATAACTAAAACAACAAGGATATATATATCAGGGGAAATAAAAATCAACCTGGACCACTTCCACAATGGTCTTAGTAACAACTGCCGCATCTCTCTCTGTATAGTGGCCCCGCGCCACGATTCGGTCAAATAACTCGCCTCCTTCACATAACTCCATGACAATGTGCACCGCAGCATCATCCTCGTAAGTAGCTACCAACTTCACTATATTTGTGTGTGACGGCAGGCGCTCCATGATCACCACCTCCCGTTTCACATCCTCTATGTCGACCTGCGTGCGAAGCTTCTTCTTGGAAATGGACTTGCATGCGTACTTTTTGCTGGTCGACTTCTCAATGCAAAGATAGGTGATGCCGAATTCGCCACGGCCCAATTCTTGACCAACCACGTAAAACGCATTGATGTCGGTACCAGTCGGTGCCGGCAACACAGTTGGTTGCTGAGTTGAGTTTGGGGCCCACTTGTAATTTGTTACAGTTTTTTTAGTTGTCTTCTTACCATGTTTCTTTGGATGCTTATTCTCTTTCTCATCTTTGTGGGATTTCGGCCAGTGGCAACCTTTAATGGTGTTACCCATTGAGATCTAATTTTTTTTAAAAAGGAGATTTTGACGTTGATTATGCTGGTCATGGTGGGATTTGGGATTTTATTACGGTGCAAAATATGAGACTTTCTAGAACAGAAATTGTGGAAAAGGTAAAAATAGTGTGGCTTCCGATGAAATTCTTGGTTGTTCCTTAGGCTTTTGTTTTCTCTAGAAATTAACGAACTTTGACAAAAGCAAAACCCCATTTTCAACAATTAAATGAATAAACCTCTGGAAGCAATATCAGAGCTGGGATTTCATGGGCTAGAAGCTAGATATCGTTATCAGTTGAGAAAACAGGAATCGGATATTTTAAATTGAAGAAAATTTAAAACCAGAGTCGTTTTCGGAGAAAAAAAAATGGTGAAAAAATGTTGAGATAAAAGGGAGGATATGAGAATAATGAGATGCCATTCAACGGAGTTGAGATTTAAACTGAAAAATATTGACAGAGCAGTTTTTCCTTAATGCAGCGCACGGGCAATAGAACCAGTCAAGACGTCCAGATCAAATGATCAATAGTTCAATAATAATGGTTTCTATTAAAAAAAAGCCGATGAATGAATTGAGAGGAATTCGGAACATGGGAGAGTGGCAGCTTGTTAGTCACCGTAAAGGAAACCCTTCCTCCTCCGCCCAGCCGAATCCACCTCTGAACCTATATACCCCCTTTAGCAACAGGCCACTCTTCTCCCAAATAGTTCAGAAACCCAACCAGAGCCACCAAGCTAAGCCAAAACCCCGTCAAAAGACTATGTCAACCCCCTCCCCTCCCCAATCTCCACCATCCCAGGCAGTCTACTACTTCTCCCTCCACAGTCCCACCAAACTCAGATTCCCCCCCCTCTCAGTTCGCCGAATGGCGCAGCCGCTGCTTCAGGTGCTGCCGAACCAGCCGCAACGCCGCTGCTTGCCGCAATCCGATGCGTTGCGGGAAATGCTGGGAAGAAGGTCACATGACCTCCCGCTGCACTGCCAACACGCTCAACCTGGCCGCCATGCTGTATTGGTCTAACAAGCACAACCAGCCGGCTCCCCCTCCTAAATCGACCACGCCTTTTGAAGAACTGCTCAAACCTTGCCCTAGAGCTGCTAACTCCTTCCCAAACAACCGGCCGCAGAGATTATCCTACTATGTCTCTCGTGACACGACTATCACTGATGAACTTACAAAACTTGAGGCAGGTGTTGTGTTTGACACGCATGGGAAGGAGCTCTGCTTCAGCCTCCAGGATGTTTTGGGGTTTGCCAAAAGAACCAAGTTGGTGCAACCTACTGAGGTCTCATTGGTTGACTTGCCCCTGACTGCTTCCCCATCTTGTTGCCGCATGGAATGGCCCCCGAAACCTTCATCTCAACCTTTGGTACCTTTGTTGGTTCGACTCCGCCTCAAGACATTGTCGACTTATCTGTCTGGTCGACTGTAGTGGCGGTGGACCGTCTGGAAAGGGTCCCTCAAGAATTAGTCATGCATAACCTCGATTTAGAACACCTCGTCTTGGTTAAACCAAAAAACTGGCTCCGAGCTCCGCCCTATCGAGCTTCTGAGCTTCCAAAGATCAAACCAAAGTTCTCCAAGCCACAGAAAAAAGTGGGAGCCAAACAGCCAAGTAGCCCGGAGCACTTCGCCGTATCTCGTCGAGCCCTGCTTGAAATTTGTAAGGGTTTGGATATAGCCACCTTGCCGGCTGAAGTCAAGGCTATATTGGATGGAACAGACCCCACTCTCAAGCTCTCATGGGGTGGTATCAATCACCTTGCAGCTGCTCCAAAGCAGCCTTCTACAACATCCATGGGGTCGCCGGCAACCAGGCATGACGGGGATAGCTATCTGTCACACGACCTCCCTGACCCGCCACAAGAAGTCCCTCAGGTCACGCTACACCAAATCCCTTTGAGCAAACGTACCCCAACAGAGAATTCTCCAAACTCTCTTGGTGCGGGTCACAATACTCCTAGTAGCCTACCTGCTGCACCCATTAGCAGGGAAGTGCCGCAGATGATCCAACCCCAGGTCCAAATTTTGAGGAGGATTTGCCCACAAAAGGTTAATCCTGAAAAGCCAGCTCATGCAATTCCGTGCAACACTGGTGGCTCAGAACCTTCCAGTGCCAGTCTGCTGATTCCCCATACGGACTGCAGAGGCCAAACGAAGGAAAAAGACAAAGGGGTGATCCCCACTTGCAGGGCACGTGGAGGCTCCTCTATGCAAGGTGAAAAAGGAAAAAAGTTGCTAGACCCTAAAAAAGGGGCCCAAAAACCCAAAAAGGGGCTCCCTATTCTCATCCCACCAAAGCCTGCTCTATTCAAGAAGTTATCACAACAAAAAGCACCTACCGCTGCCAAACAAGCCGAAAACAAACGGGCTGACGAACGAGCCGCCGAAATGTTAAAGGGCCCAGATGGATTCTATGAAGTCTCAGTAAAATATGGGCTGTGTAAGGAATTAGCTGAGGGCCTTAGGCTCAAGGCAACAGATATCACAGAGGCATTAGCAGAGGATAACCAACAAAGGAAGCTAAGCCCCACTACCCAGGCTGGGTCGCTAGATATGGCAGTTGATGAAGAGGGACTGGATATGGACTTTGACTCTGATGAAGACCTATTTTCAGATGGAGAGGAGCCTACTCGGGCTTAGTTAGCTTGAGTAGTGGTTGAAGGTTGCAATCATATTGTTTTAATGTTTTTTAAAAAATTCAGATGTCTTTCTTGGAATGTTAGGGGTCTTAGAGGAGATGACAAATGTTTGGTGGTTAAGAATACGATTAGAAGTTCGAGGTGTGACGTGTGTATTTTACAAGAAACTAAGTGTAACAATGTTGGTTTATTAGTGGTAATGAAGTTCCTGCCTTTTTTTTTTCTTTTGATGTTGCATTTAATTTGGCGTTTGAATCGGCTGGGGGTATTATAGTTGCCTGGAAAAGATCTTTCAGGATGATTTCCTCATGGTCAACCAGGCATACAGTCACAGTCATCTTACAACAAATAGCTAGTGGTGAAATGTTAATGGTGACTAATGCCTACGGGCCGTGTGATGACATCATCAAACCGGCTTTCATTGAGGAGCTGAGATATGCCGCTTCAAACGCCAATGCTCACTGGCTATTAGGAGGTGACTTCAACCTTGTTCGGTGGTTGATAGATCGTTCCGACAACCAAAGAAGTTTCCGGCTAATGGAACTATTCAATCAATTCATAACTGATGCAAGCCTCTTGGATGTCCCTTTTCATAACCGCTCCTTCACCTGGACTGGCAACAGGCCGCACCCTGTCTTTTCTAAGATTGATCGAGTCTTTTTGACCTCCGACTGGGCTGTCTCCTATCCAGTTATCACTCTAGAGGCTCTTGGTGTACTGGCCTCTGACCACACCCCCCTTCTCCTCACTTGCAAGGGTCTACAAAACCAACCCAGAAGATACCAGTTGGAATCATTTTGGTTCAACTACAGTGAGCCAAAAACCATAGTCCGGAATCTATAGGGTACATATAGTTCATCTCAGGAACCCATCCTGAGTTTCCACCAGAAATCAAAGTCTCTTCACCAACAACTCTCATTATGGCACTCACAGAAGTTCGGTAAAATGGACCAGCAACTTGATTTATGCAAAAAAGCCCTCCACTTCTTCGACCTGATTGAAGAGCATCGCCAATTGGAGAATCATGAGTTCAGATTGAGAATTAAAATTCGAGAAAAGGCTTATGAATTGGCAACCAATATCGAAAGCAAATGGAAACAAAGATCTCGTTGTCGATGGTTAGCTCAAGGAGATAGGAACTCGTGTTATTTTCAAGCGATTGCCTCTTCTAGATTAAGAAGAAACCTGATTTTGTCAGTGGAACATAACGGCCGCAATATTACTGATCAGGCCAAAATAAGGGAGGTCTTCTGTGCGGCAATGAAAGAGATGCTGGGATCCAACTCTGAAACCTTGCAATTTGACCCATCTGCTTCTATTCTCCAGGCCCAAACCTGGACCAATTACAAATTCCATTCTCTTCTCAGGAGATTCAGGAGGCAGTTTCGCAACTGGCAAATAGGAAAGCTTCGGGCCTTGATGGATTACCGAATGAGTTTCTGAAAATCTATTGGCCCGAGATCAAAGACGAAATCCTAAGCATTTTTGAATCCTTCTTCAACAATTCCATTGATCTGACCCCGTATAATGAAGCAAAAATTGTCTTGGTTCCAAAAAAAGACAACCCAGTGACCACCGGTGACTATCGCCCGATTAGTGTTCTTAACCTGATCCCAAAACTCATCTCTAAGGTTCTTTCCAATAGATTAAGAAGGTTTCTAGCTAATATGATCTTTGGAAATCAGACGGCTTTCGTCCATGGCCATCAAATCATGGAAAATTTTGTCACCACTCGAGAGCTGCTCAACCACATATCACATGAAGGAACACCGGCCGTTTTTGAAAATTTAGTTCAAGAAGGCTTTTGACTCAATTGAGTGGTCCTTCCTGATAAGAGTGATGCAAGCACGTGGGTTCCCAATGAGATGGATTGGCTGGATGAAGACTATGTGGTCGACTTCCTCATCCAAAGTGATCATTAATGGTGAATACTCGGCTGCCTTCTTCCATAAAAGGGTCCTTCGTCAGGGCGATCCGTTGTCGCCTGTGCTCTTCAACCTAGGGGTCGATGTTTTCCAAAGAATGGTGCAGGCGGCAAGTGCAATATCACAAACTTCCCTCTCAAACAAGCTTCAAGACTCCATTCTGGCCCTTCAATACGCGGATGACACCGCTATAATAGCAAATGGGGACATTCTCTCTTTAATCTCCTTTAAACTTGTTCTAAGGCTATTTTCCTCATTGTTAGGTTTGAAGGTCAACTTCTCTAAGAGTAATTTTACCCCCCTGAATATCGCTCCAGAGGAGTTATCATGCATTGAGGCCATAATGGGTTGTCCAAAATCTGACTTCCCGACGACTTACCTTGGCATGCCACTCACCATTAGAAAACCCATAAAGCAGATGCTCATTCCACTGATTGAAAGAATAGAGGATCGGCTCCAGGGGTGGCATTCCAAATTACTAAGCAGAGGTGGAAAGTTATTACTCACTCAAACGGTACTCTCCTCCATCCCAATCTACTACATGATCTGCTTCATCATCCCAAAATGGGTCATTGCCCGCATAGACAAAGCTCGGCGACGTTTCTTATGGGGTCACTCGGCTAACAATAGCCGGGCAATCTCCCTCTGCAACTGGAACTTAGTTTGTTTACCTAAGAATTGGGGAGGGTTGGGTCTTCCGGACTTTCATCTGCAAAACATCTCATTAGTACTTCGTTGGTGGTGGAAGTTGTATAACGAACCAGATTCTATTTGGACACTCATGATTTCTAAGATAAGGTGGCAGGGGAGACCATCAGTGGGCCCCTTGTTATGGTCTAAACAGGGCTCTTTTTCTGGATTCAATTGATCAATTTGAAGCCATTGTTCAATTGGGCAACAGAATGGGAGATTGGGGATGGAACCTCAATTTCGTTTTGGTACGACCAGTGGGGTCCCTCTTCTCTGGCATTAACCGGCTCTAGGCGGCAGCTGCACGCCATATCCCTTGGAAATGCGCTGTCAGATTTCTACACAATCACCCTCCCTGACTCGCACCAACCTACCCCCAGACTCACCGACACAGATGATGTACTCAAATGGAGATGGTCCTCAAATGGCCAATACAGTGCTGCCTCATTATACGAGATGATGGCAGGCGGGGGTCTCGTGGATTGGCAATTTAAAGGGATTTGGAAATTTTCAGTTCCGCCTACCGTTAAAATCTTCATATTTCTATTACTGAGGGACAAATTGCTAACCAAAGAAGTGATGATCCGAAGACAGTTCAACTGCCAAAGTGATTATGTACTTTGCAGTTCAGGCCGGCTAGAGTCTCAAGCACGCCTCTTCATTCACTGTGAATACGCGGCTCGAATTTGGGTAGGCATCAGTAATTATTTAGGGGTGCCAATACTGGTCAGCGACTCCTCTCTTCAACTGGCCTGGTCACGATCAACCAGTAGGCACCGGGGCAACTCAAGGGTCAAGAAAAGATGGGAGATTTTCTTCACCGCAGTGTGCTGGGCAATATGGCGCCAAAGAAATTTGCAAATCTTTGAAGGAAAAAGGCTCTCGACGGGAATGGTACTAAACTGGATCGTCCATGAAGCGACCTTGTGGGAAGCTAACTGTGGAAGGGGCCAGTGATGTGATATCTCGCCTCATTTCCTTGTCAGTTTTACTGTTTTTGGTTCGGTTCTAATTGATAAGTTTACAGGGGCTTTTCTGCATGATGGTTGTTTTAGATGGTTCTGTTGTTCGGATTCTCAGTAGTAGATCCGATAAAAACGGTAGGACGTTGTAACCCTGTATTTATTTTCTCTAATATTACCCTGGCAGCCTCTGCCCGGTCATTTCAAAAAAAAAAATAATGGTTTCTATTAAGATTGAACTATTGAATAAATAATAATGGTTTCTATTAAGATTGTTAAAATTACGAACTATCATGTGATTCTTCTCTTCGCTTCGCTATTTATCATTATTTTTTTTAATAGTATGCATCATGAATTTGACAATTTGCATCTTTATATGCCCATAAAAATTGATACTATGATAAGAGTTATCCGTGACTTTTACATGACAAAATAACAAAAACTAATATACTAAATAATTATACAGTAAGATATATGTTAATATTAATTTAATTTAATTTAATTTAATTTATGATGGCACAGATATTTTAAATAATATTTAATGTCATGTATAATTATATTTTTCTTTACATTATTTGTATTATTTGGTATATCAGGCATTTGTTTCAATGCTAAACATGAAGATGTGATATATGAAAAAATATTTGTTTAATATATATTTTTTGTAGATCAATTTAGTACAAATAAAAACTTGAAGGATCAAAATTATAATTTGAGCAAATTTAGGGTGTGATGTGCTCATCAAGAGGTTGGTAAACACAACTCTAAAAGTATATCGAATTGACTTCAAATGCCAAATTCAAACTATTGAAATCCATGTACTTCATGAATGATGCATGTACATGCAAAATTTTGAAAGTTTCGAGTTTATCTACTACAAAGTTAAGCGGTCAAAGAAATAATAAAAATTAAATATATAAAACAACTTATAAATTAAATTATTAAAGTTTCATTTTATTGACCGCTTGACCTTGTAGCAAATAAACTCGAAACTTTTAAAATTTTGCATGTGCATGCATTACTCATGAAGTACATGGATTTCAACAGTTTGAATTCGGCATTTGAAGTCAATCCGATATAATTTTAGAGTTGTATTTATCAATCTCTCTTGATGAGCACATCACACCCTAACTTTGATCTAATAATTTTAAAATTATAAGAACCAAAATAGCAAACAAGTAATAGTGTAATACTTTAGAACTTGGAGCAATATTTTTAGAACTTGAAGGACTACATAGTAAACAAGTAAAATTTAAAAATCATTTGTAAATTTGTTATTCTTGTTTAACTCTTTAGAAAATCATTATATTTGCGTTAAAACTTAAAACCCACTGATGCTCGGAAGAAAAAATTCCAAAGAGCAGATCATTTCACAGGTGAGAAGGATTACGGTGATAGTTTGCAAATTTTTGGTAATATTTTTAAAAAAGTGTAGAAGATTCAAAATTAAAAAATAAATATAGAAGTATGCCGTTGGACATACAGTATAGTCTACCATCAAAATTTCATATAACTTATATGTGGTATGATGTGTATCAAACTTTATGTCTTTTATACAGAGGCGGAACTAAAAAATTTTAATAGAAGGGACTGAAAATTAAAATGTATAATGTGGTGAGTGAGATTTGAACTCAAGATCTCTCATCTATAAGATAAAGTTATAACTACTAGACTATAAATAAACATATTATTATTATTATTATTATTATTGAGAGGGACTGAACTATATAGAAAGTTCTGAAAAAATAAAAATTAATTAAATTTCAATACATATAACTAAAAAAATTAAATCATAAGGGTAGCTTCACCACCTTTCCAATACACTGAGATCCGCCCCTGCTTTTACATGTATGATATGTATCAAACCTTATAATCTTGTATATATATGATGTGTTTGGGTGTTATAGGTAGCAAAGGACATTTGTACTATGGCTTTAAAAATCTATCGAATAAATTTCAAACTTTGATCTAAGTAGCTCAGTAAAGTTGTTATATAATGAACTTGTAAAATACCAATTTTTACTATTTTTGATATTTTGTTACTATTTTTTATGATTTATGAAAGATGACAAAAAATGACTTAAAAATAAAAATAAATTACCAATATTTTAGACTATTTTTTGTCATCTTTCATAAACAATAAAAGATAGTAAAAAAAAAATTCAAAAAATAACAAAAATTAATATTCTACAAGTTTATTATATAACTAATTTAATGAGCTACTTAAATTAAAATTTAAAGTTCATACGGTAGATTTTTGAGACCGTAGCACAGATAGTCTTATGTTATTCATAACACCCAAGCCTTACTCATCATATATTTCATGTCCTTGATGTCATATTTCAAATTTCAAATTTATTTCAACGATTTTTAAGTAGGTCTATATTGTTTAGATTTAAATTTAAAATTTTAATGTTAACAATTGTTAAAATAAATAATTATCAAATTACCTTCCCCTAACAGACGGCTATCGAACTATTTTAATTTTAACGCTCGGTATTTAGCTTGTTCTCAAAATGATTTGCTTAAGCAAACCTACTAATTACAGAAAGCGGAAATTTTGGAAAAATAAAATTTCAAAAATTACGAGAGCGAAGGAAATGGCAAGTAAAAATTTCAATCATTTATCTCACCAAAACTAACAAAAATCAACGTATACAGATATTTCTCAACAACATATATCCTGTAAAATTTAACAGCCATTCCAGAACATACATTGAATATATTTACAATCACGCTCTAAGACTACTACACCTCTTGAGTAACTTTTTTACATCCCCAGTAAAAATCATACATACAAAAGAAGAGCTAAATTTGGAATTAACACGTAAATCTTGGAAAAAAAATGGAGAAGAAAAACAAAAAGAAACCCAAATGATGATATCAGTAAAGCAAAAAAAAAAAAAAAAAACCTTTGTACTAAGTAAAAGTGAATCAATAGCTCCAGTTCTGAATACGAAACTTTTTGTGAGATTTCAGATCATTCTAGACAGAAATTTTCATACTGTACATCCATCTAAGCAGCAACTTGCGCGGCACTGTCCTGTAACAACTTCCTGCTCAAAGTATTAAACCGTTCTCGCGAGTACTGCCTTGAAGCTTTCCTCCAATCAGTTCCCGCTTTCATCATATGTGAAAATTCCTCATAGCTTATCTTGCCATCCTGTGAAGCAACAAACAATCTCATCATATAAAAGTTATGAAATTACAAAAATGTCCATTTCCATTTTGCATCAGTCAGTTTTGGCACTTCACTGTACTGACCAGTGCATTACCAAATCACAAGCAGGCCGTGTACAGAAATCTCTGTACAAAACTTATGCTGATTAGGAATTGTCAGCAAGTGAGGCTATGGTACT
The DNA here is from genome assembly GCA_033356055.1 of Carex pumila. Lineage (NCBI taxonomy): Eukaryota > Viridiplantae > Streptophyta > Magnoliopsida > Poales > Cyperaceae > Carex > Carex pumila. The sequence continues at coordinate 224,460 of JARJHM010000086.1, forward strand.
TTGCAAAGTGCGGATCGGTACGTGCTATGGTTCCGTATCTCCATTTTTCAAATTTAAATAATCAATCTAAACCATTCAACATGATCTCTGTATGAAAATTAACTAAGAGACCAAATTTTATATTTTTTATATTATTCTTTAAGGTAGGTAGAAAATCACTACTTTCGGATGGTCCAGAATTTTTGGATCAAGTGATTTTCTACTCTCGTCTAAAAAAATAGTAAAAGAATTCTAAAAAATATAAAATTTGGTCTCCAAGTAAGTTTTCATATGGAGATCATGTTGAACGATTCATATCAACTGTTTGGACTTTGGAAACAAATATATATATATCCATAGCACGGACCGACCCACACTTTACAAAGTACCATAGACTCACTCATTGTCAGCTCTGCTTTACAAATTACAATATTTTCTTTCCAAGTTAATTTGGTGCTTCATTAAGTTATCGACACAGAAAAGGGCAGAACTAAGGAGCCTAATCACTTTTCTAAATCCAAGCCAAGAAATAACAAAAATGTACAGGAGTAATTGACAATTATTTAGTAAATTACCTTGTCAATGTCAACATCATGAATAATAGCATTAAGGACTTCTTCATGATTCGGGCCGAGGTCATTCGCCAAGCAGTCAGAGAGCTCTTCAATCTCAATGAAGCCACTATCGTTTCTATCAAAGAATGCAAAAGCCTTCCGGAGGTGATCATCATTTTCAATCTTTTGAATGTGGATGGATACTGCCATAAATTCACCCAAATCCAATGTCCCACTGCCGTCAACATCAGCCTAGAAAGAATGTTGCTCGCAGTGTTATTAGGAGAAATCCACTTTGTTTGGAGTTTGGAGTTTGGAGCCCACATTGTTGGTTTAGCTGAGTATAGGTTATGGCCCGGGACCGGCACACATGCTGTGCCGTATCCAGTCACAACGCAACTTTTTTTACATCCCTACCCCCATTGTTGGTTTAGTTGAGTACAAGCGTTATGTTCCAGAAAAAGAACCCCAAAAAAGAATACAACTGAACACTACACAAGTGGTTATCAGTACAAGGCAGTATTGTAAAATTTTGGAAATAACAGGGTACTGGTACTTACAGCATCCATAAGTACACAGGCATCAGCATCAGTGATGTCATGTCCTTGGTTGCGGAGACCGTCTTTCAATTCATCCAAGGTTATCTCACCCTTTTTTTGCACATCAAGTTTGTCAAAGAAATCCTTTATCCCAGCGACTTCATCTATTGTTAGATGCTCAGCTATCACCTGTTCATACAATCAGTTCATAAAAATAATTCTCTGCTTTTTCAAAAAGAGTTGCAATGCCTCTTGTTTCTAAAACCCCAACCTCATTGGAACTCATACATCATCATACACCAAGCTTGATCCCCTTACTACGTACCAAACAGCATCAGATACTAAGCTAAACCCCTATCTTAGCAGTACCAACACATCACCAAATACTATGCTAGAACCCTTACTACCTTATCTGGACCCACACAGTATAAGATATGAAGCTAGACCCCAACTTTGCCAGTTAAAGCACTATAGAGATGAATACTGTAGAGATACAGAGAGAGAGAAGATTGATTTGTTATTTTCTTTTCTTAATCCAAATGTATTACAGTACTTGGGTATATATATACCTGGTACAAGCTATAACAACCTGTGATCAACTAACTAACTGAATATGTTACAACTTCTAATTGCTTCCTATACTGTGTTGATTTGGTCAAACCACTGTGTTGACTTGGTCAACTCTCTATTACCAGTACCTACATATCACCATATACTTGGCTGGACCGCTTACCATCTTATCTCAACCCACATGGTACCAGATACTGAGGTAGATAACACCATCACCAATTGCTACCTCAAAAGGTCCAAAAATTAATCTAACAAATCATGACGCAGAATAGAGCGAGAATTATTACCCTTAGAGCTCTCTTCTTGAACTTGTTCATCACAGAAAATTGCCGAAGTCTTGTACGAACTGTCTCACCTAGAGAAACATCAGGTGCTGTTTTCAAATTGCTCAGCCAAGGGTGATCTGAAAAGACCATATATAAGAAGTGTCAAGAACAAACTTATTCTTATAATTCACTAGCATTTTTCAACTAACAATGAAATATAGGAGAGGAAGTGAGAAATATTGTACCAAGCACTTCCTGGGCTGTTAGACGCTTCTTTGGATCAGGCTCTAGCATTCGCTTGATCAGATCTTTAGCATGATCTGAAACTATGGGCCATGGGTCTCTTCTGAAATTAACCACTGATCGAATAATGGCCTGAGCAACACCCTGCTCGGTGTCTGTATAATTTTGCAAATATATATCATATGTAAGGATCGAAACAATAAATAATGCTTATTGGCAAATTATAGTGCTTAGGTTCCAGACATCACCTGGTTACATTTTATAGGGCTACTGTATTAAAAATGTGATATCGCTAAAAGATAATATGTGCAGACAAGTTTAAGGAATTTTATTCTATTTCACACACCAAGTAACCAATTTCCAACTAGTCAATACAATCAGTTTCCAAATAGAGATGGAAGCAATAGATTGTCTAATGATAATATGCTGCCCTCTACTTAAGTAGAAGTAAAGAAAAAAAGAAGACTATGATGCACTTTTGACAATGTAATCTACCTGCCCAAAATGGAGGCACACCAGAGAGAAGAATGTAGATGATTACACCGGCACTCCAAATGTCTATTTCCGGGCCATAATTTCTCTTCAAGACCTCAGGGGCCATGTAATACGGGCTGCCTACTATTTCATTAAACTTTTCACCTGCAAAATAAAATCAATGCCATTTAGGTACCTCTTTCTTGCACTCTCCTTCCTTCTTTCGTTAATGAAAATTTAGCAGACAGTAATTTGTTCTTTTAATCTTTTAAGGAATGTCATTACATCTATTTAATAACATCGGTATCAGGTATTGGAGCTCATTTACAGAAAATGAAAATAATGCCTGATTAATAAAGAAGGTATTTGAATAATACCAGGCTTAAAGAATATAGATAAACCAAAATCAATAGCCTTCAAAGGGGCAGTTTCCTTCTTGTTACCAAACAAGAAATTCTCGGGCTTCAGATCTCTGTGAATTACTCCATGCCCATGACAAATCTGTAACAGTAGACAATGGGAAAAAAACAACAAGAAGAACCTGAGAACTGCTTCAAGAACAACTCTTGAATTGTTGGTTAATGGAATTAAATTACAAAGAGGACCGAAAAAGAGTCACCTTATTGGTGAATAACTAGCTTCAATAAGATATTTTGATAAAATGCAGTTGCATGATAAAATTGGCATTCCTTGATAATTGGAAGAACTACAATTTGAACTTTTTTTTTGGAGAAACAAACATTTGCCCTTATTTGTCAGTCATAGTCAACTACAACTTATTGTAGTAGATAGAAGAGATAACTAGTTTATATGTACCAAAAATTGTAAAAGTAGTAAAATTAACCTGCACCACTTCCACAATGGTCTTAGTAACAACAGCCGCAGCTCGCTCTGTATAGTGGCCCCGCGCCACAATTCGGTCAAATAGCTCACCACCCTCACACAGCTCCATTACCAGATGCACAGCACTCTCATCCTCATAGGTATCCTTCAAAGTTACTATATTTGTATGCACCGGCAGGTGCCGCATGATCTCAACCTCCCTCCTCACATCCTCTATGTCGACCTGCGTGCGAAGTTTGTTCTTGGAAATTGACTTGCAAGCGTATTTTGTGCCAGTTGACTTCTCAATGCAGAGGTAAGTGACACCGAATTCACCACGGCCGAGCTCACTACCAAGCTCATAGAAAGCGCCAATGTCATGGCCGGTAGGGTTCGACAGGACAGTGCTTCTACCCACTGAACTAGGGCCCCGGTTGTAGTCAACCGTGAAAAGGTTTTGCTTCCTCTTGGGGTTAGGCGCTGGATTATCGCCTTCGTAGGTTTTTGGAGAACTGGCGCAGCAATTCCCCATCGGATCTGATTTTGAGATTTCTTGATTGAATATTTGGAAATGGTGGGGTTGGCGATTTGTGTTGTGTTGGGGTTAACGATGCGATAGCGACCTCTCGATGACTTATCGGAAGAGCGATAGAAAAATGTGGATTACGGATCGTTCAGGACTTCAGGGTCTTTGTTTCATACAGGAAGAGTTCAAGATCCTTTCTTTCTTTATTTATTTCTTTGTTCGTGCTCTTCTAGAAGGCCGACTTGGCTGTCTTTGTCAGAGAGGAGAGAGAAAGGGAAAATCTTGAAGAAATTGAAAGAGGAAAATTACTCAGATTGAGGAAGGAAGAGGAGGAGATGGTCGAAAACTGAATATTTAATTGAAATGTCAAATGAGAGAAGAGGTCAAGAGGATAATTCGGCCATTGGCGACTGATCGGAGGAGGTAAGAAAAATATTTCTTTCGCCCCCCTTCTCTCTTTCGCTCTCCGTGTGCGCTGAGCTGGCAACCTATTCGGTAGAAGAGAATATGTTCGCAATTTTGTATTCCAGTTAAAGTATGTATGAATGTAGACTGTAGTCTGTACTCTGTAGCAAGTTGGTTAATTACCTAACACATACAACTGTACAGAAAACACGGATCGTTACAAACAACTGTTGTATTTACGGGCTTGTGCTCGGAAAAAAAAAAACATATTCGGTTTGTACGTTTAAGCCTGCCAAGTTCATGGGCTTTATTAAAGCCCATTTAATAAATTATACAATAATGTTCTAAGTTCATGGGCCGAACGAATTATTTGCAAGATGTATGCCCGTTGGTGAATTCGTCCCGAAGTGTAAAAGGAGGTCCGAAGGGAGCGGAACTACCAAAATTTAGATTGAGAGGGAACATAAAGTGAAGGTATAATTTTTAATTTAGTTGATTTTTCCGTAGAAACACCATGATATTTAATATTTTCAATAAAACTTAATATACTTTTTTTCTCTCTCCATTTATTTATTTAATCTTAATTTAGTTATTTTAAAAAATTAAATTGACAAATAATCTCTTCTGACTTCTGAGTCTCAGAGAAAAGGTATTGTTTCTCCCATGAAAGCAAAAAAAGACAGCATTACTCTCGCACAATCAACATGTTTTCTGAACTTATTAATCTTTGAGTCAGGAGCTTATGAAACTAGCACCAAATGAATGTGAATGGAGGGCTACATACTATCTCAAAACCTTGGTCTGGAGTAGGGCTGTGCAAAAAAACTCAAATTCGTAACTTGCTCGTAACTCGCTTATTTACAGCTTGTTTAACTCGGCTCATTTACAACTCGAGTTGGCCAACTCGTTTAATAAATGAGCCGAGTTCGAGTTAGCCCCACCTCACTCATTTATAACTCGAGTTACATAAAGTTACATAGTATTGGTCATAATAAATCTCAAAATAATCAAACTCGAATCTCTAGACTGTTATTTGTGCTTTGAGATTCGTGTAAAATATGTTTGAACTTGTATTGTAATACTATCACTGGTTAAACGAGTTACAAACAAGCTGTGAGCCAACTCAAGTTGATAACGAGCTAAATTTGAACTTGTATTGTAATACTATCACTGGTTAAACGAGTTACAAACGAGCTGTGAGCCAACTCAAGTTGATAACGAGCTAAATTTGAACTTGTATTGTAATACTATCACTGGTTAAACGAGTTACAAACGAGCTATGAGCCAACTCAAGTTGATAACGAGCTGAGTTTGAACTTGTATTGTAATACTATCACTGGTTAAACGAGTTACAAACGAGCTATGAGCCAACTCAAGTTGATAACGAGCTGAGTTTGAGTTGGCTCTACAACTCGAGTTGGCTCGCTCGTTTATTAAATGAGCCGAATTCGAGTTGAAGATAACTCGCTCAAACTCGGCTCATTTACAGCCCTAGTATGCAGGTGATATCTACGCCAATTGAGTTGATGTATTTGGATTGCGCATGAGAAAGCATTAATTGGAGTGTGGTATCGCTGTATTGGGTTGCATTTTGAGACAAAAGGTTATGGTACCATTTCTTTTTTCTCATATGAGCTATTGTCCCAGTTGGAATTGATGAACAGTTAACTTACCTCAAAATTGTCACTTTGAAGTTTCTTTGCTAAGCTATTAATAAGTAAGGATTTAAGGAAGGAGAAGAGTATATCTGTTCATTTAATGTTAAAATAATCAAATAAAAAGTTAACTAATAAAAGGTTATATGAAAAAGAATGTTAAGTTTTTGTGAGAATATTAGATATTACGATATTTTTATAGAAAATCTGACTACTTTAAAAGTTTATATAGGCACACCAAAAATTCTCCCTAAAATAAATAATGTATAGAAGCTGAGATTTGAATTCATGTCTCTATGATCACAAAGTAAAATTTTAACTACTAAACTACAAGTATTATTTAATATTATGTGAGACTTGATATATTATAAATTATTTGAGACAATAAAATTCAACTAAATTTCAATATACATAATTAAAAAAATAAAACTTTAGGGTGGGAAGCATCTCTTATCTTGGAACAAGATCTGATCTGATATCCAGTCTAATGTCTGATTAGAGTTATTCAATCCGTCTCAAGATTCATTCAAACAATCTTAGAATCTTTGTAGAAGTGCACATATATTTTGACACGAATCAAACAACCCGGAAGGAACCGATGAAATTCTGTATTGACTGACTAGTCTAAAAGAGAAATAGATACAAAGCATTGCGGATAAATTATTTGCAACTAAAAGATGGAGACCTCAAGCACTTACAAGTAGGGGTGTCAACGATTACTGTAAGGATCGGATGGAAGCATTTTTATATCCGTATCCGTTATAAATTGTCTTTATCTGTACCCTACTCTTACTCGATTCAAATTATCTTACTTGTACCCTACCCTTATCCGTTATAGTTGCCGTATAACAAAACGATAGTGGGTAAAGAACTGATAATACTAACATAATAATTATTTTTATTATTTAGTAATAAAATATTAAAACATATACATTTATTTCACAAATATATAGTATTATATTGAAAAAATATATAATAATGCTAAATGCAAGTAAACAATTTAAATTACTATTTTCAATGCTTATTAATAATATATATATAGAGAGATGATCTACAGTGAGTTGCGAAGTAAAATGTGTTTCTACTTCACGCTGTATTTTCTTTTTAAAAGTCCAAACGACCGATCCGAATAGTTAGATGTGATATCCATATTGAAATGTGCTTGGAGACCAAATTTTTTACTATTTATTAAGCAATTTTGAAACTATTGCTTTACTGGGAACAGTAAAAATTTCTGGACTATCGAATCAGCAATTTTCAAAATTGCTTAATAAATAGTAAAAAAAAATCCAAAAAATGTAAAATTTGGTCTCCAAGCATATTTCGATATGGAGATCATGTTGAGCGATTTGGATCGGTCGTTTGAATTTTTAAATCACAAAATATGAGTGTGAAGTAAAATAGTGCTTTACTTCGCAACTCACCGTAGCTCATCTCTCTCTCTATATATATATTTATATATATATATATATAAAATATATAATTATTATCTAAGAGGGTAACAGTTACGAAATAGGTTTTACTCATATCTTTACTCATTTAGATAATGAAAAAAATATTTATCTGTATCTGTACCTAATAAGCTTAAGAAAGAAAAAAAAATTATTCATACCCCTCTTATGAGATACAGTACGGATCGATAAACGAATAAAAGGGTACCATTGACACCCCTACTTCCAAGTAATCTTCATTAATTAATTCCTAGAATATTATCACATCCCAGCAGATGGTGCCAATAAGTTAAGGCAATGGATGTCTGCCCGCAATAAGGGGATGACTGAGACGGGGAAATGTACAATTTACCCTTCTTTTTCAAATCAACAAACAAAATACTCCTCATAAATTATTAACAAAATGCCCTTGTGGGTCCCATTATCTCCTCCCTTTTCTCTCCCTCTCACTTATTCTTGTTTACTCCTACAACTTTTTATTTGAAATGGAAGATTAATACTATATGAAAATTTTGTAAACTTAGGAGTGCATATATTTTATTGTATAATTTTTTAATGTAGATCCTATAAGTTAAAATTGACAACATAATATTAACTAATATACAAAATATTTTTAACATATGATTTTCTTTAACCGTCATTATAGAATATATATATATATAACTCTAAATATTTGTGTCAGCCAAACACATTTTTAAACAAATTTAATTGAAGTCAAATTTCCAAATATACTAGTTGACATAATAATCTATAAATAGGCCTTGTAAACTATAAGTATGTGTCATATACAAAATATATTTTCTTGTGACGCATAAATTTAAGAATTTTTATTTTTGAATCATTTATAATTATTTAAATTGATATTACTAATTAAGATATCGATACGAGGTATTAAGATTTTATAATTTACCTTATAAAATGCGTCACCTGATTGATTAAGGTTCTCCTTTTCAGATTTTTTGATTTTACTATTATGTGGTTTTATCAAAAAATTTCTATGGTTCTCCTTTTCAAGTTTTCTGATTTTACTATTATGTGGTTTTACCAAAATTTTGCTCATAAAGAACAGAAATTTTGCATTTGACCTGATATCGATCTTATTTAGTACTATCAATTTAAATAATTATAAATGATTCAAAAATAAAAATTCTTAAATTTATGCATCACAAGAATAAATATTTTGTATATGATACATATTTATAGATTATTATGTCAACTAGTATATTTGGAAATTTGACTTCAATTAAATTAGTTTAAAAATGTGTTAGGCTAACACAAATATTTAGACTTATATATATATATATATATATATATATATATTCTATAATGACAGTTAAATAAAATCATCTGTTAAAAATATTTTGTATATTAGTTAATATTATGTTGTCAATTTTAACTTATAAGATCTACATTAAAAAATTATACAATAAAATATATGCACTCCTAAGTTTACAAAATTTTCATATAGTATTAATCTTCCATTTCAAATAAAAAGTTGTAGGAGTAAACAAGAATAAATGAGAGAGAGGGAAAAGGGAGGAGATAATGGGACCCACAAGGACATTTTGTTAATAATTTATGAGGAGGGGTATTTTGTTTGTTGGATTGAAAAAAAAGGGTAAATTGTACATTTTCCCGACTGAGACCCTATGACTTAAGTAGGAGGCAATTTATAAGCATTAATTGTCAGTTGAACATGGAATTTAGAATTTTAGATAGATGCTCAAAACCTTTGTGTGTGTGTGTCAGTGTGTGTGTGAACAAGTAGCCAGTGCTGGCTCCTTCAATTAGCAATATAAATTTAGAATCCTTTTTTTCTACAACATATGCGTTACTAAAAACGAATATCTAAAGAAACCCCAACTTACACCATACAGCGTTGCCGAAGAAAATTAAAATGAAAAAGAAAAGCACTAGCATATATATATACAGCTTACGAGTAACCGGTATAGAAGATTAATAGTTCGATTTCTCCTCACGACTTCACAGTTTTTGCAAAGATTTTCAAAAATAAAAAGAGTAACCGGTATAGAAACACAGTAGACTGTTTTGTATGTTGTATTGGCAACAAACAATAATTGTACCATAAATCAGATGCTCTCACTGAAATCAATCCGACTCCAGCAGGTCGTTCTGATTTGTGTGTTGTATTGGCAAAAAACAATAGCAAATAATAACCAAAGTATTCCAATAAATCCAGTTCTCATAAAGTGGGGAACAGAATCTCGGATATAATGTATAGACCAACTCTAAACCTTGAAATAATGTGGTATGTAATGTAATAGTCTCTATTTATTGCTAAAATGTCCCTGGCAATGCTCCAGCTCTATTGTCACATCAATTTAAGACCATTGAACAGAAAAAGACAGCATGACCGACAAATGTGGGCAGTATCCCATTATGATTTCTCAATTAACAGGAGCTTCAAATATTTCTCGCACAGTCGCACTCAGAATTCAGAAACCTATTTTTTATACATTAAAGGCCCCGGAACACGAATGCGTATACTCTGCATTGCATTAACTCAAAAAGTTTTTGAATCGATTGAGTTAATAAATCTTAACCGTCTAATTTTAAACAGAGCCAATCTAATTTCTCTTATGATATATAGAGGTCTTTAATATTATTGCAGATTTAGTCTGCACGAATCTTTAAACATATCGAATAATTAAAATTCATTAACTCAAAAGATTCCCTTTTGAGCTAATGCAGAGGATACAAATTCCCGGTACACGTTTTTAGATGCTTTTCGTCAGAAAAAACCGTGTTTTTTCATAGAGGGACGGAGCTGGCGTCACTCAGAACCTAAAATGCTCTCAGCAAAAATCATAATTTAATATAAAAAATATCAGAATCACAGCTAATATATTATCATACCATATTGAAATCAACTAGATGATAGCCATGGTACAACAAGCTGATTCTTAGATAATACTGTTTCTTTGTGTTTTCGGAAAAGAAAAGAAAAAGTATGAAGTAAAACAAAAAAGTGCCATCAATACCAGTTCCCTTAGCCAAACAGGCATAGCTTGTACAATTACACAATATACAAAACAAACAATTTGGAGCAGATCAAACACAATCCACAACCAGCAAAAAGAAGCTTAGAAGCCCAACACGAGTGCGCATATTTCGCGAACTGAGAAGGCCGAAAACAGGGCTAGAAGAAGGAGCGCTTACTCGGGACCCGACCGACAGCTCTCATAAAATTAGCCAGCTCCAGCACTTTGGCCACTTTCAACCCCCTTTTCGCTTCCGCAGACGCCCTTCTCTCTTCCGCTTTGCGGTGCGCCTTTGCCACTGTATTCTGGGTCTTCTCAAGTGCCTTGGCTCTCTGCTCCTCTAACTTCCTCTGAAATAAAATTAATTATCAGACCACAAAAACCTTGCAACAAATTAAAAAATATGTATATATAAAACCTTGCAACAAATTCCTATAAATTTTTTAGATAGGTAATAAATCACCTGATCTAAAGAATCTAGACCATTCAGAAATAGTGTTTTTCTAACTATCTATCTAAAAAAATATTAAAAAATTTATAAAAATTGTAAAATTTTGTCCGCAAATATATTTTGATATGAAAAACTGTTTGAATCGATTGATTGGACTTTGAAAACAAAAATATTGATCCATTGTACGGACCAATTTGCGATGTGCATAGTGCCATAGCCTGACTACACATAATAACCTATCTAATTAACTCAGAAGTTTTACTGATCAGGTCTGTTCCTGACTTCCTGTGACCAGAGTGTGCCAGTAATTTCTGAAGATCTTTTTCAAATTATCATAATTTCATTCTAGTTTGCATTAATATCTGATATTAGTTTTGAGATTTCTATTGAAGATCAAATCTAAATTGACATTTATATATTCAAATTTGCTATATAAAGAGCAAAAAAAAACCTCGATTTTCTTGAGCCGTGCCGTGGCAACCTCGACCTGCTCGTTCTCCCAGCTGTTTATAACCACCTCCTCCCTCTTAAACCTGTTATTGACCTTAGCTATCTCCTCTGACTGCCATGCGGCGATTTTGGTCTCTGTTTCCTCCTTCTTCACCTGTACAACCATTACCGGTGACTCCCCCTCTGATCGTGCCACTTCGGGTTCGGTGATACGAGAGGAGATGATCGGATTATTATCAGGCACAATCGCAAGCGGATTGGTTTCCACAAAGTCGTCCTCGCCTATGGCAATCAGAAAAGAAGAGAAGTTCAAAATTCAATAAGACTTAAGTTCAAAGACAATTTTTATTTTCGCTCACATCGTTGAAGCCTATATAAAAAAAAATTCAAATTTTGAGTTATATTATTTATGTGTTTAATATTTAAAATCTGATGTTAATCTTTGTTGCTAATTAATTAATTAATTAATTTAATAACCGGTACAACAGTTGATCATTTTGGTTGATTTTACTACTAGATACCCTTAATAACCTCTAAACCAGTACAGAAATTCACATCAGAAACCATTTCCCCTCTCCCAAAACGCTAAAAAAATAATAACAAATAAAAATAAAGGCGTACCAATTCTTGCGAGACCATAATTTTCAGAGTTATCATTACTTCCATCATTATTACTACTATTATTATTTTGCAAAGTGGATCCAGCGACAACCATGGCGTTGAATTCTCTGCTCATAGTACTGAACTGCTCGCTGAGAGTCGAAGAGTGGTGGCTCCCGGCCTCCCACGATTCCTGACGACGGGGCTGGCCTTGGCTCGAAGCCGGCGGGCTCAGAGCGTGGATGTCTCGCACTTCAGGGATGTCGACGACGGCGACGTCACTCTCATCGTTGCTTCTCGGGGGTGTTGTTGAAGGGTTTTGATCATGCAACATGTGTGTTGTTAGACAAGCAGGGGTTGATTTGAATAAAAGGGATTAGAGAACATGGGTTTTGTAATTGCAATTTGGTGTGTTTAAAAGGTGGGTTTTAAGGAAGTGACAGGAAATAGGTGAGGTGTCTGAGTGAAGAGCAGAGAGGATTGATTGGTTTGTTAAATAAACGGACATGAGGGCCTGGAGAAACAGAGCATCTACTGTTTCTGTCATTGTCCCTGGCTATCGTGCTTTTGGTGGTAAATGCAAAAGGAAAACGTAAATACTGAATAGCACATCACTCTCCTTTGTTTTGGCAACTTAAGGATTTAACATTAAAAAAAAAAGAAAAAACTTGTGGATTTAACCGGGTCAACGACGCAGCGTAGACTTATTTATTATTTAAAGATATTATATATTATTTATTCATGATATTGGTTTTCTTAGAAATTGACTCGAATATTGTAATATTGGAGGTTAATTTAATTCTAGCATATGGTCAATTTTTATGGTATATGTACCTGATATTTTAAAAAAAATATTGTTCAAATTAAAATTTTATAATTATGTCAAAATTTGATTAAATTTAAAATTTAATTGGTCATCCATCATAAGTTCATTAGAACTTCGGTATCTAATTTTTTTGGAAAGTTACGTCGGTCTTTCGAATATGCCAACAATTTTTTCATGCAAAATATGTCTACAATTTTTTAGTTTTCTAACTTGAATAATACATCAAATGATTGTACATCGGAATTACATGTAGGTTAAAACTATCAATTTGTATATGCATAAAATACAAGAAAACAGTATATATTACCATGCCTACCGGTTTTGTTTTGTAATTGTAATATTAAATTTATTTTATTAAATTTTCCAGAGATAACAGAATTATAGAGAAATCAAAATGGATCACCGTGAAACTACCCTTTTAATTTAGTTCTATATTAAAAAAAAAAAAATACTGTTGCCTCCCATTCTATTCCTCATATTTTGCTGATAAATTATAAAACATAATTATCATTTCCAGCTCAGCACCTCAGTGTATTACACAATGCTGTACACTGAAGATATGGCATGATAGCTGCCTCCATTACAGAATTCTTATACAACTAAAAAACCAAAACAATATCTGAAATTTCCCTTATTTATACTGATCTAATTTATAATTAATTGAAAAGAAAAGGCGCAAAGGCCAACCGACATAACCTTATCCCATTGATAGATATTTGACACCTCCCATATCGAAAAACGATGAACACTTTACAACACGGTGTTCACTTCAAAACGAAACAAGATTTCTAATTAATCTTGACATGACATGAGAAAGCTCGCCTAATTTGGTGGTTTAGTTGAGGCTAATCTTAAAGGAACTTAATTAAATCTTTGATGCAGTCAACACGGTTTGTATTAGATTTAATTCATGATAATATATAGAACATAAGTTTTGGTGTGTTTTTTTTTTTCTTCTTCTTATTTTTAATCTAATGAGATTGTTCATAACGACTAGTCTTTCCTCGAGAGGGATGTTTTTGGTCGGTTGTGTTGGATAAAGGAAGATTATCGTTTGATTTTTCATATCAACTTTTGTGTCAATAAATCCGCAGTTTTATAATTTTGTTCATTTGTTAAATAAAGAAAAAGTTTCTAGTAGCAACAATAATAAAAACAGTTTGGGACGAAATTAAGGCGGGTTCTTAAAAAAGTTATATCTTTTTTACTGATTTATTTTTAATTATGGTAATTGTTAGTTCTTAGTTTATATTGTTAACTCATATATTAGTGGCTATCATTTATCATAATTTTGTCTCCAAAAGCTGCGAGCTGAACCGGAAAGTGCGGCCATCCCAAAATCTTTATTGGTCTATGCACTGACATAAACAATTATAACAATAACTAAAATAATTTACGATTCGATATCTCGTGATAATATCAAAGTTTTCCATTGCGTAATGCTAAACCAGCTGTCAAAAGAGATTGGAATATGGTTATTATGGGCTAGTTTGGTCTAAGTCTAATCATAAAAAGATTAAAGTAACGTAATAATAAAATTAAATGCAGATTTTCTCTTCACAAAATATCTACATCACATTGTGTGGCATGCTCCTGACAGGTGGGGCAGACAGAATTCATACCACCTAAAGTAACTAAAATTTGTATGTTCTTGTAGGAATGTTAAAGGAGCTGGTGCATTAATTTGAATACTGATATGGACAATTCAAATGAAAACTCAAAATTTGAGTAAGGATTCAAACAAATAAGACCCAAATCATAATCACAAAATAACACAACATCTAAAACAACAAAAATGTATGCTACAAATTCAGATCCAGTGCAATGCCTAATCGTTCAAAGCGAGATCTGAGTCATCAATTTTAATATGGTATAAATCTCAAAATGGAGCCCATCACCAAATTAATTTTGAGTCGGGCACATGAGGAGTGCGAATCCTCTAAGATAACTCAACTTTTGCGTGACCGACGTGTCCGGTGCCTATTTGGGGTGATGTAGGGCGTCTTCATTATATGTGCTTTGAGATTCGTGCAGAACGTATTTAAACGATTAGGATTTTTCATAAAGCCATGCAAAGTTTGAGATATCTCAGAGGATTCGAATTGGCACATGAGGGGGTATGGAAGGACTCTAAGCTAACCATGTTTGACAAGTCGCCACACATTGTAGTATTCAGTCTCTGTCACACAGGATCCCAAGTACGTCGAAGAGCGAGTGTCCGTCGGCAAGAAGGAATTTGTATGGGACAGACACGTGTAGTGTTATGTGGGCCCCAAAGTACCTATTCGGTATTGCTGTCGCTGTCAGTGGCCAACGTGGCCCTTCATGGTGAAAGACGCCTACACCATGCTGAGTGCGAAGCTTCCGGGGCTCCCACGGTTCCCCCATCTATTGCACCCAGCAGTCCCTTTCGGTGTTTCCCACAAGATTTAAGGGGTGCATTTAAAAAGAACAGAAAAGGAAATAGATAAGAAAAATAAATAGAGGGAAATGTTTGCCTCTCTCTCCGGGAATTTTTGTTGTCTACATGAATATGTGTTATATTTTTAATTAGAAAAGAACAAGTCGTGGACCTGATTGGTCAGGTTTGTATAAATTAAAAACAAGAATTGTTTAATTAGAAATTAATAACAATCGATAATGTTTCTTTTCTCTAAGTTTGAGCACTTTTCTTTCTTCTATTTTTTATGTTATTAATGATAGGGTCATGACAGAGAACACACTTGTCACAGCTGATTTATAAAATAAATAAAAAATGTATTTGCATTTATTTAAAAAAAATTATATATATTTGCATAAACATGTTATGTAACTTTAAATTTTTGCATCAAGTATAAAAATTATTGTAACTTTAAGCATGTTATGTAACTTTAAATACACAAGTATAAAAATTATTGTTGCATCAAACTTTATTAGAATTTGTTGCTAAATCTATGCATTAATTATCGTAGATATATATCAAAAAGAATATATATAGTTGGAATTTAATAAGATAACTTGATAAGACAAAAGGAAAGTCATTTTCAGAACTAAGTTGGTCATTAGAGAGAGGTAGTGTTTGGTAAAAACCCGTGTCGGGTATACCCGTCCGTATCCATCGCCTGGGATATCTATGTCCGAGATCGGGTATTGGTCGGATACTCGGGTACTCGTGTATTCGGGTATGCAGGTACGGGTAAAAATCGGATCGGATCCGTTATTTTGGACCAATATCCGATCATATTCTATCCGAGTTTACTCGTACCCGACTACCCGAGTACCCGTATACCCAAGTTACTATTCATCCATTTCAAAATTCAAAAATTCTGATTTTTTTTCCTCCTCCAAACCAGGAAAAAAAAACCAACAAAAAAACCAAAAAAAAAAAAACAACAAAAAAATAAATAAATAAATAAATACCCTACCCGCCCTACTCATACCTGCCTTACCCGTCTAAGGTACACGAGTAAGAGTATAACTCGGGTAGGGTATGAATTTTGAAAATTATATCCGCCATACCCGTACCCGAATACCCTTGTACCCGAGTATACCCGTACCCGAGTTATATCCGTATCCAAGACGGGTATACCCGAGATACCCGTACCCGCCCGAGTATAAATACTCTAAAGAGAGGTAAAAGAAATTATGATGTGACAACAGCAACTTCAATTAAGTGTGATATATGTACTCGACCAATGGATAAGGCGCACTTGGCAATTTAGATATCGTTCAAATTTTTCACGGTCCAGCTCGTATTCAATTTTCTAGTAATAAATTTATAGTACAAAACAACGACATGATGGTTACAGTTAATGTTATTTAATTTTAACTTTTAGTAAAGGCGTCTAGTTACATAAAAACAAGACTTGCTTGGTGAAGAATAAATTGTAAAATTTTAATTTTAACTGAAGGGAATTCCCGTTAGTATAATCAAGGGACTAATATTTTTCTAAAATTTATTGAGACAGAGTAAGATTAATCTTATTTTATAGGTATACACGAAGAAAATTTATTTTTGATCCAAATTAATAGTATGTACACTTTAGTTTCAGTCTTTCAAATAAGAAAAAATAGTACAAAAGATTTGTAGCACCAGGAAACACAAGAAAAAATTTAAAACAATTAGTAAATCACATTACACTAAACAGTGATTATAACATTACAGTTTCAGTGTTATAATGTCAGATAAAGCAAATAATGGTGCATTTGAACTACACAAGAAGATTCTAAACAGTGATTATAACATTACAGTTTTTAAAATCTGAAAAAACTATAACGTAGCTATAACACAACTATAACTAACTATTTAGAATCATTATAAAAGAAAAATAATTAATAGCGTTATCACTTTTGAAATTTGAAAAAGTTACAGTGTAATTATTGTATAGTTATAGCTAACTATTTAAAATCCTGCAACAACATAATCCAAGCCACAACATCAAGGAAGAAAAATAATAGAGAGCAACATGCCAGAAAAATGAAATTTTTTATTAAAAAAAAAAAGCAAAAATGAGAAAGGGTTTGAAAATAGAAAAAAAAAAAATCCAGCGTCCTTGTCATATTTGATTTTTTTTTTCAATTAGAATATTCTTCTTGATTTTGTACACTGAACACATCGTAAAGAATTTGTGCAATTCTTCTGGATGTTAAAAGATCTTCTTCACATTCTTTATGCAATTCTTCTACACTCAATTGTAAGAATCAGCATAACCCAATTTCCAATTAACATTCTTTGTGAAAAAAATTGTCTAGAATATTCGAGCAATTTCTCTACGCTCAATAAAATTTTCTATTAAAATTCTTTGTCATGATTTTTATTTTATCTGGTTGAACCTTAGGGACTCCATCTCAATTTCTGATTTTTCAATTTTTGTATTTTTGGCGCTGTCTGGAATGGTACCCAAGCTCTGATATTTTTATTAATATTCAACTTAAAATATAAATTATCAAATTTGACAAAGTTTTCTGACTTTTATTAAAAATATCAATTGTATTTATCTAGAAGTATTTTTTGAACCGATATCAATAATTTAGATTCAAAATATTTTTATTATTTTCCAATAACACAAACAAATATTTTTTTTTCTCATAGCCATAAAAATTCAGCCTAAAAAATATTGATCCTGATTATTTATCGCAATCTTTCTAATAAATTCAATTATATAGTATTCTATCTATTTTCAAATAAATATAACAAGTATTTCTAATATTTTTACTATAAAAAATAAATAAATTATAATATTTCTATTTTAATTAAAAAATTAACAAATTCAGAGAATTATTTTTCTGACTCGCATTAACTGAGGTGCCTCTGGATCGGGAGAATAATTTTTCAGAAAAAGACCTGGATCTGGAGAATTATTTTCCGTATTTGGCAGATTTCAAATTTTTCTGAATTTGAATGCAAAACGTTAAATTTTATATTTTTTAATATTAATAAAAATTTTGGTATATCTGAACTGATATAACTTCATGAATTGAAAACCTAGGGACATTTATGGGAAAAAAAAAAGAGAGTAAGGGTTCTATCGTAGTATACGGTGACGTCAGTGTTTTTTACGTAAAGATAATGGCATCCTTGGTTTTTCTTAAAAGATTTTGAAAATATAATATTAAAATTTTACAAATGATTCTCAAGTATTACTCGTTTACTAATTAGTCATTAAGTTCTAAAAATATTGTTTTTGATCTGCTATTTTAGTTCTTAAAATTCTACAAATATAATTTTGATCCTTATTGCTTTTAGTTTGTATTACATTGGACCTCCGCTAAACATAAATTGTAGAAAAGTTACATGTCAAAAATTTGGTTGAGAAATCTCTTGCGAATATTTAAGAGGCTTGACACGTATCTTTATCTAAAAAAAATATAGATTCAACAAATATTTCTTTCATCTATCACATCTTTATTTTTAGCATTGAAACAAATGCCTGATATACCACGTAAGGGATGGACTACGGCGAGTTGCGAAGTAAAGCGACTATTTTATTTTACGCATATATTTTGCGATTTTAAAGTTCAAAACGTCGATCCAAACCGTTCATATTGTTTTCCATATTGAAATGTGCTTGGAGACCAAATTTTATATTTTTTGGAATTTTTTTACTATTTATTAAGCAATTTTGAAAGTCGCTGATCTGATGGTCCAGAAAATTTTACTGTTTTTTTTACTGTTCATAGAAAAACAGTAATTTTAAAAAATGCTTAATAAATAGTAAAAAATTTCAAAAAATATAAAATTTGGTCTCCAATCACATTTCAATATGGATTAAACATATAACGGTTCAGATCGGTCGTTTGGGTTTTCAAAATAAAAATACGGCGTGAAGTAGAAACACGTTTTACTTCGCAACTCACCATAGCCCATCTCTACCACGTAATACAAATAATGTGAGAAGGAATAAAATTATTTTATAGCATTAAATATTAATTAATTTAATACTAGTTTTAATTCATGTGCCATCTTAAATTAATTCAAAATAATATCAGTACCATATCTTATCATAAATATCACTATGATATAGATATGTACCCGGATCTACATATAGTTTATTTTACTGGTGATAATGATACGAATAATTTGTTACAAATAAAAAAGTAAAAGAATCAAAGTGGTAAAACGAGTAATATTTTAAGTATTAAAATAAAATTCTGAATTTTTTTAAGAGATAAGTTGTATATTTACACGCTTATATAATTAGATTAACATAAAGTTTGTTGGTTTTAACAAATAAGATTAAAAATATGACTCATGCGGCTCTGTATTTTAAAAAAATATTGATCGGATTACTTTTAACAAAAAATATTGTTCCGCTTGGCACTGAATTATTTTTCTATATTTTATTAGTTATTTTTAACAAATATAATTACAGTTCTCATGACAGTTATTTTATAATTTTATTATTATACATTAAAAGATATTAGCTTAATTACTATTAAGGACAACTAAATAGGTATTTACATATTCAAGATATATGTTAAAAAATAAGCTAAATATTAAATTCCTCCAGATATACAAACTATATTTGATACTTGAGAGGTGGATTGAATACATCGCCTCTTTTATTTGTTGATATAATTGTTAGACCCACAGAGGCATGTAGCCACGTAGGCCGGATTTATTTTTTTAAATAGAACTAAATTTAATATTTTTAACAAAACAAGTATTATTAATTTGGATTTTATAAAAAAAAAGCTCCATCGATCTGCAAGATCGGTGGAAGCATAAACATATTTGCTCCACCAATCCGCTGGATCGGTAGAGCTATTTTATGACCCATTTATAAAATCTAACCCCAGAAATTAATAGTAAATAGCTCCACCACGATGCTTATTTTTTTTAAATATTTAAAATTAGTTCTATTTAAAAAAAAAAAATCTTGTCGGCCGTTGCCAACTAATTTAATAAATAAAACAGATGAAAAAAACTTAAATAGTATTAAACCCGTATGCTGGCCCAGTAGGGAAATAAATTAGCTGAAATTCCGAGATCGGGTACTGTTCATTCTGAAATTCCTGCAATCCGAAATTCAGTCATCGAATTTTTTTTTAGAATGCATCTCAAAACAGCTGGTTTTTCCTTGCACATCTCTTGAAACATTTCGACGGCTGGATTCAAATTGCAGAATTTCAAGGTGAACAGTACCGACTTTAAATTTCAACAGATTCAGATCTGGCCCAGTAGAGTGCTTCGGTTTGAATTAATTGGGCCCAAAGCTTTTTTGATATAACTAAGAACTAATCCCATGACATTTTGGTCCTGATGGGAGTGTGTATTGTATAAATAAAAAAAATAAAAAAAGGGAAGGAGAAGAAAAATATTGTTTTAATCTCCCCAAGTATATAGTATAAATTTGGCTGAGAGAAAATGAAAAGAAGTTTATATTATTAGATTTGTTAAAATGAATTACATCAATTAAATTTGTTGAAATAAACGCATGTATGAAAGCTTTTATATGGTTTTTTGGTCTTTCCATGAGACCAAAAAACTATTTATGAAAGCTTTGTCATCTAGATGTACTAAATTTTTTTTTTATGTAGACTCCTGTTTTCTTTTCACCTTATAATTATATGGTTTCCGTCTTCTAATTAACAACCGATAGAAAGAGATGGAGAGAGAGGAGGAGGAGGTTAGAACATAGAGAAAAAATGCCCATAAAAAATAAGTGGAAGGTTCCATCTGCTTTTTACAATTTGTAGAATTTGAGAGAAGCAGAGTTTGCGAGATGCATGAGCAAATTTCCTCGAAAATTTAAAGGATTTAAACTTCAAGTCACTTAAATTAGAGTTGGTTAATATAAGCAAGGGCAAGTTGACTAAATTGATTTTAGATTGGAGGAGGGATCGGATTACACCACATTTTTGGTGACATCGGGTGATAATGTCCATTTTTAAAATTTCAAAATCCAAATAGTCGATCCAAACCGTTCAATATGATGGATATATTAAGAGTAACTTGGAAATCAAATTTTACATTTTTCTGAATTTTTTTACTATTTATTAAGTATTTAACAAAATCGCTATATTCAGACCGTTGAATTTTTGAACCCTTCTGAATAAACCCAAAAAAAATTCATAAAAATGTAAAATTTGATCTGCAAGCACATTTTAATATATCTATCAAGTTAAACGGTTTGGATCGACTGTTTGGACTTTGAAAATAGACGATGTCATCCGATGTCACTAAAAAACGGTATCATTTGATCCCTCCTCTTTAGATTGTCCTGTATTATAAAATATGAGCTTGATCGGAGCTGTGAATGATATAAATATGACAATCGATGCACCAAGGCTCAAGGAAGTGCACATGATATATTTGTTGGGATTTCCATCACGTCCCTGAGAACACCAGCGCTTGTCAGAGCCTGTCTTCACTACTAATATACTGATTCCTTGTGAAAACAATCTAGCTGATTTGTTTGGTCGATTACCCAAGTTGGAAAGCTTCTATCTCAATGACTGATTAAGGAGGCTAATTCACTTTCTTTCATGAGTTTACCAAAGTACCTTGTCAAAATAAATTTTCCATAGTTCAACCATTAGGATGCTTCTAATTAACAATTCATTTGTACCATCTTCTCTGATTAGATACCAAAAATAAATTAAATATCAGTAAAAATATGCTAAATAAAATCATTGTATTCCTTTTGTTGACAGTACTTTGCATATGGATATGGTGTGAAGCTTTCTGAAACATTCTACAATCTAAAGAAGATGCATCTACTCGTAAATTTTAGATGCCAAAAAGAAGTGCGAATTGCTCGTCAGTTGTTTCAGCATGCTCCAAATCTAGAAGAACTTACAGTCGTATATTTTTACATTTTATTCCTCATATACGTTCAAATGTCGATGGTTATTTTAGTTCTTCTTTAGATGTAGTTTCTTATTATATATGTTTTATAATAATTAATTTTTGTAGGCGAAGTCATTTGTGGTATTTGCCGCTGAATCACCGAATTTGGAATAAAATATTATATCTGAGTATATGAAATTTGTCAAGATACACAACTCTCAGAATCACAAACATGTATTGATATTTGTGAAATTCATACTAGCTAATGCACCAATACTAGAAAAATTGCAATTGGAAGATGAAGTTAAAGATCTTGAATTACCCAAGAAATTGGCGCAATTAAAAAGGGCATCCAACAAAGTCGAAATCTTTAATATCGGAATAAGATCATTCTGAGAGAGTGAATCTGTTTCTGTACTTGTATTTTTTTTTTTATGCCTTCTAGAATACAAGTCACTAATTATCAAAATATCATGTGTTATATATTGATGTTGTATGGAACTATATATGGTAAATTATATTAATGTAACGACAAGAATCCAATTTAATAATATTGTACGCAAGCTATGTTATTGGATATTATCATTCTTTTTTCTTTAATGTTTGATTCTGTTATTTATTACCGTTCTATATAACCATTAGTTCTATAATTAATGTAATAAACAGATGATTCGCACACCATAATTTGTCTTTGTTGAACACAAATGTGGCATTTCCCATAAGACCAAGAAACCATATAAAAGTTTTGTGCCCTGGATTTACTATTTTTTTTTCTGTCTTTGTTTTTTTTTTAATGTATATTTTTGTTTCCTTTTCACTCTATAATTATATGGTTGCCGTCTTCTAATTATTAAAAGAAAAAACAGAGAGAGAAGGATAGAATATACTGATATACAGATGCGATAAGTCATATTTATGCACGGAACGAACATTATTATATTAATGAAATGTATCTTCTAGAAGGATCTTTTGAGGCCTGGTCGACTGGCGTGGTGATCACTGATCAGGATTATGTCATTTTGGCATCTCTGCATTAAAGTTTTTTTCTCGAGTCAGTTTTTTCCTTACTCTCCCAACAGATATGTTGTATTTTTACACACTTAGGTAATTAGATTCAAACAAAGTTTATATCTTTTATCATATTATTACAAAATATATCACCACGTGACCGTATAATTTTTAGAATTATATTGAATAAGTTACTTTTAACAAAAAAAATTCATATAAACACTTAATTAGTACATATAACTTACCGTCACATTGTTATCATCATTATATATTAAAAAGACAACTACTTAAGGGTCCGTTCAGTGAATTATTGTTCACTGTGGGAAAAAAAAGTTTGTTCAGAGCTAAGTTTTTATTCTCATGGTAAACAGTAAAATTTAGTTCAAAATTTTTTATTCCCACGCCCATTTCTATTTCCTACTGGGGTGCCGAACAGGCCCTAAGTGTTTTCAGTACAACATATATATGCTAAAAATTACTAAATACTGTATACATCTAAAATTGAACAATAAAGTGAACACTTGAAAGATGAACTCGTCATACTTCCCTTTTTTATTTGTTTGATATAATTTTTAGCAGGCATGTTGCTTACTAATTTAATAAGTAAATAACATAAATGAGAGAAAAGTGTTAATCTCGTACGTGGGCCTTTGTGGGCCTAGAGTTGAGAATCCAACAGAGTTCCTTCAATTGGAACTAATTGGGCCGAAATTTCTTTTAATATAAATGAAACCTAATCTCCATAACATTTTGATCCTAATCGGCCTATTTAAACGGAGCCCAAATTCTCCTTATTCAACGCCTTGAACAAACAAACATCCAAAAGTAAACTACAAACTTCAAAACCTCCGAAAATTCAAACTCAAAGACTCATAAAAGTCAATTCAAACGTTCAAATACCACACCGGTCAGAGAAAAGATTCATTATAAAACAAGGATAAAAGAGATAATTTTTTTTTTTTTTTTTTAAAATGTGAATCGGCAACTACCTCATCTCATAGCCTCATAGGCTCATTATACAAATGAAAGTATAAACGGATTCCTTTTCGAATGCCAACTGGAAAAATGCGCCGTATTAGTAAATAACCGATAAAATCAGAGCATCTGCATGAGAAAAATAAATAAAAAATTAAAATTTGTTGTTAAGCATCAATTTGAAATTAACACTAAACTATTGTAGTTTCATTTCACCGAAACACATGCATGTAACAATTATTTTGTCTTCCAGCTTCTAAGATTGTGTTCCAATACACTGATTAATGATTTATAAAAGAAAAGAAGAGAAAGAAAATACATAAAAGTTCACCGGGACTATCTTTGACTTGGATACGACAAAAAAAAAAAGTTCATACAAAAACTTCATTTTTGTCTTTTTGATTCCTTCTTTTTCCTCTTCTAATTTTTTTTATACTGAGGCTGTACTCTACAAAACTTTCATTAATGAAAAAAAGAGGGAAAGAGAACTACACAATTTCAATTCGTCTCTACTCTGATTTAGAGGTAAATTTTTTTGCCAAAATCCACAGCACGTTTCCCTCCGCACTATAGAGTTTTTCTCTGCTTCCTCTCCGTTTTACCTCTTTTGGAGCAGGGTAAACCCACGGACCCAGTGAAATCTTTTCTCCACCCGTGTTTCTCCCTTCCCCTCCTCTCAATTCCACTCGTCTGAAACACACCCTGAAACAAGTAAATTTCTTGGTTAAATTCGGTTACGACATCACTCTCATTTTCTTTCTTTTCTTTCTTTTAATCGTTGAATTATGAAATACAGTTGAAAAATTCCAAACCAAATTATGAAAACATGATGATGATGGTGCATTTAAAAAAGTGCACAAAAGCAATAAAACAGACAGTTGGGACATGTATGGGCGCAAAACCAATTGCCGCAAGTAATCCACCAAATTGCCGAATGACGAATTGAATTTGATGCGGATCCGGATGTGTAACAGGGTTACCGGGTCTAATTAAACAACCCGTCATTATCCCAAGAGCCGAGGTAGTGCCCGCAGCCCGCTTCGACCAGCCGCCTTTTTTAATCCCACTCCGCAAGCTATCTCTCTTCTCTAAATTCTCTCGTTTGACAAACGAGGCGAGGAGAGAAGAGAGAGAGAAAATGAAGGCAGTCATCAAGGGGAAGTACGAGGTGTCGGAGAAGACCTCTCTCGGCTCCAGCTTATTCACTCTCTCGGCCGCCGCCGGTGATCTGAGATTTAAGGCCACCACCACCAACGCTACCTTCTCACCCGGACCTTCGCTCGATGGCATCTCTCTCGCTGTTGAGAAGCCCGGCGCCTTCATCGTCGACGTCAATGTCCCCAAGAAAGTAAGCACCAGAGAGGGGTTTCCTCTAATTGGTTCTGTAATTTTGGGTTTATATTCTGGGAATTCCTTGGAGTGGTAGTATTTGTGATTTCAATTAGATTTTTGATATGTAGCTGTTTATACGAGAATGAAGAAATTATCATGTTTATTTAGTGTGATTAGACTGTAAGGAGCTTCCCCGGTCTAATCTTGACTGTTGAAATGGTAGAACTTGGAAGTGCAGGTCAAATTTGACATTCAAAAAGTGCACAATTTTCATAATTTGTTTGTGTTCAGGGTAAATTTGTAGGTTTTAGCAAAGTTTTGTTTCTAGGATTCTAATCCTGTAATTAACCATGTGACTCAACATGTTATTTTGGTTTGCCATGTAGAGGAATGAGCTAAGCAGTATAGCGTGACTAGATTGTGATGGTATAATTATCCGAGCTTATAAATACCTCCAGTGTTATTTGGAAAAAGAAGTTCAACCTTTTACTGCTAAAAAGGGAAAAAAAGAAAATAATGCAAGTTCATATTATGTACCCTTGGAACATTTATGCTTTGCTTTTGGGAATGATGTAAAGGAGACAACATTTTGTTACTTTGCATGTTTGGCTTATTAGGATAAATAAACAGTGCTCACATTATCGGGATTAGCTCAAAAAGTGATGCATTTAATTATGTCCTTAAAATAATCTGTTGTCTAGTGCAAAATAATCAATTTGATGTTTTTATTTACTTGAACATCTTAGGATGTGCGGTTTCAATTCATGAACATGGCGTTGGTGATGAACAAGCCAATGAATATTATGTACATGCACTCATGGGGGGACAACCGCACCACAATTGACTGCACCACGGTGTTTGACCCTGCCAACAAGGTCTCAGTGAGCCACTCGGTTGGCTCACGTGCGTGTCGTGTCAAGTACGCATATGCGCATGGTGAGTTGCGCAACACTGTGTTTGAGCCCTGCTATGACACTGGCAAGAACACTTGGGACTTTGCCTTGACAAGAAAACTTGAAGGTGGCAATGCAGTCAAGGGGACTTACAACTGCTCCAGCAAATTGTTGGGACTCGAGTGGAGCCGTGATTCCAAGACTGATGGGACATTCAAGGTGATCTTTTTGTTGCTTTTATATTTTCACTCTTTGATCTCCTTATTTATACTCAATTTTTAATTGTATTTGTTTGTTACATCTAACATTTATCGTACTGGGAGATGGCATGGAATTTTCTTGGCTTGTATTCGCAAACCAACCCCATTCTCTTCGGAATTCAGATCTCCCAAAGTAACCCAAAATTTGAGTTTGGATCTGGACTGTCTGATCATAATCTGCACAAATATTAAAGGGGTCCTATGCATTTCTACCTCCGGCCAGATTGGCTCAGATTCTGATCAGACTGTCCTGATCCGTACTCTTTGTGGCTAGTTTCTATAATTTGGAGTGGAACTTACTCTTGGAGTGTCTTGAGCAATATTAAATTTGAGCTTTAGATGGGAGATAATATATAAATGCTTGACGAACAAAGTTTTCAGTATTCAACATTTTCTCCATCACGCTGATCTAATGTATTTTCTGTTGCAACAGTTTAGGACAGTTTTATCACACAAAACGTACACTGAAAACTTATAGTTGGTGCCATTACAAGTGAACTATTTTTGTGGGTAGTTCCTATAATTTCAAGCAGAGTATATGATCCAAGTGTTTTCAGCAATATTCAATTTGAGCTTAAACAAGGGGGAAATAAATGCTTAATAGACAAAATTGTCAGTATTAAACATTATGCACTTCCATTATTCTGAACTAATATTTTCTGTTGACAACATTTCATCACATAAAATGCATATTGAAACTGTCATTGGTACCTTACATATGCAAAACATAGCTCCATGGGTAGTTCCTACTTACTACAAATTTGGGGTTGAATGGGTGATCTGAGTATATTGAGCAAATATAGGGGTGTTCAAATGGTTGGTTCGGTTGAAACCAAAGTAAAATAACTGAACCAATCTTTTTTTCGGTTTACAAAATTAAAACCGAACCGCTTAAACCTGTAACCGATTAAAAACCGAACCGAACTGAACAAACCAAATTAAATTTCGGTTTGTTCAGCTCAAACCGAAGTAAATCTGTCAGTACCAAAAATGTTGAAATTGAGCTCATTGAAAAATATTATTTTGAGGAAGAAGAAGTTTATCGTTCATCAATCAGAGAAAGTTACAAAGTTTAAGGTTTCGAACTGAAACCTATTACAAAACTCGTTAAAAAAAGTAAGCTCAACATATTAATTTGAGCTATATATTGAACTTAAAACTGAAAGAACAAAGGATAAGGTAATAAGGGAAACTTAGTGAATGAAATCAGAAAACAAAAGAAGAAAAGCCAAAATCAGAAAAATGAAACATGTAGCTATTTTTTTATGTTGCACCTGTACCAGTTCGTTGCATCTTCCATTCTTTGACCACAACTTCCATTAATACACATAGCTCTTTATCTTGATCTCTGAAGATTTCGGAACATCTCTCTTCAAACAATATACTGTGAAATTAATATTAGCTCCAGTGTTTTCAACATTCTGGAAAAAATGTTGAAATAAGAACAAAAAATTAAGAAAGAAATTTGGATAGAATCCTTTAAATTAAGTACAAAATATAGATCTGAGCGAAACTTGGACATTAGAGAAGAGAATCCAAGAAATTAAGGGGAGGGGAATGAAAAGAAATGATTCTTTAAGTGGGTTGGGTGGGGAGTGAAGCACCATGTGCACGCAAGAGAGAGATGGGGACTGGGAAATGGGGATTTAGGGTTCTGCGATTTGACTCTGTAAATTCGGTTGGTTCAGGTACTTCGGTTTTCAAAAATTCAAAACCGAACCAAATTAAAGAAACTGAATTACAACAAAAATTGAACCAAACCGGTCCATTTAAACCGAAAAAACGAACCATTTAGTCCAAACTTTTCCGGTTCGGTTAAAAACCAAATAAACCGAACCATTTGAGCACCCCTAAGAAAATAATCAGTTGAGCTTAAAAGGAAACAAATGCATAATGGACAAAATATTTGACATTATGCACCTTTTTTGTCTAAACTAATATTTTCTGTTGTTTGTGTTGAAAAAATATACTCTGACCATCATTTGTGCTTACTATGTGTGACTAACTTGTCTTTTTGGTGCAAGCTAAAAATCCTAGACCAAGCTTGTGGTGCTCATATCATGGGATTAATTACTCCATGAATTATGCAGTTTGATCTGAAGTTTTGGTCAAGAAGCTTTCTTTAGCTTATGTTTTTGTTTCCTCTTGTAGGTGTCGGCTTCTATTGATATGGCAGAAGAAAAGAAATCTCCGAAGCTAATGGCCGAGCGTGTTTGGAATTATGACTTATTCTGATATGTCGCAGGAGAATTGTTACTTGTAATGTCGCTGGTCTATTTTGAACAAGGAATTATTGTTTCCCTCTCTTGTTGTTATCTGATCAATATGAGTGGTTGAAGAAATATTTTTTGATGTTAGCTTTTGTACCTAATAAGTCATTTACTAGCCAAGAGGCAGTGAAGGTCAGTTTATCTTGTGTTTGTTTTCTCGGTTTTTTTATAGGTGTTATTAGTTCAGGTGTTTGTGGTCAATTGACCAGCTCAAAGTTTGGTTTAAAGATGTTTGGTCTGCCAATCAAGGTAAGCATCATATTGGAAATATAGCGGGGCCTTGTAATATTGTATTGTTGTTTTTGTTTTAGATAAATTTGCAAATCTTAAAAAACATAACAATATTGATATCCAGTTTTGGATAAAGTTTGGTGTTGTTGATATCGTTGCACTGGTCCCTTGGCTGCAAAGTTCTATTGATGTTCAATCTATTTCGATGTATATTATTATACAGTATCCCGAATAAACTAATTATTAAATTGAGTGTCTTAAATTAAGAAATTCTATGTAAATTTTATATTCTTACATAGTCTTTTACTATGTAATTTTTTAATTAAGATATTTTTTATTTATTCTGTCTTATGGAATAAAAGATAGGGGGAGTTTTATGCATCCCCTCAAAAACTTCAATATTACATATTTCCCCCTCAAAAAATTGTAATAGTGTATTTACCTTTCAAAATACTAAAACTCACATATTTATCCAAAATCAATAAAATAATAAAATTTAGCATTAGCATTTAATAAACAATATTAATTAATAAAATATGACCATTATGTCCTGGGTGGACGGGCACAGAAAGAGAAAGCAAGTTGTAACGGAACGAAACGATTTTACTTAGCACACTTTGATTAAATAAAAGTTATTTTTATCGTAAATAATCGAAGATAATATTGGTGAATTTATTTGTTGTGGCTTCGCAGGCAGTAAGAAATTTGGGCCTATACTTGATTATAAAAGGAAATAAATTACTATCAAATCAACTGTCGGTATCGCCAACATATCTTGAAATTAATCCAAATTCATTCCGTAACCTACTTTTTTTACAAGAATCAAGAACAATAATTCACGTCCCTAAAATAGCATACACAATGAAGAGTTCGCACGCGCTATAAAATCACTTCCTCACGACCGGTAATGATATTAACACAACAACTTTTAATATTTCAATTTCTAGAACGATTTCGTTTCTACTTAAATATCTCTCTAGCCACATCAATTATTATTCATTTTTATTTCCATAACTAGAACATCTCCCTCAATCACTTATAAAAAAAAAAAAGAGTAGAAATAATAAGAAGAAAGCACGAAAAACACAACGTTTTACACATGGCAGACGGTGTTGATTTCCTTTTTAGGGAAAATTTCTAGTGTGCTCATTCAAATTTTCAAAATAGCCAATTTCTTCATCAATATCTCATAATATTCAGTATCTCCATATAAACTTAACTGTCTTTTTTTTTAGGGAAAATTGTTTATTTGTCACTCCAAAACTTGAAAATTAGTTATTTGCCACCTCAAAACTTGAAATTAGTTATTTGCCACTCCAAAGTTATGAAATTAAGCTATTTGCCACAACTATACACTAAATTCAGATTTTTGATTTAAATTATTCTGAAAATTCATCAAATTATAATATTGACCAAAATACCCCTGCTGTGAAATACTGAATCAGGCAACTTTCTCCTCTGCCCGCTTCTGCCTTGTGTGAATTTTTGCCTTGATTATAACCTTGATTTTTGCCTGTCTTGATTACGGCATTTTTGCCTCTGCCTTGATTATAACCTTGTTTTAGCTGTCCCAGCTTTTATTAGAATCATCAATCATGTCAAGAGTATTTGAATGCCTATTCTTGTACCAGTATTGTTATTGTATTTGAATGCCTATTCTTGTACTAGTGCAAACCGATTTGACGGGAAGGGAGTGCGTCTAGTTCGAACGTTGACTTGGAAGGATTTGACGAAAGGGAATGCGTCTAGTAGCTCCTGCGGACGTAAGGAAGGGGATTGGCTCAACGGACGGGGAAGGGGATCGACGGAAGAGAAGTGGTTGGAAGGGAAAAGCTTCCGATCAAAGAAGAAGAAGCAGCAGTTGGAAGGGAAGCTTTTCCAATCGAAGAAGAAGAGAGGCGAAGAGAAGTTTTGGCGAAGGGAATTAGATTTCACAGGTTCAAGTGAAGAATTGAAGGGTAATATTGGAAATACTTAAATACGTTTTTTTATATACTATTTTTAGAATAATTTAAATCAAAAATCTGAATTTAGTGTATAGTTGTGGCAAGTAGCTTAATTTCATTACTTTGGAGTGGCAAATAACTAATTTTAAGTTTTGGGGTGGCAAATAACTAATTTTCTTTTTTTTTTTATCCCCTTTCATTTATTTTCTCTCTTATTTAACTATTTTAAAAATTATAATGACCAATTTATTCTTTTATTAAAATGGAGATGTCCATTAAATATTTAATCTTTGCATCAATTAAACTAATTTACTACATTCCATCTCTCTCATCTCAATCCTACTTTACTCCTCTCTTCTTCTCTGTCGGAGAAGCACCTCACCTGGTAGCACCACAGTTCTCTCGATCCCTTCTAATATTTAATCTGTTTCCTGTTCCCTTCGTTCTCTATTCATTTGCTCCCAAGAAGCACACACCTTGTCAGAGCTTCCTAAATTCTATTCTCTGTCATTTCTCTTGGGACTTTCTTAATAAATAAGTTGTTAATTAACAATTCCAAATTCATTTAAATGAGCTTTATCTATATCAATCTCACCAATTCATTACAAAAATCCATGATCACAATATTAATTGAAGTACGGCTGATTGATTAAAGATTCTAATTGAACCAATAGCAATTGGTCCTGACACTAAATGAATGAATAAAATTTATAGTTGTCTAACTGAACCAACTTTAACAATGTACATCTTCTCATAATTAAATGAAATAACTCTGCCAAGTTCTTCTGGAGTTAGAGAGAAGGCTTTCTGATTCACCGAGAGAAATTAAAAAATGGATCCGATGATTTCATATTTTGAATTGTAACTTATTTTGAGCGTTTGACATCCCATGCCTTGCATTGTGTTTTGCAATTAACACCTAGAGGTACGTAAAATTTATTTTGATTGTTTGTAGAAACTAGAAGAATACAAATTAGGCTTAGGTCTCAATTTCCTAAGGGAATCATTCAAGATATTTACTTATTTTATAAACCAACTATTTAAGAAAATAGAGATTGACATTAATGTCAAAGAGAGGCAGTTTTTCAACGGAATAATTTGTAAAGGTTAAAATATCTACAAATTATAAATTTTGAATGATGTTGTGTTAATATAGAAGATAATTGTGTTAAATCATGTTTCTAAATTTGAATGCTATATATACCAATTCCAAGCCAAATGAGAAGCGTATTCAATCTTATTTCAAAATATATATGGATTATGGAAGGTCGTCACACAAGGAAATATTTTTTCCCTGAATCAAATCAAAGACAATAAGCATAACAAGATCCATCCAACACGTTTCTCAAATTTCACCACTAGGAGTCTGAAAGATTTGTTTTTGAAAATAGCTTTAATTGGTTGAAAGTTTTGATGTTAGTAGCATATTTTTAAAAACAGCGTTTTTTGTATTATTTTTTCTTTGCTTTTTGGTTTTGAAGTTAAGAAAATTATGTATTGTTAGTCGTTGTTATTGAATAATTATGTACTAACATTTGTAGTTTTTAGTTATTTAATACATTCTGGAAACATTGTATATGCGGTAAAAACAAAATGAATGTTGTGTATAAAAATAAATAATACGATAATACAACTGTGGCATTCAATACGACACAATGGACTAAAAAAATCATTTTTCATTTTTTTTATAAATAATGTTTAGCCCCTTATATTCAAATTCTAGTTCCGCGCCTCTGAAAAAATGTACAATAATTGTCTAAGATTAAAGAGCTAGCTTTTTTTAGTGATCGAACTCGAAACACAAGGCCCGCTAAGACCCAGGTGCATGGCCCCAAATAAGAAATTTAAAATTATTAAAACTAAATGTCATTAACAAAATAATATATAATAAAAGAGGAGGTTTAAATATCTTTAATTTTCATGGCTCCATCGCGTCACAACTTGTAATTTTTTAATAACAAATTTTAAAAATATGTCAAAATAAAATTTTGTACAATGTATTTTTAGTTTTATTTTTTAAGAATGAGTTGAAAATCAATGTCTAAAATTTATCAATATCAATATATTTTTACAATCTCTTGATATTGATAAAAATAAAGTTATTATATTTTAATTAAACTTAATTAATTGTATACATACATAGAAAAAAATAATATAAATCAAATTTAACAGTTTTGTTTAGATATTTTAAATTTTAAATTTTAAATTTTAAGTTATTAACGTTTAGAAATTAGAATGGAGGTACAACAAAAACAGAAAAATACAAACATTTTACATAAAATATCTAAATTATTTTCCTAAATAATACAAAATAAAATTAAACACCACTCGATGAAACTTTCCTAAACCTTCTACTCAAATATTATGAAAATATGTTCTTAAACATCACTCAATAAAACTTTCCTAAACCTTTGAATATTATCAAAATACTTTCCTAAACCGACAATTAAGCCACGGATTATATTTTTTTTAATATCCAACACTAAATAAAAAATATAAAAAATACTCAGCTTGGTTGGGTATTATTAAAAATTGCCAAACCAGTCATTTTAGGGCCGGTTAGATTAAAAATTAGGACCGGCCATTTTTAATCCAACCGGCCGAAAAAATAGTTGGTCAAGTTATTTATTTATTTTTTGAAATATTTGATAGATTACCTCTTATGATATATAATTAGCACAATTATACTTAAATATGCTAAATTATGTTAAATTACGATAATTATACTAACGCTAAATTACGCTAATTATACTAAAATACACTACATTATGCTAATTACGCTAAATTTAGCATAATTATACTAAATTTATCTTAAATGCTAAATTATGCATACACTAAATTATGCTAATTTATACTCTTGTTCTCTTTTATAAAATACTGGCAATTTTCTTTTATTTTTAAGTCATTTTGTGTCATCTTTCATAAAATAGTAAAAAAATTACAAAAATTGTAAAAAAATGGTATTTTACAAGTTCATTATATAATCAATTTATTGAGCTACTTAGATCGAAAATAAAAAATGAAAAACTTAATCGAAAACTTCAACTCAAGTTTTGAGGCCCTTCCCTTTGTTTTTTGGCAATTTTGAATTTTGAAAATTAGCTAGAATGTCACTGACGCATACATCTTTTCACACGTTTTCTGAAAAATGATCACTTGCTAAAATCGAACACTCAACTGCTGTTTTATGGTCGTTTTTGGCCCTTTTAATAAAGATATCGTCTCTCTTGCCTTATCCCTTTCCTAATCTCTCCTGTTTACGAGAGATTCTTTTAGCTAAATACATGTACAACATACATGTGCTTTACCAATGAGATAAATGACTTAAAAAATTTCGATACATATGCATTATAACATAATGACACTGATCGAAATTGTTAGAGCATTCATAAACATCCATTTGGAAGAAAAATATTTCTCATTTAGCTTTGAAATAACTCAAATAATATTTATTTATTTATTCTTAATGTATTTTGGATTCGGATTGTATCAGATTTACTGTAAGACCAATATAGACTAAAATCAAACAATAAGAATATCTAGAAGAGAGAAATTTAGCGTAATTTATTATACATATGCTAATTACACAACAAAAGAAAAAAAAAAAACGATCTAACAAATATTTAAGAAAAAAAATTACCGGTTATTATTTGACTGGTTCAAATTTTTAATCGAACCGTCTAAAAAATGACCGATTTGGATATTTCTAAAAATACTCAGCTGATGTGGCACGTGGTTATATTTCATATTTTCTATTTAATGTTGGATATTAATAAAAAAAAAAAATCGGTTTAAACGACGAGGGGCCCGACTTGTATCCTCTCTTCTCTGAAATCTCTCCTATATAACCGAGGCCGGGAGAGGAGAGAGAGATATTGCCAAGACATTTCGGAAAAGCAGAGAGAATTAATGAAGGCGACTTCCACGAGAAACTGTGTTGGAGGCCTCTTCCTGGTCTTCCATCGCCGCCTTAGTCATTCTCTCAACCAACGCCGGGGACCTGAGATTCAAGGCCTCCGCCATCGAAACCACCGGACCTTCGGTTGAAGGCATCTCTCTCTCTGTTGAGAAGCCCGGCGCCTTCATCGTCGACGTCAATGTCCCCAAGAAAGTAAGTATCAGAAGGGTTAATTTCCTTTTTTTGGTTTTGTATTTTTGGTTATTTGTGTTTTGTATTTTTGGGTTACTTTAATGCTTGCTTTTTTTGGAAATGATACAGAGGGAACAAAAAAATTTGTCTCAAAATGTGCATTTAAAAGTCTTTAAAGTAATCTGACCTCTAGTGCAGAATAATTAATTTGATGTTCTTATTTTCTTGAACTTTTTAGGATGCCAAGTTTGAATTTATGGAATCGGGGTTGGTGATGAACAAGCCTGTGAACATTATGTGCGTGCACTCATGGCGGGATAACTGCACCTCAGTAGACGGCACCGTGGTGTTTAACTCTGCTCATAAGGTCTCAGTGAGCCATGTGGTTGCCTCGCGTGATTGTCGTGTCAAATACACATGTGCGCATGGTGAGTCACAAAACACCACGCTTGAGTCTTGCTATGATACTGGCAAGAACACCTGGGACTTTGCTCTTGCAAGAAAATTTGAGTGCAGTGATGTGCTCAAGGGAACTTACAACTCCTCCAGCAAGTTATTGGGACTCGAATGGACTCGTGATTCCAATAACCCCGACACTAAGTTTTTGGAGAGATTTGCTAATACATTCAAGGTGATCTTTTTGTTGCTTTGTATTTTTACTCTTTGATCTCCTTATACATACCCAATTTTTAGAATGCATTTGTTTGTTACATCTAATATTTCTTGTACTGGGAGCTGGCATGGAATTTAGGGTTGTATTTGCAAATGAGACCCGGGCATTCTATTAAGCGAACCCCATTATCTTCATGGCTAGTTCCTATAATTGGAGCAGAACTTGTTATTGGTGCGTGTTGAGTAACATTCAATTTGAGCTTTACACTAGAGATAAATCGTGAACGTTTGATGGACAAAGTTGTCAGTATTCAAGATTGTTTTTCCATCATTCTGACCTAATATATTTTTTGTTGCAACATTTATATAATGGAAAAGCACATAATGTTGAATACTGACAATATTTTGTTTGTTAGGCATTTGTTTCCCCCTGTAAA
The DNA here is from genome assembly GCA_033356055.1 of Carex pumila. Lineage (NCBI taxonomy): Eukaryota > Viridiplantae > Streptophyta > Magnoliopsida > Poales > Cyperaceae > Carex > Carex pumila. The sequence continues at coordinate 260,598 of JARJHM010000086.1, forward strand.
GCTCAATTGTATATTGCTCAAGACACTTGGATCATGTATCGTGATCCAAATTTATACATTGAACTGATGTTTTTTTCCCTACAGCTTGTGATGCTCGGATCATGAGACTCGTTACTGCTTGAGTTGTACGTATATTGAACTGATGTTTTGGTTAAAAAGGCTTTCTTTAGTTTATATTGTGTTTCCTCTTGCAGGTGTCAGCTTGTATTGATATGGCAAAACTTAACCAAAGACCAAAACTAATGATCGAGCATTCGTGGATTTTTGACTTATTCTGATCCTGTAGCTGGTAATGTCAGTAGTGGATTTAGCTTTGACAATGAATTATTATTTTCTTCTATTATTGTTATCTGGTACATGTGAGGAGTTAGAGAATTTTTGTTTGGTGTTAGCTTTTGTTCCTGACAAGTTAATTAATATGCAAGAGATGGTGAATGCCAGTTTTTCTTAGTTTTGTTTGGAGATGTTATTAGTTCAGGTGTATGCATCATGTAAAAAAGATAAAATTGTTATCAGTTTCGCTCCTTACTTGGCCGATCAAGGCTCACTTTGGTTTTATATTTACTTGGTTTTTTTTTTTTTTCTAACTGATATTGAATTAAATTGCATTACATTCAGTGTAGAAAGAATTACGGTAGTAACATTTAGTTATCCTTCCATTAATTATAAATTGTGAGAAATTCAAGTAATTAAGTAGTGATCAGAATAGTTTTAAATTCTTTAATTATGTGCTATGGAAATAAAGAAAGGTTAAAAATTAAGCGGATAGGAAAGAATGATAGGTTAAGAATGAAATTGTGCAAGGGAACCGACCAAAATTTGAAATTTCTATTCAAAATTTCCAAATTGGCTTCCACCTTTTCAGTTTTTTTTTTTTAAACCTTGATAGTAACTGTCAAGTATAATTTTTATTAATTAAAACGTAACATACATCGATCGAGAAATTGATCCGGGATGAGATTGTGGTTTTGAACCCGAATCCACCTTTCCAGTTTTAATTAAGGTAGCTGGAGCAATTTCCACATAAGTAAAGAAGGGCATGTTTCTTCATTTCAAACTTACGAGATTGATTCTTCAGTTGGTGTTGAGTCTTGGTCTGTTGATGCATCAGATACTCGAAATATGAAAGTTGTAGATCTCGGTTTCTTGGATTTTTTAAGTTTTGATTCACTCAAATCATAGCTCGTATGACCAAACGGTTATCAAAATACGAACGATGTGCAAGTTGCTCGACATAAAGCGTTGCAATGTTTGATCAACCATTGCAACGGAATAATTTATTTTTGAGATCCAATTTTCTGCAAAAACTTTTAGAACCAACCGTTGTGACAACTATGACAACGCCTATTACCCGTTATAATGCTTATCAAGCATTGTGGAATTTCAACAATCTTCAAACTGGCATATCTCAGCACTCAAGTGTCTGATTTCGGCATATGACCACTTTTCATAAAACTTGTGAGGTGTAGATATTGATTTTGAACCTTCATCGGAACAATGGTGCAGTTAATTATCTCAGAGATAAATGAAGAGCCTTAACAGTCATGTTGTAATTCTAAATCTTATGAACCTGCAAATATCTCAACTCAAGGAAATTGTTCAATTCAATAAATATATGTTTTGTAAATCTAGTCAAATAGATAAAGTGGATTATTGCATAGTCCAACACCAGCCTCTAGAATGGAGTGCTTCGCGTTCGAGCACCGCAAAAAGTCGCTGACTCAATCAGTGCGACTCTAGATATCTGGAACATATGTCATTACCCTGTCAACATATTGGAACATCTCGTACGAAATGGGTATATGGTCATGCTGTGTACCTCTACTAGATGATGATGGTACATTCCTACTGAAAGATGATATATCTCTACTAGATTCTACTGTAAGATGATATATCTCTGCTAGATGCCATGCTATATTTAATAATTTTTTGCTATTAATATTGGTACTAATTTTGGTCAAATATGATAAAAATTCTAGTTAAATATTGTCATTTTGGTTCGTTAAGTGTAATTTGAAATTAGTACTAATCTGGTCGACCTTGGTGCTAATATAATCTAATTTTGGTGCTAATATGATCTAAAATAAGTTTTCACTGAAGTAGTAGGCAGCCCATATAATTAATTACATGGCTCCTGAGGTTCTGAGGAGAAATTATGGACCAGAAATATATGTATGGACTATGGAGTACAGGTGTAATCCTTGGTGTATGCATCGTATAAAAAAACTAAAATTGTTATCAGTTTCGCTCCTTAATTGGCCGATCAAGGGTTCAAGGCTCAGTCTGGTTTAATTTTTGTTTAGTTTTTTTTTTTTTTTTTTTTCTAACTGTTTGTGATGAATTAAATTGCATTACATTTACTGTAGTAAAAGTTAGTTTTCTTTCCTCTAATTACAAATTGTGAGAAATTAAGGCAATTAAGTAGTAATCAGAAAAGGTTTAAAATTCTTTAATTATGTGCTATGGAAATAAAAAAAAAGGTTAAAAAATAAGCTGATAGGAGAAAATGATAGGTCAAGGAATGTGCGAGGGAACCGATCAAAATTTGAAATTTCCTATTAAGAATTTCCGGATTGGCTTCCACCTTTCCGGTTTTAATTAATCTGGCAGCTAGCTGGAGCAATTTCTATTTCTTTACCAACTTCTACATTTTTTAGAATTTTTTTTTTTACTATTTTTTCAGATAGATAAAAAATTGCATGATCTAAAGATCTTGAACCATCTAATAATAGTGATTTTCTACATTTTTAAATGTAAAATTTTGTCTCCAGAGAAAATAAAATACTATTTAGAGTGAGAAAATTCTAAATTGTCCCTTGTGCATTTTAATTTAAAATGAGAAATATAAGATATTTGAGTGTTTTGATAGGAAAATGGACAATTTAGAATGTTTCAACGGGTGTCCCAAAAATTATTTACTAATTTCTTATGGTGATGGTATACTAATTAGTGGTTTTAAAAGTAATAATTTTCACAAAAGAACCTGATTAGATTCTTGCATGGCACATGGAGATAATTTAATAAATAAATAACTGAAAATAAAAAGGTACTGTTCTTTTCTTTCTACAGTGTTTTTTTTTTTTCAATAAAAGACGATTAAAAAGGAAATGACAAGTTTTTTGGGATATTAAATATTATGATGTTTTTATGGGGAATTAACTATCTTAGAAGTTTGGATGGGCACACCAAAAAAACCTAAGTTATAAAAATTAATTTGATTCATTTGAGAAAGGTTACAGTTATATTTAAAAATTAAGGATTGATTTGGTGTAACTTATAAGTTATAAGCGACCAACTTCAATTTTTTCAAAAATAATTCTTGCATCCAATATTCTTCACTCCTTATCTGCAGCTAAAACATGTTTCTGTTTCATTATTTATCGTATAAAATTATTTGTATCTGAATTATAAAGTGTTCACATCTAGTATACCGAGTATTTATCACCTTATTTTTATATAATCATAAGAAAATTTAACGTAAAAACTTTGTTTAATAATTAAAAATATAATTGTCGAACTTTTAAATTCTAATAATCGTAAGTCATACATTTTTGTTGTCATTAACTATAATATATTTTCGAAAAGATGTCAAGCAAATCTGACATGAAGTTCTGGCACTGAAGTTGAAATAATGGCTGTGCTTTTTTTTTATAAACGAAAATTATTGCAAAATAAAAATTTATAGAGTTGAGAATAACTTGTTTTTTCAGAAATTGATTATTATTTTTATTTTATTTTGAGGAAAAGAAATTGATGGTCACCATGTCAATTGGAACTCACATCCTATGCAATACCTGAGGTGCAGTAAATAGATCAGGACCGTTCTTTTACTGTGGCACGAATCTCAAAACGGACATGTATAGTTTTTTTTTCACAGGCACCGGATTGAGTTAGCTTCAGTGGGAATTAATTTGGGCCGTAAATTTCCAACCATGAAATAGTCTCAGTAGTCAAGTACCTGAGGGGATGAATTCGTATCCTCTGAGATATCTCAAACTTTGAGTGACTTTTTGGAATTTATCAACAGTTTAAATAGTTTTACACGAATCTCAAAACAAAAATAATTCTGGCCCCCGCGCTCTCCCCGAATAGACACCGGACACATTGGTCACGCAAAAATTGACATATCTCAGAGGATACGCACTCCTGAGGGGATACGGAAAGTTTCCCTCCCGTGGATTCCCTCCAATTCCCGATCCGCCAAATTTTTTTCGCTTGGCGCGCTTGCTTTTGAAACATTCCAATCCAAAAACCCCAAATCCCCCTAAAATCTCCACTTGGTCCCTCTCTCCTCTCTACTCTCTCCCATCCCTGAAACGAGCACGCTTTTGCCATGGCTACAGCATTCGACGAAGAAGACGATATCATGCTTCCCTTACCCGAAGAACCCTCCCCTCCAGTGCGACCCAAGCTGAAACGTTTGAAAAAAGCGTCCGAAAGGCAGACCACAGTACACCTTCCCGATCTGCCGCCAGTAAACCAAACCCTACTTCCCGATTCATCGGAGCAACTGCTTGATCCGTTATTTCCGGACTCAGTCGGGTTAATCGATGAGTCGAGGAAGGAGAAATCGGATCAAGTTGGTGATGATGAACCACTACTACCCGATTCACTTGAAGTAGAGGTAGAGCGTATTGTAGAAGATGACAGCATTGATCCGTTTTTCCCGGATTCAGGTGGCTTGATGGAGGAATTAAGGAGGGAGAGACTGGAAGAAACTAAAGTTCGGGGTCCAAATCTGAGACATTCGGAGGATGAACCTCTAGATCCAGGCCAAGATGGACTGGATGATGGTCTGGATCCTTTGTTTCCAGAACCTGGCGAGTACAAAGCTTGGGAAGGGGAAGATATCGGGGAGGGGGGTTTAATTGAGGAACTGAGGCAACAGAAATCAGCTAAGAAGTGTCTTAATTTTAATGGAGAAGATGAGTCATCAGAGAAGGAAACTAAAAAGAAGAGGAAATCTAGAGACAATGCCAACGTTAAGTCAAAAGATCCTATGCAAGACAAGAGAAGATCTGCGAAGGTAGGTATATTGTATTTTGTTTGCATTGTTAATCTATGGATTGAAAATTTATTCGGAAATGTAAAGCTTGTTGATTATTTATTACCAGGAGAGGAGAGTTCAGTTGGATATGATACATGCTGAGTCCCAGAGGCTCTTGCGGGGTATGTTATTTTCGTTTCTTTTCAGGGTTATCTAATAAATTTTAGAAATGTACTAAGCCTAATGGTTCCAATTGTGTCATGTAGAAACATCTGATGCTTCATTTAAGTCTCTACCAATTGTTCATAAGCCAATCTCGTCCGTCTTGGAGAAGATTCGTCATAGAAAGTTGGAGATATTAAAAAAGTATGTTTTTTTTTTTAAATAAAAATGCTTTCATTAGTTAAGAAAATCTTGTAATGATTTCAAGTTGGTTCTGTTTGTAGATCTAGTGCTTCATTTCAAACTTCTGAGATTGATTCTTCAGTTGGTGTTGAGTCTTGGTCGGTTGATGCATCAGATACTCAAAATATCACAAAAGATGATGTTGATTTGGATATGGTATGCTGAAGGGTCCTTCTCATATACTTTGTTTTAATACAAAATCTATATCTTCTAATGCAAATTGCACTGTAAAATATTCATATGAGAACAACACTGCTGTATTTTACTAGGGTGGCAACGATGATCAAGTTATGCACGTCAAAAGCAGTGAATGTGCTCTAGAAGGTGAAAAGACTAGCGAGTCTCATGAGACCAGAGAAAACAGTTCCAAGAAGCAGATGCCAAATCCAGATATAAGTGAAAGTGCTTCTAAAGATGAGGTAAGCATGTGGCACACCTGGATTTGTTAGTGAGTGTTTGGAGAAAGTTAAAAAAAAAGAAAAGAGGGAAGTGCTTCAGATTTCTTCTAAAAATGAAAAACAAGAGACTTATGTTGTCACAATACAAGATTAGTGATTCTAAAATAAGTTAGGTATTGTCAATTTATTTTTATTTACCTTAAAATTGATAAATGTATGTTACCCAATGATATAGGACAAGTCTGACAATGCTTATCCTAGCAACGAAGAGCATAACCAATCAGAAAATGACGTAGCTGACAATGGAGCGGATGAAGTACCTAGTTCATCTATGCCCTGTACGAACCCCGCTGTTCCATCTGATGATGTGTGAGTATCATTTTACATTGAGTTCCTATGCATGAATAATAACATCCAACAAATTAAAGATCTCAATCAAAGATTAAATCAAGGCAAAACTTTGAACATGCATCAAACAGCTTCTTGTAAGTGCCATGTGTAAATTAGTGGTAACTTAATAACAGACTTCATTATGCTTTGCCTACTTTGCGCTAATGTAAATTCATCAGATACCTTATGGCATAACCATAAAATTTGGGTTGGATGAAATTGTCGTATTCTCTGTGCTCAGCTAAAATTTTGCATCCTTCTGCATAGAATTACTCTTCATTGGTTTCTTTTATTTAATTTTTTTTTTTCCTGAAAGCAATGAAAAGTTCATATCTTTTTTCTTGGCATGTATCAGTTCATCATCTTCATCAGATGACGATGAAGAAGAAGAGGAAGAGGAAAAATATAATGACAAAGAAAACATCGATCCATGCTCTCAAAGCTTATCCACAATGAACAACAAAGACTCGAGATCTGCTGTCCTAAAAGATTTTGTTGATGATGAGGCCGAGGAAGAGGACGACAGCGACCATGACCTTATGAGATTCCCAGAGAACGCCGGAGAAGGAGATAGTGAAAGTGATGAAAGTGATGAAAATGAGGTGATGAAAGATTTGATTGCAACTGGGTACAAAGAGAGTAAGCGAGACCATGAGAGACGCAACGAGCTCCATTCAATGTGGCTTGAGCAGCAAGATGCAGTTAAAACTGACAATGTTCTACAAAGGCTTAAATACAGTAATTTGCATAAGGAAGATTTAATGGATGAAGTCGAAGAGGAGGATGGAGAAGGGGAAGGGTCTGGAGATGATACGATGTTGTCCGATTCTGGTGCTGGCGCAGGTGGTCTGAAGAACATTTTGCGGCAGAACTCAGAAAAGGTTAAGCAGATGATGATGTTCAACGATGATCATGATGTTTATGTGCCATCCGATGAGGATGAGAATGACGATCATATGCTTCGCCAGCGCATATTGAAAAAACAACCGGTAATTACTTTACCATTTACTTGCTGATATTGGTATTTATGGGATGTGCTTAACTGGTTTGGTTGTTCTTTACATGAGTAAATATCATATAAATCACCCCTGTAGAATCTTTCAAATAAACACAACACACTACACACTACACATGCAAAAAACCAAAGAGGACAGTGTCCAGTTCTGACCTTTGATTGCTTTGCTAGTCCATCAACTATCAATAGGTTGCTTTGGTGCTTATACCAAGGATTACTCAAATTGGCTAGTAGTAAGGTATCTGTATTGTATTCATGTTACATATTTGTTTCCCTAGTACATTGTGGCTGACCATAAAAATTAAGGTCATAGAAATAAAAGAACAATTGTATATTTTAAACTGATAAATGAAGTTGATTCCTTAAAATCCAGGACATCAAAACTACTGCTCTTTTGGAAAATGAAGAGTCAAGGGAAGTTTTTGGTCTAATAAAGAAGCTTAACATCGCCCCTCCCCCAAAGAGGAGAGGAAATCATGCAGCATGTAAAATGTTTCTTGTCCCAATTTTCTTTTTATTATTCTTATTTATTTAATTAATTTCTAAATCTCTAATATCTTATACTATAATTTAATGATTACAGCGAACTTGGATATGCTAACTGTGGGAAGCAACAGCAATAGCTTTTCAAAGGTTGGCTATTTGGTTGTTACAGTTTGCACTTCATACTTCACATGCGGCTGACTATTAGAGCAGCTGCTATATAGCTTACTGATATTGCCAAAATAGAACTTAGATATATATGTTAGTGATACTGCATGGAATGTGATAACTGATTATAATGCATTGGCACAATAGACTGGAGATGTCTTCCATGCATTTAATTTGATTGCCACTGAAAAATGATTTGCAAAAGTACACCCGTGATCCCTTTTCCAACTTTCCTTGGGCAGGCTTGTATTTTTTTAACACACTAGTTACATTCACAATTTCCTAAAGTATATGTTATTTGGTTACAGTTTTTTGGCCGAAAAGGAAGTGGCTCCATGACTTCATCTCGCAAAGCAGTGATTGGTCGATCATTCATTTTTGGTCGTGATGATAGTAACAGCAGAAGTGGGTTATCCTCTGACAACCAGTCGTCTGAGAACTATGACAAGTCAGATACGGTATTTCTTCCTTTTTATGCAAATTCAATTTCATGCTTATTTTATAGCATTGTTGGAAATTCACTGAATATCGGCATCAATTACCACTGGTACAATCTAAAAGAAAGAAATCAAACCCTTTATACATCTTGCAGGATCCAAAAGAAAGAAATCAAATGCATAAGCCAATATCATCAAGTCAGCGTAGCTCTCAAATGAAATCTGCTACAGCTGCAAGTTCAGGTGTCAGTTCCAGTTCTGGTTCCTCACTATTTGAGATCCTCCGTCAGTCCTCAATCAGCTCTGACAAGCAAATTGAAGAGAAGAGTCAGCTGACAGAAACTCAGGCTACATCCATTTACTCCGCATTTAAAGTAGGGAGAGGGTTTTCAAGGGTTGATCCGAGATTCTGACCGCTGGGTGATAAAGCAAAGTTGATAAGAATCAATCTTCCTTATTTATTTTTCACGCTCTACCTTATAAATTGGGGCAAACTTTTCATTCCCTGTGTACTCGGGAGGTGTGGGCCCACTTGGTTGTTTGGTAAAGGACGGCATCATAACATTGTCCTTTTACCCTTTTCTCCTAGGTTTCTCTTTGATCAGTAAGTGCAGTACATGTTTTTATTAGAAAAATCTGCCACAAAATTTTGGTTTCGTATCTACCAAGTTCTTAATTTTGCCTACAATCAACGAGTCAATGGACAACAATAGGCGACAGTATCTTTATTTTTAAAAAAAGGCATAGTATCGTTTATACGAGCAAAGTTTGTGTGCGCTATGTTCACTAACAGGTCTGATAAGGAAAAGTTTCAAAATATATTGAATTGATTTTAAATAATAAATTCAAATTGTTAAAAATCAAATTAATTATTTTGGAGTTATGCTCACTTAGTTCTTTGTTGAGCATAGCACATGCCAGCTTTACTCCAGTTATATAATAATTGGCATGACAGTTTCTACTATTATTAGCAATGACTTAGGGGTGAAAACGGTATGAATAAAATTCAATTTTTGAAAAATTAGATGTGGATATTTGATATTCAAATATTTATGGATATAAATACATATAATAGTTTTATATTTTAGTTATTCGTATCTGGATAGTAGATATTTATTATATAGTTTAATATATATTATAAAAAAAATATTTACCATTATAATTAGAAAACTGTTGTGAATTTGATATTTCTTAATAACACTTTTATGTTATTTTAATAAATAAGGAGAGTTAAAATGCACCTTCTTTTTGTGCTCCTAATGTGCATTCTCTTCTTATATCTTTATTTTCAAAGTTTAAATAGTTGGTTCAAATCTTCTAACGTGTTTTTTATATTAAAATGTGTTTGGAGACCAAATTTTATATTTTTTGGATATTTTTTACTATTTTTTCAGAATTTTTTATTAAACTAAACAATAATAAAAAATTCAGTAAAGTGATGATTTTTAAAAATTCTGAAAAAATAGTAATTTTTTCAAAAAATGTAAAATTTGGTCTCTAAGCACATTTTAATATGAAAAACACGTTGAAAGATTCGAATCGACTATTTAAATTTTAAAAATACAAATATAAAAAAAGAATACATGTTAGAAACATAAAAGAAAAGGTGCATTTTAACCATCTCAATTCGTATTCCTATCCAAAAATTAAAAAAATATATATGGATATAATTTGCCCGCTCCGTTTTCACCCCTGGCCCAATGAGTAGCCATTATTACTGTCGACCGATATGATTTTTTTTATCTTTTAAACAACAGTAATAGTTCACGGTATAATTCAAGTTCGATTCTACAGCATGGTTCACGACACAAATACTGTATTCGCAATGGACGGAGTTTCAAATCTTTTCCCAATTCACGAGGTCATAAGAACATTAATGTATTTTTAAATTTTGGATAATTGGTCAACATTATTCAACTACGTACTGTTTAATCTATATTTTGTTTTCGACCTAATTAAATTGGAAAGGTTTGATTGGCTCATTGGCACATTTTACTCGTGTTTTGACCGCAATTTTTATTTGTAGGAAAAACAAAAACAAAAAAATATATTAAAAATGAGAACGGTTGTGGAAAATTTCAAAAATAGAAAGGTAGAATCGGTCCATGCGGGATGTCATGTCAAACTTCAGCTCTAAAATATATATATAGAGAGAGATGAACTATGGTGCATTGCAATGTATGGAGAGATTTGTGTATTGAACCATAAATTTAAAATTTAAAATCCAAATGGCTGATCCAAACCGTTCATCTTGTTCTCCATATTAATATGTACCTGAAGACCAAATTTTACATATTTCTGAATTATTTTACTATTTATTAAGTATTTTACAAAATTGTTGATCCAATGGTGGCTGCTGATTTTACTGTTTTATTAAGTCACCGTTGGATCAACAATTTTGTAAAATACTTAATAAATAGTAAAAAAATTCAGAAAAATGTAAAATTTGGTCTCCAAACACATATTAATATGGAGAACAAGATGAACGATTTGGATCGGTCATTTGGATTGTGAATTTTAGATTTATGGTTCAATATACAAATCCCTCCATGCATTGCAATGCACCATAGCCCGTCTCTCTCTCTCTCTATATATATATATTTATATATTATAGTGAGACACAATGGCATATCCCTCTCCAAATCTTAAAATATATATATAGTGGAACGCCATGGCATCCCATATTAATTGTTTTTTTTTTCTCCATAGAACTGAAGTTTGGCATGGCGTCCCTGCGGGACGTCATGGGCTGATCCTACCTTCTTGTTTTTGAAATTTTCCCTCAACCGTTCTCATTTTTAATATTTTTTTTTGTTTTTCCTATGAATAAAAATTGCAGTGTTTTGACGCACTAATCCATCGACTACCCCACTTAGAGTGGAAAAAACGTGCCTTGTCATGCTGACTAATACGCTGTGACTTTGGTCTCATACCATGCCGTACCGTGATCAAGTGAACAGTGATCCGTGCTGTGACCAAAATATCAAGGGGTGGTCAGGGCACGAGAGTTACGTCGTGACTCGCGTGCTGTGTCCAAACATAACTTGTCACGTTTCTCATGTTTAACTATTTTTTCATAATTTAAGTTAGTTTATTCAAGATTCACCATTTAATTAGTACCTAATGGTCCTAATTACACGTGACTCGCGTGATTACGTGTCGTGACCAAAATGTCAAGGGGTGGTCAGGAACGCGACACGCGAATGATCACGGCACGCGGCATGCGAGTCACGACATGGAACAGTAACACGTGCCGTGCCGTTCCGTGACGGAGCCGGCTCCGCCGTGCCATTTTTCCCACTCTACCCCACTACGTAAGCTATGACGTCATAATCAGGGTTTTCTACGATGCTAATTTTATGTGTACCAAATAACAAATATGTGGGAAAAGTTTTATGATAACCAAAGGTATTATTTCTACCACAAAAAATGGTCTTGTTTCTTTTGTATTAGAAAAAGGTGTCTGTTGCTTTAAAATAAGATGACTTTATTATTTGCATGTAGGAAAAAAACAAAAGACTTGGTTCAATTTATTTTAAGAAAAAATATCGATCATTTGTAGAACAACATACTGGGCAAGTGGGATTAAACTACTCGAGGAAGCATCGAACTAAAAGAAAATAAAATCATAGAGCAATAAAAACATCGTAAGTCAATTTAATGAGTAACTTCCTTTTGCTATGCATCCACCCAACACCAAATATGCTCAAAACTTTTTATTTAAAAACTTACTTCAATATATATTGACATCTATACAATTCCAACTATATTTATTCAAGATCTAAAAATAAAAAAACCGAATAAATATGTGTGCAATAGCATACTTGTTAATTGTGTATTAGTATAATATTCATGCTTGCATTGAGCGATAATCATTATTTTAAGGATTTCATAAAATAGACCACTGTTGACAACCACTCGGTTAAAATCGTATGACAACTATCAACAATTATGGTTAAATTGAATAAATAAATATATATTTGATATACTGAAAATAGACTATACAACATGATTATCAGGTCTGTTATAGGTTCGTCTTAAAATCATTTTTTTGTAAACTCCAAATCAAGGTTAGGTGGGACACTCCTTAATTGACTTCTCAAATTAAAATAATAATAAAAAAAATTCCCCAGGGGCCCTTGTACCGTATAGTTACCGTTCTTCCCCTGGTCAAACAAAGCCCAAAATTACAACTCCAGCCCAACCAAATCAACCAAAGACGAAAGCTGGAGTCAACCCACCGTCGAATGAATTCGTATCCTCTGAGATATCTCAAACTTTGCGTGACTTTATGGAAATTTCCAACCGTTTAAATACGTTATACACGAATCTCAAAGCACACGTAATAGTGACCCCTATATCACCCCCGAATAGGAACCGGACACGTCGGTCACGCAAAAGTTAAGGTATCTCAGAGGATACGCACTCCCGTCAAATTTATACCATCTCTAACCTTACTGTGCGAGTACGATCGTATGTCTTATAACTGCCACGTGGACCCCAGCAAAGGCTTGTCTAAGAAATTTAAACAGGACCCACATGTCAATGGTATTAGTAGATAAGCTGTGAGTTGTCCTTGCATTTCCCAAAAGATCGGAGAATCCAGACCATTCTCTAGGGCACAAAGAAAGCCGTCTCTATCTGCCTTCAGAAGCCGAAATTATCTCCTCTAGCTCCCAATCCTTCCATTCTCTCTCCACCTTCCCCTCTCATCTACCCCCTCTCTCTTTCTCTGATTGCCAATTGGGAGCACGATAGGAGACGCTATTTAAATATTCGTTCTTTTTTCAATAGCGAACAAGAGGTGCGTGCCTTTCATATCGTTTCTTGCCCTTTTTATTTTCCTAATTTTGATCCCTTTTCTTTCTTATTTTGAAGTAGATCCCCTAATCTTAATTCAAGTCGGTTGTCTAATTTTGGATTCATCCATTTTTGTTGTTGTTTTTCCCCTCCTTTTATATGTGTAGGTTCAAGTAATGAGATCTCTCTATACCATTTCTCTTCGGTGCTCGATTGAATTTGTAGCTCATCTCTGCTGTTTGAGCGAATAAGATGCCATCGGTTTATCTGACGAATCAAAAAGGGCTCCAGACCTCGACAGAGCTCCTTCTGGCACGGAGTCGTAGCTTTTTGTTTGGTAATACCTGGTTCTTCATCTCCCCAAAGTCTTCTTTGAGCGTTACTAGGATTTTCCACACCGGGGATCGACGCTCACCATTGCCGTTCGTTGAGGCATTAACACGAACACCTCTTGCGCGTGGCTCGGAACCTGAGGAAAGGATTACTTCAAGTGTTCTTCAAAAGGGTTTCATGTCGGCCTGTAATTATTTCCTTGGCCAGCCTCAGCTCCATTCCGTAAAATTACAAGGTTCTGTCAAAATTGCCACTGCTTTGGTGGTCTCAGCAAGGTCCCATGTGTGTTATGGATACAAAGGGTTGGATTATTGTAAGAGTGGGAATTTGAGAAACCGGGAGCCGTGGAATAATAAAATGGTACTTAAATCGTTGTGGACTGATGCTTCTGGCAAAAGTTTTAATTCAATCTCTTCAAAGGCAGGTACGTAGAAAACTATTACTATCTTTTGAAGCATATTAGGATAAAAATTAAATAGATTATATGTATACTGCTTTATTATTGCAATTTTTATTTTTAACGCAAAGAAACTCTGTGCATGTTTCTTTTTTAAGGTCAGTGGCTTTATATGTCTAACGATTTCATTGATAAAAACATATTTACAGCGAGTCAAATGACCCTCATTCCTAGATCTACTCTATTAATCGCACCAATTCCTCTAAATTACCCTAATTTTCTATTCCTACTTATCTGCACTATGTGCATGTTACTATATATTGCTAAATTTGACCTGTAACCAATCATTTTACAGTGCCATCAAGATCGAACCTGTCTCGGACCTTTATGAAATAAGGCATGAAAATAATCGACCCAAATTTGTCTGAGACCTAACAAAATCATTTTTTATTTGCATGAAATATTGACCAGCTGTCTAAGTTTGTATGTGGCTATCACACTGATAAACCTCAATTACATTTTTAATCGAGTGCCAATTACTACATCTTGCATAGACTTTCCTTATTCTACTTCTTCAATGTCAGGGATTCAAGATTTTAAATCACCTTGTTCGGCAGCATCTTATTCTACCGGGGCTGCACCCGAAGTGTCTTTTGATGGAACTCCTCGGGACGAACAGTCCACAATTTCTAGCACTCCTGTCGATGAGTATGCATCTCATGTTTTTTTTTCCTGCTATTTTCTCTTATTTTTATGTAGATTAATCAGAGGCGGAGAAAGGATTTTAATCTGTGGGGTCAATACGCACACAAGGACTTTAATTGGGGGGGGGGGGGGTTCAAATTTAGCATACATATAACAATTTTATCTATAATATTATAATATATAGTACAAGTTTAAAGGGATTTTAGATTAAATGGGGAGAATGTATTGCTGCTGAGACAAGAGTAGCCCACTTGACTGTGGTTGTATGTCAATGCCAAGGGAGTGACTCAGTTCACCTAATTCAGACTGAAGAACGTGCTTAGTGAAGTGATAAGCTCTGGAGAATTCAAAAAATCCTAGCTCTGGTCTACCCTCCTCACTGCAATCGCTTCAAATACACATTGGCTCTTTTTTAGCATCCTAAATGGGAATTTGCCACGCCTCAAAATTATGGAGGAGCTTGCCCCGAAACGTATAGATAGGGAGGGTGAGAGATCACAGCTGAGGGGGGATGACCAAGGCCAATTGACCCCCATTTAGCAAATGTGAACTAATAATTAATTCAATTCATTACAGGCCTGGTAATTTATACCTTAAGGCTTGGATATATATGGACAAGAAACTTAGTTTTTTTATACCTCTATTCCTTTTTGATGAATTACCTTTTATCATGCAACAGTAAACCCGCTGAGGCAAGGGCACTAAAGCTTCTTTCTGGATCTTGCTACCTACCGCATCCAGACAAGGAGTCAACTGGTGGAGAGGACGCACATTTCATCTGTGTTGACCAACGGACAATTGGTGTGGCCGATGGCGTCGGCGGCTGGGCTGATCTGGGTGTCAATGCGGGCCTGTACGCCAGAGAGCTTATGTCAAATTCAGTATCTGCAATCAAAGATGAGCCCAAGGGCTTAGTTGATCCTTCTAGAGTCTTGGAGAAGGCTTACACAAGCACCAAGGCCCGGGGTTCCTCAACTGCTTGCATTATTGCTCTCACAGATCAGGTTTCAATTTAAATGATAGCATATATAGAGTGATGCTATGGTACTATGCACATCGCACTTCGCTCCGTACTATGGATGCATATCTCCATTTTCCAAGTCCAAGCAGTCAATCTTAACCGCTCAACATGATCTGATCCATTTGAAAATGTGCTTGGAGGCCTAATTTTACATTTTGTAGAATTTTTTTACTATCCTTTTAGATGGATAGAAAATCATTACTTTCGGATGGTCCAAAATCTTTTTATCAAGTGATTATGTACCTATCTAAAAAATTAGTAAACAAATTATAAAAATAAATTTGACCTCCAAGTACATTTCATACGAAGATCAAGGTGAATGGTTCGGATTGACTATTTGAACTTTGAAAATGAAGATATGGATCCATAGTACAGACCAAAGTGCGATATCCATAGTACCGTTGCCTCACTCCACAGTCGACACACACATGTATTGAGTGTGTTTGTTGTTAGCCAGCACCTACATCCTTCAGGCTTTCTTCTGTTTCTTTCTCTCTTTTTTTTTTTTTTTTTGTGCATTATATGGTCCATTTGTCTCAAGTTTTGATCCCCTTTTTAATAAAATAGAGTCAAAAGGAAAAAGTAAATAATATAGGCATTTCCTTGCACAACGTTAAATTTAACAGCAAGGCATGAAAATTCATTTATTTAATTGACATTTTTTCCAATTTTGTAGGGAATTCATGCTGTTAACCTAGGAGATAGCGGTTTCGTTGTAGTTAGGGAAGGCTGCACAGTATTTAAGTCACCTGTACAACAGCATGATTTTAATTTCACTTTTCAGCTCGAGAGTGGCAATGGTAGTGATCTTCCTAGTTCTGCCCAGGTGTGATTTTACCTTCTAATACTTCACATTTGGTGTCTCTCTTTATACAAGATCTTTACTGACTGGACATGAGTGAGTCTATGGTACTATGCATATCACGGGTTGGTCTGTAATACAGATCAATATTTTTGTTTTCAAAATCCTAACGGTCGACCCGAACCGTTCAACATGATCCTAATATGAATATGTACTTGCAGATCAAATTTTATATATTTTTTAGAATTTTTTACTATTTTTTAAGGTAGGTAGAAAATCACTTGATCTGAAAATTCTTCACCATCCAAAAACAGTGATTTTCTACCTATCTTAAAAAAATAGTAAAAAAATTCTAAAAAATATATAATTCAGGCTGCAAGCACATATTCATATGAAAAATATGTTGAATGGTTTGAATCGACCGTTAGGATTTTGATAACGAAAATATTTATCCGTATTATGGACCAAATCGTGCTATGCATAGTACCATAGACTCACTCAATGGACATTATCAGCATTATTAAAGAATTGAAATAAAAAAATAAGGACCAGAAAAAAAGTGGGTTGATATCATATATATACACCCTTCAACTCTTTTTCTAATTTCAGATTTACCTGTCAACTCTTCAATACATCTTATATATCCATGAATTCTTAAAATATTTTCATATTTACCCATCAACTCTTCAATATATCTTTGTAAATCCTTCAATCTTTAAATCCTAGCTTAAGCTGAAGAGAGCTGATTTCTAATTCGTTCTTTCGGTACCCTTGTCCAATGACTGGCATCACTTCTGCCAACATGTCACAATTGCAGGGTGGTACTTGTAAGGTTGAGACATGTATATGTCAGATGTTATGAGCACGGACAGTAAAATATTCGCTGTGACCTATTTAATGCCCCCTGACATGGTCTTTTGACCCCTGTAGGTATTCAATTTCTCTGTGGAATCAGGTGATGTCATAATTGCTGGCACAGATGGTCTATTTGACAACCTCTATCACAGCGAAATAACCGCTGTCGTTGTGCACGCGGTAAGAGCTGGGCTCGGGCCCCAGGTCACAGCTCAAAAGATCGCAGCACTTGCTCGTCAAAGAGCCCTGGATAAGAACCGGCAAACCCCTTTCTCCACTGCAGCACAAGATGCAGGATACCGGTACTATGGCGGAAAGCTTGATGACATCACTGTTGTGGTCTCTTACATCACCTCCTCAGACTAGGTTGTTAAATTTGTCAGTTTCATCTGTAGTGGTTTTCTGGGGTGTTTTGTGTAGTGACTCACGGAGTCTAATGCAATTACAGGCACTTGTTACACATTTAGCTACGGAAGTTGCTCGACAGTCTGAGGATGCTGTGACGGTGCTATGAATCACCAGGGAAAGTATTTTTTTTTATAAATTCTGGTTTCTCTTGGTTTGGAGTTGTGTATAGGAGGCTTAGGTGTTTGGATAATTTGCCGCTAGTTAAAAAAAGCTTGTGAAAGGTGTAAAACCGTTTTTTTATTACACGAAAGGATGTTTATTTTGTTTAGGATTTATAGGCCTTTTTACTATTGATTAGATTACTTGGTAGTTTTTTTTTTATATATAATATCACCATGTCAATGAAAGGACAAACAAGAGCATGATCCATAGTAGTTGCTCTTGTAGGCATCTTTGTTTATCTTTAATAGTTTTAGTTGTATTTTATTTTCTTTTGTGTGATATCATCGCTGCTTGATCCTTTGGTTGTATGTTAGAACCATCAAATAATTTCTGTACAACTGCCCAAGAGCCCAAAACAATTTGCTCAATATTTGGGAGAACAAGTAATAAAACGAATAGCTCAATAATTGTTATTTATTGATCATGTAATCATCAAGTTGCAAAATTTCGCAACTCTTTTTCTAAATTCTAAGTAAAATGTAGGTATTGCCTGCTACATATCAATCTTATTTCCGCTTTTCATGACAAGTCCCCTTCAAGTTTGGTGCAAATGTATGAGCAGACATAATAATTTGTGTTGGTAATGAACCTGAGCTGTTTCTCTCGATGAGTAGTCAGTTTCTTTTATAGACGCCGTGCGTATTACCTATTATAATATTTTCTATACTAATCTCATACATATTATAATCTTTTTTTATATAATAATTATATTCATCCCCACACTCATATCTCCTTTCTATCTCTGCATCTACAGTAGATGAAAGTTGTACGATGATTCTCATTAATAATTAATTATATAGTTTCTTATTTTTCAGTTCTCACACTAGTTATACGTTAATCTTCATAGGTATAAATAATTGAAAAATAAAAAATTAATATTTGCAAACTAAAATATTAATACTTGCATGCGTAACTCGATATGGCCGCCCCATTTTCTAGTCCCTCAATGGTCCCTGCGTCAACCTATATCAAATGAAGTAGTGACGACCTCTCATTTCCGCATCAACCTTTCCAATCGTCCCTACGTTAACCATTATCTAATAAAAATAGTTGACTACATAGGTATTACTTAAGTGCAAAGGTGTAAATACTTGTAATACTTGATATTATTACTTTCAGATGTTAACCAATGTCATATGTAAAAAAATACTTGTACGATGAGATATAAATACTTATATGACAATGAGCTCAAAAATACATCATCATGGATCTCATTTGAAATAGAAAATCGTGCAGAAGACGTTTGTAGTTTTGAATTCGCAAAATTCATAATAGATCGTCAGAAATGTGGACTAGATTGAATGGGAAAAAAAGATCCACCTCTAAAAATGTATATACCCCCCCCCCCACCAATGTAGTTTGAGATCTAGTTGGAGAGACAATTATTTATGTAAAATTTGTTCACCTTATAGGTATAAAATACTTTCATTCTTAGATATAAATACTTATATACATAGATATTAATACTTGTGTGACAATAAGTTCGAAATTTCAGCTAAACTACAAGAACCCATAATTGCTCTCCAATATGCCGATGATACGGCTTTGTTAGCAGCGGCTGATCTTACCACTTTGGTATCCCTCAAACTCACTCTTAGGGTCTTTGCATCAATCTCGGGTCTAAATATCAATTATGGTAAAAGTTCTTTTCTGCCTCTGAATCTAACACATGAGCAAAGAATGGTGACACAGTGGGTGTTTGGATGTGCACAAGCAAAGCTCCCAATCATCTACTTGGGGATGCCTTTGACGATTAAAAGGCCGACAAAAAGTGATTTCATGCCTCTCATAGAAAAAATCGAGAAAAAGGTTGCAAGGATGGCAAGGAAAACTAATCACTAGGGGTGGCCGGTTGCAATTGATCAATTCGGTTCTAGCCTCCATTCCCATATACTACATGACATGTTTCATGCTTCCTAAATGGGTTATCAACAGGACTGACCTCATCAGGAGGAGATTTTTATGGGACAAGGCAGAGGAATTTCCTTGATAAATTGGGAATTAGTATGCACCCCCAAGAGTATGGGTGGACTCGGGGCGCCAAATTTGGAGATCCGAAATATTTCTCTCATTTTAAGGTGGTGGTGGAAGGCTTATGAGGAATCTGACAACCTATGGGCAAGTACTGTGCGATGCCTGAGATCGATAGGAACTCATATAGACGGCCCAAAAATCTGGACAGTCAGCGGTTCTTTTTTCTGGCAACAGCTTATTAAGCTTTCTAAGCTATTCATCTCGAGCACCAAGTGGCAAATTCGAAGTGGTGATCAGATCTCCTTCTGGTACGACGCATGGCAAGATGAGCCAATAAAAAGTCTAAAAGATGGCCTACCAAGACCTTCACTGCAGAAAATCTCTCTCAGGGATGCAGCACTGGCACCAGAAGCTGTGCTGACACAGAACTTCAACACAAAATTTGATATGCTGATTTGGAAGTGGTCACATTCAGGCCTCTATTCAGCAAGCTCCTTCTACAAAATTTGAACTACAGGGGGTTTGATTCCGTAGGGCTATACTGAAATATGGAACAGCCGTGTACCATCAAAAATCAGAATCTTCGCATACCTGTTGCTCAATGACAGAATTCTAACCCATGAGATCATGCTAAGAAGGCATATGAACTGTGATGGGAAGTGTGTGCTATGCAATTCCTGCATACTTGAGACATCAGAGCACCTCTTCTTCTCATGTGCTTATGCAACTCATGTGTGGGGTGCAGTCGAGACGCTTCTGGGATACAAGATAGTGTGCAGGGATGAATCAGTATGCCAAACATGGGATGCATCAAAAAGCATATGCAAAGCTGTCAGCAAGCGGGTTTGGGTCTCAAGATTTATGAGTGTAATTTGGTTGCTCTGGAAACAAAGAGACGAGAAGATCTTTCGCGGTAAAGATTTACCACCGAGAATGCTGGCTGCAAAGGCATTAGAAGAAGGGGCTCTGTGGCTGAAATTTTGTGGGGGGGCGCCTAGTAGAATAGGTATAGGCTAATTGTAAAGAGAGTATGTATTGGGGGACTTTCATGTCTGCTGAATTTTTGATGTAAGGATGGTAATCAGATACTCCAATGTTTTGATAGCAGAGGAACTCTGATTTGTAACTGATACTTAGTAGCTACTACTAAGTTTTTAAAAAAAAAAGACAATAAGTTCGAAAGTACATCATCATGGATCTCATTTGAAAGAGAAAATTGCGTAGAAGATGTTTGTGATTTTAGATTCGCAAAATTCTACATAGATCGTCAGAAATGTGGACGAGATTGAACGAAGAAAAAGAAACTTACATCTAAAAACGTGTATAGTCTTCCCATGTAGTTAGAGATTTTATTGGAGAGAATTATTTATGTAAAAATTGTTCACATTAAAGTTTTAAATATTTCCATTCTTAGGTATAAATATTTTCATGCATAGGTATTAATACTTTAGAAGAAGAAAAATAAGTACTGGAGTTTTTTTAGAAGAAGAAAAATAAGTACTGGAGTTTTTGTGGTCCCCCATGATAATTATAGAAGTTAAGTGGGGGGTAATGCGAGGATAGAGATGCGGAGACAATTATCGGAATCTTTTTTAATAATGATCATAAATCAAATTATTCAACTATTTAATTTAAAAAATAATAAATATCCGGATTATGAATCTGCCAACGTCCATATAAAATTTATTGCATTTGCTACTAAACTAAAAATTGGTTCTTTGGAATTCAATTATTTTCAAACAATTAAGCCTTATCTAGAGATCAAAAAATTACATCTCATCTATGGTTAAACACTTACACCTAGGAAGAAAAAATAATCCCCACCTTAGTAAGGACCATCATATGCCAAAAGCAAACCATAAACTTAAATTTGAAATGCAGAACATAATATCTAATTCTGTGGAATCCAATTGCAAAGATTCGTCTCCGTATGCGCGAGACAAATCTTCAATAGCAAGAAGCACCCTTTCTTGTCGGTTCGTCGTATGATTATGGATTAAGCCTTCCAAGAAAGCAAGATGTGGTACTTGAGAAACTTTCTCCAAATGTTCTAACATGTTTCTCTTCTTCGTTCTTTGATAGTGGAAAAAAGGAGAAGGCACTCAAATTCTATCTAAAATAACTACTGTTTATAAATGTGAGTTGTTAGTTTTCTTGTGCCTTAGGGTCCCATCTTTGTATAGGAATGCACTTCCAGACCAAGAGTGTAGTTGCACCAAATTTAGTGTGGCCACACAAACCAAGTCAGTTGTACTACAAAATCGCCTTGTTTCAACCCACATTCCCAAGTCCAGAATTAACCTGCACCAGTTTGTGCTGCCTTGTCTAACCACACAAATAGTCGCACAAAATTACTTGTAAGCCTTAATACCAAACTCTGAAATTTTGCCTGGCCGCACTTATGGCTGCACGGGCTCTCTATTTTCAGTCCAACTCGATGTGCATCTCTGCAAATTTACTCTGGTTTTCTGCGGCTTTATAGCGTCGCACCTATGACCGCACAAAGCCCTTGAACAAAATCTCATAATCAGACCATCAATAATTTGATTTTTACCAAAATTATTTTACATATTTATAACCACAATCTATTAAATACATAAATTGTCTGATATCTTAATTCTATGTTAGATCATTTTAATTATAATAATTCATAATTATATTACATATATGCTCAACGTTGGATTATGTTCCAAAACAAACTGAACCAAAAGGGATGTTACAAAGCATGATCTATTTATTTTTTATCTCCAGACTCGTGTGGGAAGTAACTGGACCTTGGATTTGGGTAAATAATGGGCCTTTCTCAACCCATGTTCAGAAACTGATGATTTTTTGCATTCCTCAGCGGCCGATGGTAAAGAGAATTAAATTAGAGCTTTACTAATTCCAGTATCTATCTCTTGCCAGATAAGTTTTATACAAAGTGAATCTGGGGGCGTCATTGAGAGAGAAAACTTTTAATGACCTATGCATAGAACTGTAACCTATATTTTCCATGTAAAAGTTACCAAAATACTGCTATTTGTGCAACACTTGATTACTAATCTCTAATTAGAACCCCAGAGTTTTCCTATTTCTAGGGTTGAACTTGCATTTACTTGGGTAACCTTTTCCGTAAAATTTCGCAAATAACATTTAACGGCTTGAACTTACCTTATTCCACACAAAAAAATACAATATATCATCTCCATAAAACTAATTAGAAAGATATCCAAAACAATAAAAACGAAGCAATGTAAAGCTAGGATTAAAACCGCATTAAAGCATTTCTTTAACATAACATATACTATCAAATAATCAAATTATCAGAAAACACTAGTCAAAATACAATGTCCTGAGCTTTCTAACGTGAAATTAGCTTACCACATCAATCTGTTAAAACAACCTCAAAAAGAAGCTACATCGCCTAAATAGTAGCGGTCAACTGTATATATAGCTGAAGCTTCTAAACAAACCCTCACTAAAAAAAGGGATGTGTTTTTGCTTTGCTTCAGAACGTGTCAGAGATACGTAATATGATTCATCTTAAATTAGAATCAAAGCTCTTCTAATTGGAGTTAGCATGGCCGCCGTTTTTTTCAGTTGACTTGACTACATTCATTGAGCACGGTTTTAAGCACAGTGTAGTCATAATTTCTGGCCCATGCTGCTTAATCATCTCTTCCTATTACCAAAAAACAAAAACCAGAAAAAAGTTAGAAAAAGAAACATAGGAAATGTTTCTTTAGCATGGAAGAAATAATAACTTGCATTTTTCAAATTACCGACTAACAGCCAATTTTTTTCTGATTCTTTTCAAGCAAAACCATTAGAGCTAATAAATTTGTAATTATAATTTTCTACATTAACCGAGTCATACACTCCTATTAATGACAAGTTCATGTAATTGCATTTGAAATTCATTTTGCTTGATTGTAATTTAATATTTACAGAGAAAAATGCTTAAGAGATATTTACCAATCATCAACAGATTACTGATTAAAAAAAGAATATTGGAAATGTTTTAGAACAAACTACTGGTCTAGAATCTTTGATGAGATATTTGCTCAAGATTCTTTTCCGTGAATTAACCAAATTTCCAGAACTTTTATTGTATTTCATTGCAAATACACGGAAATATTGGGGTATTGTTTGCATGACCATAAAATCTAAGTGGGAACTAACCATTAGCTGATTGTTCTCAGTTTCCACATTTTGCAACGCTTCCTTGAGTTCAAGAATTTTCACTTTCAATTCACTGTTCTCACTACTCAGCTCTTTCACCGTCTTCCCCAGCTCTTCGCACTCTTGCTATTAACCAAACAAAAAGACTCGTAAATCATCAAAGTCACTAAGGTTAGAATTATATTTATAAAAAACAAAAAAAGCTTTTGAGTGTTGATATCTCAGCTTTGTGCTCCATGAACAAACAAAGAAAAAGGTAAAAGTTCTAAGCTCAAAATCTTTTTCAGACAGAAAGAGGAATAAACAACAGATGCCAACTTTCGCCTCTCGGTTAGTCAGTGAGAAAATGAGGAAGCAATTTTAAGCAATTAAAAACAAAGAAAAAACCTGTTTCCGTAGCCTTGACCTCCTTGCAGATTCCCTATTTGATTGCTTTCTTCTCTCCCTCTTCAATTCCCTCTCATCCTGCTACAAGTAATACACTATATCAGTGAGGTTAATAGTTGTACATGTTATTGTGCAGGTATTGCCAAAGGTACCAACACGTCACAACTCACAACAGAATTGTAGGACCGAGATCAGGAATATCTGATTAAATTCTTCCAAATGCTCATATTGGAAAATTAAGAAGATTACATTATTCAATAACTAAATAGATGAATTCACATCCTCCCCGGTACTGTAATAGGGAATCTTTTACAATTACTGGATCTGGACCGTTCTTTTTAACTTGGCACGAATCTCAAAGCCCAGTAATACTACCCCCTGCCTTAGCCCGAATCCCAAAGCGGCTGGAGTTAATCTTAAACCGTAAAGTGAAGGGAATCTTTTACAGTAATGGAGAGGACACTTGTTCCTAAATAGATTGGCAAATGCTGAAAAAGTGACATGCCATATTAGTTTAAACTTCGCATATAAAAAAAAACTTATAGTTAATTTTATGATTTAACTCTCATGAAGCAGGGCAGGGAGTCGGACAAAATAGGACTGAGATTTAAATAATCAAAATGACTTAAAAGTGATAAAAACAAAAAAGAAATAAAGATACCGCTTGAAATGGAGCTACATCATTTGGTCTTGAGTTCAAGGCAAGAGCACTAGTATGACTAGTGTTCCAGATATCCATCCCCATGTGCAAACTTGTGGCTGCTGGGGCAACAGCTGTCCTGCCGGGTGCAGAGACTGGGAGCTTAGAAGCAGCTCTGCCCCTCACATATTGCGATGAATCATTACTGTTGTTACACAAAGATAAAGCCTGAGATGATTCCCCTGGTTAAATTACAGATCAATCATAATGTTAGACACTATGTTGGATCTGAAAACTTAAGTTACTTTAAATTGGTGTCATGTAGAGATCACAGCTTAAGTAAGGCTAAGCCTCAATATCTGCTGCCTGTTTGTACTATTATGAGGGGATAATAGGTTCAAATTGCTTTCTAATGAGTCTGAGAAATGGGGAAAAAAATATATAAAAATATTATTGAATGTGATTGACAGACAACCTTCTGTGTAGGATTTGCCATATTTTCTCTTTTTGGCAGAGGAACCCTGGGGAAAAAAGTAAAACTTGAAGAATTAGTCCACACTGAGGGTTACAGTTTCAGTCTCTAGTATGTACCAAGCCATACAGAGCCACTCTAACTAGTAACTCCCGAGGACCTTGTTGGTGGTTCTCACAATTGAGTCTGTATCCTATGATATCTCAAATTTTCAGTTTAACTAAAGACAGCCCAATTTTTTTTTCAGTGCATATTCGGAATGAAGGGGGTAAGTATTATTGTGCTTTCAGATTTGTGCAGGAAGGATATGAATGGTCCTGATTTTGCACAGATCAACTGAAAGTTTGAGATATCTCAAGGGATGCGAATTCATCACAATTACCATTTTGTACCATTCTTTTCAAGTAACTGCTGGTTGTACGCTAATTTGCCTCATTTAAGCAACATACCATAAAACCAAGAAATCCTCTTAACTCCAAAGCATCAAAAAGTACAGTCATACTATCAGTACATCTCAGTTTTAACACCAGCTTGACAACCATTTTAAATATGATTGAAATCAATAAACAAATATGTACCTTCACTTCTACATCATCATCTCTTGTTTCTGACGAATCATCACTGCTGCTGAAAAAGAAGCAACAACCAGAAGAAATTGTAACAAATAAGTACCACATTTAAAAGTAAAAAGGATTGAAATCAACCAAGGACAAGAGTACACCAAAACAAACCTTTGAGAAGCCATATTCCCAGAACCGGAGGTCCCTTTTCCTCCATCTCGTGATTTTTCAGGTGTATTTTCAGAACTACCCTTGTTCCTTTCCTTATCTTCTGTTTGTCTTCCTTCACTTTCGCCCATTGCATAAGCCATGCTCTGTAAGAAAATTCATTAAACCGGAAACAGAGCAAGGCAAAATTGAGACAAGCCAGGCTTAAAAATGTACAACTTACCACAGCCATTGACGGGTGGGGATAGTATGGTCCTGAACCTGAGTAATACGCTGAGTAAGGCATGGGAGTTCCATATGCAGGCATGACATGCTGTATTTAAAAAAATATAAAAAAAATAAGACTCTTTGCATATGCAATTTTAAATAATCGACTTTCATAGAAAACTAGTTACCACATCTGTAAATTTAAATATAATCGTCCATATTCAAAGCCAACAACTTCTGAACCAGGGTGCTGATAGAGTACTGATTCTCTTTCTCTCTCCTCCCCTCTGTTTTTGTGTGTGTGTGTGTGTGTGTGTGTGTGTGTAATGCTTACTTTGTACAAATGAGGTCAAAGTTGAGTCTCCAAGTTCATAGTATATAACAGAAAACAGCAGTACTTGAATCACTACTGGGCATTTTATTAAATCCAGGCTGAATTATCAAGGGCCCGATTAATGCATCCAGCCAAATTTCATGCCTTTAAAACCCTTTAGAACAAGAATGATTTACCCAATTGAATAACTTCTCACTGAAGAATCAATAGTGCATTAACACCCTTCTAACATAATTCCAGGTTTCCAACTACGACTGAAAGTCAGAACCCAACAAAACAGCCAATATTTCTAATTGCAGTGATGATGTTCCTGCTTTGTTTTTTTCTATAAGAGATGTGCTCTATGTGTTGCTTGTAATAAGTTGAAGAGGCATGCCTTTAAAACATTTCTGGTATTGGTATGCCTCAAAAATATTGAGTGTTCTGCTTTACTGTCATACTCAGACTCTTAGCTGATGTCTAAGTCATTCAAAGGGGTTTAAGGGATTTTGAGTTTGATGCCAGGTCAATGATGAATATGTGAGCCGAAATTTTGATGCTAGCTTTCTGAGTCAGTCAGTTAGGTTACAGTATCTAATTCATGAAGCTGGGTGTGTGTGCTGAGATAATACTGGCATCACGGGGTTTTTTACTTAGTTAGGGGTAGTGGTTCTGTCTGGTTGTTACGTTTGAATTTTGCATATTAGGATCTTTGTAAGTTTTTCTTTCATCAATGGAGGGGCCTTAAGCCCATTTTTCCCAAAAAAAAAAAAAAAAATTCTATTTAATCAACTAGAACATACGGACAAAATCAAGTACTCCCCTTCTCCGGTATAATTAATTTCTAAAACATATAAGTCGGGATGAAACAGTACCTGTCCAGGCCAGACATAAGGGAACATCGCTGGCCACTCGTGAGAATTCGGGTACGCCGCAGCGGCCATGACAGCGTGGTTCGCTGACGGGGCAACATCAGCCCTGTTGCTAAGCTCCGGAGGCTTGTTCTGCCCCTCCGACGCCATAGAAGGGGAATTGAGACCAAATTAAACAAATAAATATCTCTTAATCAGATTTTACCTTTTTGGTAGGGGGAATTAAACGAGAGATCCAAAAGGGAAAGAGAAAGTGTTGTGAGTAGGAGTGCAGAAAGAGAGAGAGAGCGCTAGGGTTTGGAGCGTGGCGAGAGGTGGGGAGTCTGTCCGACGCGGCGATCGATGGATGGATTGGAGGAAGGGGATTTATGGGAAGCGTGGTGCGTCTGGGGTCCACAGAGAGAGACCGTATTCTTTCGGACTTTATTCGGTGCACCTGGAGCATGTCAGCTCGAACGCCTGTATAACTGGGGTTTAGAAATCAGAACACTATTTCTAACGCCTGTAAAACGGCCATTTTTATTAATATCCCAAAAAAAATAGATAATTTTAAAAATAACCTCTTTTTTTTTTTTTTTATTAATGCCCTAACCGCTTGGAAGCGGAGCGGGTCAATATCAACACCAAACCGTCCATATAGTGGGCGGTCCACTTTTTTTTTTTTTTTTAAAAACAGAAATTTTTTATTTTTTTTATTAAAATATTAGAAATGTTGAATATATTTCTTTAGAAATAGATGTAATAAAATATAATTTGATTTATTAGAAAGACTACAACAAATAACCCGGATCAATATTTTTCAGGCCGGATATTTCGCGGCTATAAGAAAAATTAATATATCTCTTTATGTGTTATTCGACAAAAATAAAAATGCTTAGATTCTGAGTTATTGATCCCGGTTCAAAAGTCACTTCTATGTAATCTAGAAAATATTGTGATCCTTCTAGGAAATTTAATTTATAAAAAGGTGTATCTATTTTGAGAATTCTTTTTTAATAACAAATATTAAATAACTTTATTTTTTTATTTTTTTTCAAAAATAAATGCAACTTTTCATAAATTAAATGTTCTAGAAAAATTACAATATTTTCTAGATTACATAGAAGTGACTTTTGAACCGGGATCAATAACTCAGAATCTAAGCATTTTTATTTTTTTCCAATAACACATAAAGAAATATATTAATTTTTTTTACAGCCGCGAAAAATCCGGCCTGAAAATATTGATCCGGGTTATCTGTTGCAGTCTTTCTAATAAATCAAATTATATTGTATTCCATCTATTTTTAAAGAAATATATTTAACATTTCTAATATTTCAATACAAAAAATTAAAAAAAATTAAAAAATTAATATTTAAAAAAATAATAATAATAAAAAAAAACCACACAACCCGCCCTGACAGGGGCGGTTGTCTTATTTTTTTTTTTTTTTTTTTTTTTTAAAAATATTAATTTTTTTTTTTAATTTTTTGTATTGAAATATTAGAAATGTTAAATATATTTCTTTAAAAATAGATGGAATACAATATAATTTGATTTATTAGAAAGACTGCAACAGATAACCCGGATCAATATTTTTCAGGCCGGATTTTTCGCAGCTGTAAAAAAAATTAATATATTTCTTTATGTGTTATTGGAAAAAAATAAAAATGCTTAGATTCTGAGTTATTGATCCCGGTTCAAAAGTCACTTCTATGTAATCTAGAAAATATTGTAATTTTTCTAGAACATTTAATTTATGAAAAGTTGCATTTATTTTTGAAAAAAAATAAAAAAATTAAGTTATTTAATATTTGTTATTAAAAAAGAATTCTCAAAATAGATACACCTTTTTATAAATTAAATTTCCTAGAAGGATCACAATATTTTCTAGATTACATAGAAGTGACTTTTGAACCGAGATCAATAACTCAGAATCTAAGCATTTTTATTTTTGTCGAATAACACATAAAGAGATATATTAATTTTTCTTACAGCCGCGAAAAATCCGGCCTGAAAAATATTGATCCGAGTTATTTGTTGTAGTCTTTCTAATAAATCAAATTATATTTTATTACATCTATTTCTAAAGAAATATATTCAACATTTCTAATATTTCAATAAAAAAAAAATTTCTGTTTAAAAAAAAAAAAAAACAGTGGACCGCCCACTATATGGGCGGTTTGGTGTTGATATTGACCCGCTCCGCTTCCAAGCGGTTAGGGCATTAATAAAAAAAAAAAAAACGAGATTATTTTTAAAATTATCTATTTTTTTTGGAATATTAATAAAAATGGCCGCCTGTAAAATAACACTTGAAAGAGGTGGCTGCTCAATTTTGAGAAGTGAAGACTTGTTATGTTTTACTTTTTCTTCTTTTTTTCTTCATATTTTACGATTTTAAATTTTAAATAGTTGATCTGTTCATATTAAAATATACCTGAAAATCAAATTTTATAGTTTTTGAAAATCCTTTACTATTTTTTAATTATTCAAAATTGCTGTAAAAAAATGATTCTTGAATGACCAACTTATTGTAGAAATAATGAGATGAAAACGAGAAAATATGGTGAGTCTTTTTCGCTCAAAACAATTTATGATAAAAAAAAAAGGTCACGACAGATGTTTTGATCATTTCAAAACAAAAAATACGACGGCAGTAATTAGTAACTAAGCTAGTAACTGTGTTTTCTCAAAATTTTGCTCTTATAGCGATATTCATAGTTTTTGTTGAAAGCCTGTAATTAATGAATAAGAAAATGAAATAAAAAACATTCATCCTGATGCAAGTAAAAACAAATAAACTTATCTCACTGATGAATAAAAAAAAACAAAACGCTGTACTTTATATCGAATATACGTACGACATACTGTTATATATGTTCGAATATGTTTATCGGCGTTTTGGACTAAAAAAATACGGTATTGGCCTTTTTATTCAAACACAAAACACTCATAAATTGAGGAGCCAAAATTATTATTTCAATCAAATAAATATAAGAATAAATGGCTTAATTCAAAGATGAGGAGGGATCAAGTTACAACAAGTATTTTTTACATTTTCAAACGTCGATCCAAACTGTTAGATGTGATCTCTATAATAAAATGTGTCTGGAGACCAAATTTTACATTTTTTGAATTTTTTTATTATTTATTAAGATGAGTACAAAATTCAATGGTATGAATTTGGCTAGTTTTTGTACCAATCTTAATAAATAGTAAAAAAATTCCAAAAAATGTAAAATTTGGTCTCCAAGCACATTTTATTGTAGAGATCACATCTAATGGTTTGAATCGACGATTTGGACTTTGAAAATGTAAAAAATATTTGTTGTAACTTGTTGTAACTCAAAAATTATTGTAACTTGATCCCTCCTCTTCAGAGATATATTGGATGAAAATTTACCATTGTTGTTGGATAGTTAAATTGCTAAGTGTTCACAACTAACATAAAAAAGATATAATATATATGCAACACAGCGTATGCAAGTACACTTATAATAAACTTTTTTAGAACGCGTGAAAATAATATTTTACGTACACGCGTCTATGAATGGAAGGTAATAATATTTAATATACAATAAAAAGATTATGGTTTTCTCGAAGTAGTTGTCAAAATATTGGAACTCAAAGTAAACATAAGTTTGTAATTTGCTCACTATTTTCCGAAGAAGATCATACATGTATAGGTTTTTAATAAAAGATCAACACACAAATCTGGACAGTATAATATTTCTGATAAAAATAACACATGTCATTCTTGTCACTAACAATGATAAGTGTAAATTATATTAATAATTTTTTTTGTCACAAATTGGTCGCTTGTGATCTATTTCTCTGTATCCATTAAACTTTTTATTTGTTTTAATCAAATCACTTTGTTACTTTTTTCGTTCAAAGTACTAACAAAATATGCTCATTTATCTTTATGTCTGTGTCTTTTTTTTTTTTTTAAAAGACATGTAGGCTTCCATCTACATATCATTTTATATTTTGGATGAAAAATGTAGTACAGTGCCTTAATTATAACAAATATAAAGTTCAATAGCTACATAGGAACAATTTGAACTTAAATGAGAAATTCACAACAAAGGAAAAAAAATACAGTGATATTCGGCAAAATTTACTCTGATAGCCATTCATAATATTTATATAATATTATTTAGCAATTACACGGGCAAGGAAAATTCTGACAGGTAAAATGCGATCCGTGTATTATACATGAAATTTTATACAATTTTTTTCATTCATCATATGACGTGAATTTTACAGTGATCTGTATTAACAACATTTACCGAAACATCATATAATATTTAATAGGATAAATATTAACACACAAATACACAATCAATCCACGAAAAAAGCAACATCTCTAATTTTTTTTATTGTTTTATTAGATAGATTATATTTTGACATGATTTGAGAAAATTGTTGTCAAAATTATACAGATAAGCCCTTACTATTGAATGATTCCCATCCATATATTATTTGTTTTAACATTATCTCGATACTTGTGTTGAACACGTCATCATGTTTTTCAAAGATCATATCGTGATGTACAAATTGTTCTTTCTAATTGGTCAACGGTGAGGAGCCTTTATTAGTAGTAATTAGTATAAAAGGAAGAGAGAGAAATAGAAAAAGTATATTGTAATTTTAATTAGTAGTAAGATTAGTACTGTTTGTACCGATTTTAAAAATGATAAACTTTGAAACGGTATAATTAACACTGATTCTAACTCAAGTTTCTTTTTTTTTTTTATAATTTCTCCAGCGCAACACAAAATGCTACATATCATTTAGAGGATATTAAAGTTTTAAATTTGGATTGGTATTTGCCAGACAGATCTAAACTCTGGAAACATTTTTTAAATTTTAATGAAACTTGTTGTTTCTTTACACGACATTTGAGAGAGTAGCATCCATACAATAATTAATTAAAATATTTCCTTTTTTTGTATCGATTTGAGTTATACCGATTAAAACAATTGAATAAAAATTTACAACCCTGAGTTAGAATCTGCATTAACTAATACTGTTCCAAAGTTTTTCATTTTTAAAATCGATACAAACTGTACCGATCTTACTACCAATTACTGCCAATAAAAAATTTCTGTTTCTCTCTCTTCTTTTCTACTAATTACTGCCAATAAAAAATTTCCGCCCAGAAGTGTAAAAGAATTCAAGCGGTTACGTTTGCAGTGTTGCGGTGTATTCCGGTGATATACTCCGAGTGTAAACTAAAATGTGTGTTCGTTTGGGAAAGGTTCGAGAGAGAAGCAGATGTGGGGATGAGTTGGACACCGGGATCCGCGCGCTGATTTGGATAACACGATATAATGGCTACACCTGGAGTGGAGACGTGCTCGAGTTGAATAAGATCCCAGTTAAAGGAATTAGGATTGATTGCAACGAATATGGATAATTTTAATCTACAGCGAGTTATGAAATGGGAACAAAGTCGATGTGTTTTAGTAACCTCTTACACCATTTTGAGACCTGGAGAGTTCATAGAAAATCTGAGAACAGTTTCGTCCGACAACGAGGATAATTAGTCTGGCCTGGTTTCAAATTTAATTGGGTCAAGGTGGTCTATCGTACGGACGTAAACCATCTGTAACCAATGATCTCTGCTCTCCAGGAAGTGGAGATAAATAGATAATGCAATTTTTTTTTTTTTTTTATCTCGGTTAAAATTGGAAAAAAATTAGTGAGCCAATAAAAGGATGCTTTGGCGGGCGACAGCGTCTGATTTCGCCCCGTCAGAATTTTTTTTTTATTTTTTGGATTTTATTTTGTATGGCGATGATCATATAAGAAGTGGCTTTATAAATCTCTACCTAAATGATCAGGGTGTTAATTTAGTAATTTTATATATCTCTTGTCATAATAAAATTACATTTTATAAAGTAATGATAGGAAATTTTTGAAAATTCAGTGAGGTCAATTAATTTCACTGACTTTGTCATTGATTATAACTTTATATAACGAGCGAGGTTATTATGCATATTACGGATCGAGAGTTCAGCCAAAATATTTCATTGACTCTGTTGAAGTACTTACGAATTAAATTTTAAAATTTTATATTTGAGATAGTGTCTAATAAGCATCTTAATAAATTAGTTGAATAATAAATTTGTAGAATATTAATTTTTATTATTTAAAAAAATATTATTTTTATGATATCTGAAAATTGATCTTCTTTGGACCTAAAAATAAAAGAAACGCACTTATATTTTTGAACACCATCTACCAAAATAATAAAAAATAGTAAAAGAAATTAAAAAAAAAAGTAAAAATCGGTACCATACAAATTTATTTTATAACCAATTTATCGAGCCATTTAGGTCAACATTTCGAATATGAAATTTGACATGTAAGCATGTCAACCAAAGTGCTACTAGAAGCATTTTAGTCACTCTACGAATTGCCTCACGTTATGGCCCTATATTCCTTTATAAATTTTAAAAAGTCGATATGAAACATCGAACATGACCTTCATATGAAGATATACTTGGCGATCAAATTTTATATTTTTTTAAAAACTTTTTATTATTTTTTTCATAGGTAGAAAATCACAACTTTTGAATGGTTAAGAATATTAAAAAAGAGTGGTAATCTGCCTACTTAAAAAATATTAAAATTATAAAGCTATAGTATTTGGTTTGCTAGTGCATTTTCATATAAAGATCATGTTGAATAGTTTAGATTGACAATTTCAACTTACAAAACAAAAATACAACAATTTCAATTTGAATATGCAAATTATCATAGCCTCGCTTTATATATTTACTAGTATCATGCTTGTGCGTTGCAAATGTGACATATTATATGAGAGAGAGAAAAATCTCATACAAAATGACATAGTTTCATAAAAAATTTAACCAAATGACAGGTAATATCTCTTATATGACATATTAAATGACATTTATGATTTATATGTAAATAATAATCTTTAAATGACATATTAAAGAATAATTATATTCATCCCCGTACTCCTATCCGGCCATTCCCCCTCTATCTCCATAACTATAATTTAGAAAGGTTGTATTATGGTCCCCACTGAGTATTTAAACACTTCTAAAATTAGAGTCCATGTTAAATAAGAAATGTGATAATTATTTAAAGGTTGTATTATGGTCTCTACTAATTATTTAAACACTTCTAAAATTAGAGGGTCGCACTATGGTCCTCACTAATTATTTATCCTTACAAAAAAATATTTATCATGATAAACGTATACGGGGTGATTATTTATGAATACTCTAGTGTATAGGTATAAATATTTCTAATACTTGATATTAATATTGAGTCTGGTTAGTATGACATTGGAATGACATTAACTTCAAAATTGATTGAATATACTTCAAACAATTAATCCAAACAATTCAAATTGATTTACTTTGTGAATGATGCATTTATATGCAAAAAAAAATATATTCGAGTTATTTTAGTATCAAATCAAGTGGTAAAAATGTTGAAAAATGAATGTATTAAGATTAACTTAAAAACTTGTTCATTTGACCGCTTGACTTGATACTAAATAAATTCAAAAATTTATAAATTTGCATGTAAACGCACAACTAATGAAGTATATCGGTTTGAATGATTTAGATTTACTGTTTAAAATCAATTTAATAGGTTTTAAAGTTGGTGTTATATAAGCTTAAATGACACTCATGTTATACTAGTCGGACTCATTAATACTTTCATATGTTAGTCAGTGTCATATATAAAAAATACTTTCAAGTATAGCTATAAATACTTGCATGACAAGACATAAATACTTGTGTGACGACGAGCCCAAAAATATGTCATCACCGATCTCATTTGAAAGAGAAAATTTCATAGAAGACATTTGTAGTTTTAGATTTGTAAAATTCCTCATAGATCGTCAGAAATGTGGACGAGATTGAATAAAGAAAAAAAAATCACCTCTAAAAATACAATTATGTATGTATAAATACTTATTTATGTATGCAATTTAAGATTTGATTGGAGATATAATTATTTATGTATAAATTATTTACCTTATAGGTATAAATACTTTTGTTCTTAGATATAAACACTTCTGTGCATGAAGATTAATACTTTAAAAAAAAAATCAGTGCTGAAATTTTTGTGGTCCCTAAGACAGTCATAGAAGTTAAATGCGGGGATAAATGAGAGGATAAAGATGCGGAGACAATTATCATGATCCCATATTAAACAACATATTAAATGACATACTTTTATAAAAAACTTCAAATAGAATGTCATATTAAATGACAAATAATATTCTTTCAATGATATAAAAAAAATGAAGATATAACCAATCAATTCAAAAATTTCTAAAATGACATTTAAAAATAGAAAGAAATCAAGACCAATGAATATATATAAAATTAAAAAATATTTGATCGAAAAAATAATATTCAATTCAAAAAGGACTTAAAAGAAACAATACCAAAGGACAAATACGGTACTTGATGTTCATAACTAAAAAAATGTCCCGCGTGTGATTATCCAAAATACAAAGGTTTCGTATGTAGACATAGATCCTTCAAAAAATCACTACAGAGTTTAGATAGACAGTTACAACTGAAAAAAAAATGTCTTACCGTCACTATCCAAAATGGATAGCTGTCATCGATATAAGAACCCCCCAAAATTGAACGACAGTTACAATTGATTAACAATCTTGTTCTTTCTAGTAACGCGATTAATTAACTGGGGTCAAGTGAATAAACCAGTGAGGTCACCAAGACGCGATCCCGTCATGTTTGCAACTACCTTAGAACGGTGTAAAGTAAATGCGACTGGTATCGGATCTTCTGGTGCTAAAAACTTCAAAACAGAATCGGTCATAAGATACTGCACGGTGGGTCCCATATGTTCTTTTCAGCTGGTTCCACACTTCCACGTGGTTGACCCACCCGTCAGTGGATTAAAACAAATTTTTTGAAGGGAATCTCGAAACGGGAATTTCAGTTTTGGATTTTCCCCGGAGAGGATGAGTACGTATCTCTGAGATATCTTAACTTTTGCATGACCGACGTGTCCGGTGCCTATTCGGGAGTGATGTAGGGGGTCAATATTATTTATGCTTTGAGATTCGTGCAGAACGTATTTGAACCGTTCGGATTTTCCATAAAGTCATGCAAAGTTTGAGATATCTCAGAGGACACGAATTCCTTCCACAGTTGCAGTTGTCTAACTCCACGATCCCACGCACCATCGCATAATCCCATTCCCAACTCCTCCTCTGAGATGCTATCTCCAAACTGTCAAAGTCAAAATGGGGAGGTGAGGTGAGACCTGAGAGCGAGAGCTAGCGATAGATACCTCGCACCTGCTCCATTACACCAGGGACACCATATGAGGCAGAGGCCCCGCCATCCCTCTCCTTCGCTTTCCACTTATCCTGCCAAGATGAAGTGAGCTTCTCTCTCTCTCTCCCTCTCACTAATTCTTTTTTACCAGTCACTGTAGATTTCATTTCTGTAGCTAAAGAGCACAAATGGTTAAATTTTAAAGAGTGGTGCTTTGAATAGTAAGCTTCTGTTGTTCCCTAGTCACCCCTTGGTGCCTTTTCGTTATTTCCCTGTATGAATAAATAATTTCCTTTTAGCTGTAGTTGGACACTTCGTTTGGATTGGGAGATGATGAGGATCTCAACAATAGGATACTCAATGCTAAAGATTTGAAGGAGTCATTAATTTTTTGGAAAAAAAGGACGATTAGGGGAATTGCAAATTTAATTTTTTACCTTGTTAATTAGCTCATGGCTTGCAAGTTTCTATTTGATTGTTTGTGTGTAATAGATGAACATTTGGAGGAAGAAAAAACTGAAATTATTTTTGATAGCTATGGTTGAACCGATGGGATTTGATGAACGTGTTATTTTTCCATTTTAGACATGTACTCAGTGATGATCGAATTAATCTTTTTGGAGGCTATAAGAAAGATAAAACAAAGAAACTAATTATGCTGGCGGGCCAAAAATAATTATTGCATAATTTAATCCTGTAGTTGCCGGCACATAATGGAGTAATTTCATGAAAAAAATTGAAAATATCCTTATTTGTAAAGGGATTGAAGCAGTAAAAATACCCATATGCGCATTAAAATAGTTCCTTTCAAACACAGTAGAACTCTACCAAATTAAATTGAAAATTTTAGAAAAATGAAAATAATAAATGATGAATAGTAATATATAAATAATGGACAAATGCAAATGGATCCAGGTACAAGTTACTAGGTATCTATCTTTGGCACATAAGCATTAATTTTGTTCTTAATTTCAAGTTTTCACCATGTGGTAGCTGTTAGTAGTAGTTTTGATTCAATTTCAATTTTCTGAAATACAAAAAATTCTTCATCTTAAATTTTTTCTTACAGAGCGAGGACGATATTCGGCTTTTCGATCTCTCTGATTCTAATAAACATGGCATCTATTTTGGAGAAAGCAGATGAGAATCTCCTTCCAGCAGTTTACAAAGAAGTTAGTGAGGCATTTAATGCGGGCCCAACTGAGCTTGGTTACCTCACTTTTATAATGAACTTTGTGCAATCGGCATCTTCTCCCCTTGCTGGTACGATGTCAAATTTGAGTCTGGTCTGGTTTTTAGTACGACAGCTATCTGATTAGCCAAATCTTTTTTTTTTTGAAAGCTTCTCAGCGGCTGACAAGTTTGATTAGCCAAATCTAAAAACGATTAATGTAAATAATTAAAGAATTACTGCCCTTTTGAACTATGCCTGGTGCTTTGCCTTACTTTTAATAATTGTCATAAGCAGCACTGTAGTTAATTAAAGCTAACACCTAACCTTTTTTTGGGCTAGATGCAAGCAAAGCTGAACAATTAAACAAGGTTAAATAAGCAAAATGACTGCCATTACCTATATTGACTTTACCAGGGGCGGAGTCACACTTTCAAGTTATGAGATCAAGGGATTACTTTCACAAAAAATGTGGGGGTCAATTTTATAGTACCCATAGCATTTTTCTCTAAATTATATAACAAAATTAACTACTTTCGAAAAGGATGGGGTCAATTGACCCCATTTCTTCTTATTATATGCACCCCTGGACTTTACCAAATATCTCAATATAAAGTTAAGACAATGTTTGAGGAAGTTGTACTTGAGGGAATTTCTTTTGTTGCATTTAGGGGAAAATTCATCCTCTGCACACATAAATATTCTGATGTTGTTTGCAAAAGCCTCCAATAAATTTGGTTCAAGTGGCATAATCTGAGGAATTTAGGGTGTTAACTGCAACAACCCCCCTTTTTTTAAATAATAAAAAT
The DNA here is from genome assembly GCA_033356055.1 of Carex pumila. Classification (NCBI taxonomy): domain Eukaryota; kingdom Viridiplantae; phylum Streptophyta; class Magnoliopsida; order Poales; family Cyperaceae; genus Carex; species Carex pumila. The sequence continues at coordinate 299,391 of JARJHM010000086.1, forward strand.
AAACCCATTAATTAATCATGTTCTGTCATTCATAAATTAAATATCTCCCAAGTTCTAATCAGATTAATCATTATAAAAAAACAGGTTGATCCATTTTGACATATTTCAGTTTAGCTGCATTAATTTTTTTGTAGGTATTCTTTCACTCCACTATGACCGCCCGACAGTCCTTTCAATGGGGACTGTGTGTTGGGCCATCTCAACTGCTGCAGTCGGCGTGAGTCAGCATTTTCGACAGTTGGCATTCTGGCGAGCGGTAAATGGGTTTGGACTCGCCATTGTCATCCCAACACTTCAGTCTTTCATTGCCGACAGTTACAAGGATGGGTCCCGTGGCACGGGCTTCGGGATATTGAGCCTTGTTGGTGCGATAGGTGGAATAGGCGGAGGTATATTGGCAACTGTTATGGCCGAACAGGAGTTCTTCGGCATCCCAGGCTGGCGGTTTGCATTTCTCATGATGGCATCTGTTAGTTTAATTATTGGGCTTCTTGTGTACTTGTTTGTTGATGATCCAAAAAAGACCTCTCCAATGCATCTAGGGACTGATGTGGACTCTAACAAGTACAATTCTAACCTCAATAATATTTTTTTTTTCAAAAAGAAGGAAAAATGTTCTTTTTTTGATGTCTACATTATTTAAAATTGATGTTTCGTTGTTAGTAAGCTCGAAATAAATTATTTGTAAATCTGATGTTTTCTAGAGCCAGGCTGTACTGATTAAATGGTTGTGCTTAAATCTAGGTTTTACCAGCTAGGAGGGAAAGCAGGCCTACCTCAAATTTCTCTCTGGCGTGACTCATTTGTAGCAATGAAATCTGTGGTGAAAGTGCAAACATTTCAGATTATTGTGTTGCAAGGAATAATTGGATCTCTACCATGGACCGCCATTGTTTTCTTTACAATGTGGTTTCAACTGATTGGTACGCAAGTTAAAATTTGTTAAATTCAAAACTACTGAGTACTGTAATGTGAACTCTAATATTGAACAATTTCTCTTACAGGTTTTGATCACAAGAGTTCAGCTGCTTTGAATAGCCTCTTTTCTATTGGATGTGCCACTGGTTCATTCATGGGTGGGTTCATAGCGGATCGATTGTCACGGGTTTACCCTGATTCAGCCCGTGTCATGTGTGCCCAATTCAGCGCCTTCATGGGCATTCCCTTTTCACTAATCCTCCTTACCGTGATACCGCAATCTGTAGATTACTGGTTCGCATATGCTGCAACACTTCTCTTGATGGGTTTGACCATCAGTTGGTGCGCCTCATGTGCAAACAACCCCATGTTTGCTGTGGTGGTGCCACGTAAGCACCGCACCATGATCTACGCCTTTGACCGTGCATTTGAAGGGTCGTTTTCCTCCTTGGCTGCCCCGGCCGTCGGCTTGGTCACCGAGAGGATTTATGGGTACGACTCGAAATCCATTAGTCTAGAAAATGGGTCTCCGCAAGGGGCATTGGCACTCTCAAGGGGGCTTCTGACGATGATGGTAATTCCCTTTGGTGTTTGTGTTTTGTTCTATAGTCCCTTGTACATTGTTTTTAAGAAGGACCGAGAAAATGCTAAGATGGCAAGTAGTAAGGAGCAGGATCTCGAGCTTACCTAACACCTGAATGGTGGCTTGGGGGACAATATATTGATTCACTTGGTATTTTAGAAGTTTTGTTATTCTTTGTTTCTTTCTTTTCCAAATTTTTGCTTGTTAGTTTCTTATAGGGAGTTTAATTTTTCTTTAAATTCAGTTTTGTTTAACACCTTCATTCTAGGTCATAGGGGTAGATACGGTTTTGAGGGATTATTTATTTGATATTCAAGTTTTTTATATACAGTGGAACCGGGGTGTTCTTAAGCTCAAACGTATCAAATTGACTTCAAACAATGAATTTAAATTGTTGAAACCAATCTAGTTCACGAGAGGTGTGTTTATATGCAAAATTTACAAGTTTTCGAATTAGGTTAGTAATTAAGTCTAGCAGTAAAAATAGAAGAAGAACGTTTCATGCATTCATTTTTTTTAATCATATTTTGACCGGTTAACTTCATATTAAGTTAATTCAAAATTTATAAAATTTATATGTAAATGCATAATTTGTGAAAAAAAAATATTTTTAACAGTTTAGATTCGTTATTTGAAATACGATAAGATTTCATTTTTAACAGTTTATAGAATTTATGATTTTTTTGTTGTAATTTTAAATATTTGCATGTTAATATATTATTTGTACTATAAAAATGTATTATTTCTGATTTGCATCCTAGTCCGGAGTTTACATACCTAAATTATTCCAAAATGCAAGTTTGTTACTATTCCAAATACGTACACAAAGTATGACATTTGTAAAACAAGCAGAAAAAAACATAAAAAAGGGCGAAATCTTTTAAAAAATAAAAAATAAAAAGGCAGAAACAGTACATCTATTTCTAGAAATGGCATGAGAAAATAATAATAATAAATAAACATAGGGTCCCTTTGAGAAATGTGTATATATGCTAATCTGGAGGACACCAACTCTGACCTGAATCTATGGTTAATCTTCATAGCCATTGAATTTGGATTTTTAGCTACAAAAAGGGACTGATTCCATGAATAAAATCAAAGTGTGAGGATTATGTGTAAAATTGTGAGAAAAAGGCATCAAAATAAGGTTAACATCATGATTCATAAATAAATGTATATGTGTCATGATCCTCTGACGAAATTTTTTGACTTGGACTCAAATCTGAATTCAAACTCGGATTTGAGTTCAGACTCACTCTGAGAAGCATGTTGCTGCTATTAAAGAGGAACCAACTTTAAGAATTGATCATATACCTTTCCTAGAAATATTCCTAGAAATATTAATGGAGTTTACATTTTCTAGATTAATATTTATGTTTTGTTTCTTTCTATATTTACATTTCTTAAGTAGCCATTTATATTTTGTTTATCTATATGTGCAAATTAATCCCTCCTTATGGTCTATAAAAGAAGTGCTCATGTAAGAAGAAAAAAACAATAACTTTTGATAATATATTTTCTTCTTGAGAGATTTAATCTCGCCTTTACTATTTAGCATTTTCGTTGTTTCTAATTCCACTAAACTGAGTTCAAGACCTATCATTAGCGGAGTTGAGATCTGGAACCGAAATTGAGTTAAGTGGTATTAGAGCAAATTCTTCTTTTATTGTTCAATATCTCACTAAACCAAACTCATCAAAATTTTAAGTCACACAAGAAACCTTTTTTTTGTTTTTATTATTTCAGTCGCACATGATTAGTCGAGATCCAGGACAGAGATTTCGTTAAGTGGTATCAGAGCAAATTCTTTTTTTATTGTTCAATATCTCACTAAACCAAACTCATCAAAATTTTGAGTTGCACAAAAAAACTTATTTTATTTCAGTTGCACATAATGATCACTTTTGATACTTTTCTTATCAAAATTTAGAAATTCCGCTTCCTTAAGTATCATAGAACACCCAACAATAAGAATCACACATTTTGTCATGTATGATAACCCCTGTATATTTTCACAAATTCTAACTTTCTTTGAACTTAGCATTACTTTAATGTCACTGGATCATATTATCGTACGAGAAAAACACCATCTCTAAAACGGAAGAACAACTCATCAAAATTAATCTATCGTAATATTCCATGCTTAAGTAAACATGGCACGCTTTATTCACAACTGCATATGCCTTAACTAACTCATATTTCACACCCAATACTCATGATCTCCCATACTTCCTTCCAATACACCAGTATCTGCAGCACAATTAGTCTAACTCATTGGCTATCTTCAACACTTTCACTCTCATCATCAATCATGAGTAGAAAGCTCCCAACTTCCTTCTTCTATTCCGTGAGATGCATTTCAACATCATTACCATGTATCCCAATCATTTCTTTACTTCTTAGACCACACCAAAATATTACTCTCAAAATTGAACATCATTACATAGTACAACACATTCATCTAGCTAATTACTACAGATATACCACAGATTGTCCCGTACTACGAATCAATATGATCTTCATATTAAAGAATGTGCTTGGAGACCAAATTTTATATTTTGTGAAAATTTTTACAATTTTTTTTAAGATAGAAAATCATTGTTTTTTAGAAGATTCTGGACCATCCAAAAATAATAATTTTGTATATATTTACCATTATAGAATTCACAGTGTGTTTGGATTGTCAAAAGAATAGGGTTTGTGGTGATTGGATGCTCTCAATTTATACATATTCTATAGGAGCTCCTAATATGGATTCAATTGTAATTCACATAAAAAATCCACTAATAAATATCATCATTACAACATAGGCAATTCTAATGAAATCCAATATAAGTATATTCCAATCAATATTACTAGGGTGTTGCAAACAATGCATTTAATACCAAAGTTATCTACATTGCAACAACCACATGCTTTATACCGTATGCAATTCATTCTCATTTATTTATAATTGCTTCATTTTTCATGAGAAACATTCCACAATATAAATAGGCCATTGAAGTCATAAAAACCCAACTGAACTATGAGGCTCATCAATTCAAGGTAAGCTCTAATAAGTCATCTCATTTTATTAGATAATACAAAATTTACAATACATTTTTTCCAACTCCCCCTCTATTAGACACTTGTCCCATCCACTACACCATCAAGTACAATAATTCCTTTCTCAATATATCCACCCTTACACCTATATAACTGCAAGCAAGTCCCCCTCTATTAGACACTTGTCCCATCCACTATACCATCAAGTACAATAATTCCTTTCTCAATATATCCACCCTTACACCTATATAACTGCAAGCAAGTCGCAAGTGGAACCTATACAACTAAGCAGGGATATGAAATGCTGGTGAAACAAAGAAGGCTATGCCGTATGATGAGAACTAAATGATAATTTGGAAGGCGATAGGAGAATGGAAAGGAATGGTTCCGAGGATTCAAATTTTCATATGGAGGGTTGTGTAAGGGGGAATTGCAACTGCACAGGTTCTGCATCAACGGATTAGATCTCTAACCCAAAATGCTCTCGTTGTGGGCAAAAGAATGAATTCATCATGCATGTACTCTTCTTTTGTCCACTTTCAAAGGTAACATGGTTTATTTCACCTTTCACCCTAAGAGTTGACCATTTACCGCTAAACTTTGCTGAGACTTTGGTGATTATGATGAGAATCCTGGACAATGATCAATTGATTGCTTTTAGCAACATACTATGGTGTGTTTGGAAGGCAAGAAATGAATACATTTTCAAGGGAAAGAACACAACTCCGCAAGCTATTCTAACACAAGCTGCAGCCATGGGGATAACAAAGCCGGTGAGACAAATATGCCAAAAGCATGAGCAGCTGGAGACGGTATTGGTACCAAGGGGTAAGGGAGTAATCCTGATGGATGCTTCATGGGACTGCACGAAAAAAACTGGGACTACATTTATAAGTTTTAATGAAAAAGGGAAACTAAGTTTTGTGCAAACCAGAAGCACCCTTTGCATCGAAGACACCCCAAATTATGTAATCTTGATAACAAAAAAAAATGCGCTTGAACCAAACGCAAGTTGGAAAATCTAAGACAAATGAATCTCCATGCACCTGCAAAATAAGGTACGCTTTGCAATCAATTTTTTTGGTAAGTATCATTTTTACTGCTTAGTTTCGAATTGAAGATGTGCACTATGGGTTGAACAAAATTCAGCATGAGAATATTATGAAAGATACTTCAAAAAATAATTATACCCACGTTAATGATGATTATTAATGACAGTTTCTTATCCACGGTTTAAAGATAAATTCTAGTAGTATGTACCACCTCGCAAAATTAAGATAAAATTCAAAAAAATATATATATAGGGTGAGAAAAACATATTTCAAGAAAAATATTATCTCGCAAAATTAAGATAAAATCTCAAAATTATGATATGAACTAGTTATTTAATTTGCTAATCTTAGCTTAAAATGTGAAATGCATCGTTCAAGTCTGAAATGCTCGATAGGCCGAAACACCAGTTCTGAGCAAGTATCACATTATCTGTTATGACAAGAACGAGTATTCAACCCTCGCTTTGATAAGCTATATAAACATGTAGTATGATATTTCTTTCTTAACCTAAGATAAATATTAGCGCTGGGGTAAAGTGTGATAATACATAACTAAGATTAAGAATTTTATAAAATATATTTCTTTCTTGCATCCTCTTCTAAAAGTTAAGCTAAATATGTCCAAAAGAAGAATAATTGAGGATCAGCAAATTAATTTGTTTTTATAGTCTCAACAAGTTGCACTTAGTGAAATATAGGTGAAACCATTATGTATATTAATTGTCACGCGCCCAAAATTCTAAGCAATTACTTGTCGTAAAAGAAAATAAAGGTCATATCGTCAACACGCTTGCTTTTCAAATATCACCCTCATTACTCGTCTTATATTATTGCCCCACGTATAAGATTAATATTGGTCTGCATTCAAAATCATGCCTTGTTTTCTCTTTTAGCATATATGGCAAAAATTAATAAGTCTTTTAAGAAGAGTATATATATATATATATATATATATATATAACCAGATCTTAGCAGTATTATTTTCAAAAGAATTATGAACCATTAGAATAATTTTTAAATATGTGAATTCTTAGAACCCATGATTTATTTTGCAAGACATTACCATTTATATCAAGAATATATTATTTTCAAAATGAAGCCTTTTAATATGGAAATGATAGTATTTAATGTATAAGTCACTTTACTTAAGTATTATAGAATTAGCAAATATATTTTATAACATCACAAAAATTCAGAAAAATCATATCTTCATAAGCTTTGAGTATGATTACACTACAAAAAAATTCAGGAAAGTCCCCCGAATGAGTTTAGTAACTATATGACAAGTTGTGATTATAAAATGCATATTCAAATCACATTGGCAAGTTGCAAAATCAACCAAGTGACAACTTGGCATCTCTTTTCAGCTATATTCTAGCTCTTTATGTTATCTCAAATCAAAAGACCAACTTAAACTTGACATGTCAGCTTAATATTTGCCTGTTCCACAGGGTGCTGCCTTTAAATATTAAATAAATAAATTTTCTCAAGGGGTGATATATTTACTGATTATTATAGACTCACGCCATTTATTGATCCCAAAAGACAAATTATTCAAAAGATTAAGCATGCTGATGAATATCTTGGTAAAGCAAGGGTGAAGTTGACTTCTGTTACAAATCACGACACCAATGCGTGTCACTTAAAAACCTAAATTTGTTTCTTACGCTTATCTATAATAAAAGAGTGATCTCACATTATACTCGATATGAAGTTGGTCGGCTCAAGATTCAGCTGGGAAGATTATGTATTGAGACAAATTAATTCAGCATTATTTCTTGGAACATTTATGTTTGACATTTTATAATCAATTAAAAGTCTACGGCACAAAAAGGAAATGGCAGCAAGTATCTCATTTCTTTTCAAACTAGTATCAACTTGGATCTGAATTTTTTTTCATGTTCCTGTCAATTCGTGCTTAAGCTCTTCATGCTTCTTAGGAAAATTAATAAATTAATGCATCAAAATACCCACATTATTAATACAAAACATCCCATATATATTAGCTCAAACAAAAATATTTTCAAGAGAAAAACAGGGGACGATTACTCTTAACGTATCATAAAATCAAGGTAACCTCATATTAGAGATCACCTAAAGTAAATAAAGACATATGGTATCATTTATTTGCCTGGCTAGAATCTGGTAAGTATTAGAGATCATCTTATGTTTAGTTATCCAAGAAATTATCAACGAATCCAACGTACTAGAAAGATGCAAGTAGTAGATGTTCGCTTAATTTTGGCACGTCAACTCAGTAAGTTTGTGTATCATTATGAGAGTATAACTATCTAATTTTGTGATAAGGCCCTGTTCTTACTTACTACTTTTAAGTTAAAAGAACAACTCCAAACATCTCAAAAAGTATACATTTTTTAAAAGAGTACAACAAATATTAGTAACATGCAACTATCCAACTTAAAACAAAAACAAGTTTCTAACTTTAAATAAAAACTATATATTTACATGAGATCTCAAATATAAAATCCTAAATTATCTACCTCTATTTGCACATCTTAAGAACAATTTTCTGATTTTATATATAAGAAAAAACTCAGCAGCTAGAAAAATTCCAGCAGCACAGTTTTTTTAGTAGCAAATTCAACAACAAAAATTGAGATTTAAAGCAATAAAATTAACTCATTTATGCATATGGTCTAGCCATATCCTTGCTGCAAATTTTCAGCTTCTTATCCTCTTGGAATTGACCTAAGAACAAGGCAAATTTCTGAATTGCAGTAGCAAGAATCTAATTGTTATGTTCCCACTTGTTCTTGGTGATAGGCATAATTAAAATGTGTAAGATGGTCATTAAAATCAAGAAAAACCTTTTAACCACTTGTAGGCATAGTGTGAATTTAGTTCCTATATTATAATCATTATATTTCAGTGTTTTTCACAGCTTTTTGTCTAACATGGTCAAATCTGTTTAATTTTGTTCAAAACAAGTGTAGAAGTAGGGCATGACATCTTGCAACAGATTAAGCACGATTTTAAGCTTCAAAAACTTTCAAACTTCACTTATAAATAGCCCCCTGCATCTTCGCTTCATCTTCATGTTTGGTTAGAGCATTCAAAGCACAAAAGAGAGCAAAAACGTACATAATTCAGTCCACAGAAAAAAAACAGCAAGGAAGAAACATATATAGTATTCCACAAATATCCTCATGAAACTCTAATATAATGAGCTTCAAAAAAAAATTATGAGTGACAACCTTGTTATGCTATTCCATTAACCAAGTTCTCAAAATACTAAAACTATCATTCCAAGCCATCGAAGAAGTTATCATGACGTTATAATAACAAGAATGAAGATCAATGTGGCTTGAAATTTTTTGATTAATTTTCATTCTTTTTTAGTTGTTTTATTTCTATTTTTTCTTTTTTCTTCCTTTTTATTGTTATTGTCAAGCTTGCTTATCTCATTTTGTAACATACATTATCGTTGAAATAAATTTTTGAAAACTAAAATTAGTAGAGATCAATTTATCAGATAAATGTGGTGTCTAATACATTTCACATTTATAACCAAGACACGAACCTAGCTTATCCATGGGCATATATAAATTAGATTGTGTATTTTCCGTTGTATAACGGGTGGTGACTCCAAATAAAATTTAAATCACATTTAAAAGGTTGAGTCGAGCGTTGGTTTCGTAGCACGGTAGCTACAACCGATCCTCTGCAAGCAGAGGCTACAGCCTTGCTACAGGTACGACAATACATCAAAGGCGACAGTGGTGCCTAGGCAGTGCCAAATACACTTATATGCACAGACTGCAAGATCTTAGTAAAGGCGATCACACTAAATGATTACTTGGAACTTCCATCTTGGCAGGCGGCATAAGTAGTGGCTGAGGGGGCAAATTTGTACCAGCAAATGATCAGAAATGTCACCTTGAGGCATGTCAATAGGAGAATACTACCAGAACCACATCTCTTGGCAAATTGGGCATGTACCACAAACTCATCCTGTACCGGAATGGTACCAGCACATATGGCAGAGAGATCAAACTTACATCCTCAACTCAACAGAGTTATTTAGGATAGCCGACCAACAATAGAAAACAACAGGCAGAAGGACCTACTGCTTAGGAAAATGCAGGCATTGTCTGGTGCAAAAGACCTGGCTTTTAGTTTTTTCTTCTTTTTAACTAAGTTAGATTACTGATGCAATTTTTCTTCTTTTTTAAGAATTAAGTTCTGTTTCTAGATTTAGATACAGGAATAGGTTGGTATGACCCATCCTGTTTAATTAGGATATGCTTTTAAATTTCATCTGTAATGGCTTTGTTTTATTTCTAATATATGCCTACGGGTTTCTCATAAAAAAAAAAAAATTCCATAATTTTTTATAAATTAAATTAAATATATATCATTAAAATGTCTAGGTATTGACTTTAGTCAAGTTCTCTACAGTCTACGCAGAAGTGTATATCTTCTGAACCGCTGTACGAGGCTGCACATACCCACCGTCTGATATGACGAGAGATTCGAGATGATTGAACAAAAGTTGTTATCAAACGGATAAATCCGAAACATTAAACTACCCTGCACTTCACGCAAAGCTCCAAGCTAATAAAATATGTACAATTGGAGAGTACAATCCTGCCAGGAATTCAGATCCCTGAGATAACATAACTTTTGTGTTTGGATCTGGACCGTCCGATCTGAATCCGCACGATTTAAAGGGTACCGTGAATTTTAACCTGAGTCTGATTGACCCGATTCTGATCGAATTTTGAGTTATCTTAAAGGGTCCGGAGTCGAGACCCGTGGCGCCCAGGGCAGCAGAAATAAACATGAAGAATATTCCTAGCAACGTGATCGCGCGTGCATCGCGATTTTTCCTGTTTATTCTTCTATAAATCTTAGCCGTTCATTTGTTACAAGATCCGTGCAAAAGCGGATCTGAACACAGACAAACAGCTCGATTTTCTCGGACACGTATTCTCCCAGGTACCTGATTGAGAAAAATTATCTCTGATTAAATATCAGACGAGCGATTGAAATTCAGTGCCTATTTAAACATGGGATCTGTTTTAAAATTCGTGTGAAATTAATACTGACGACTTAGATCTAAAAGTACTCAGCCAGGTATTGCACTGGATAAGAATCCGATTTCCTCGGAGGTTGTCGCAGGTTAGTTTATAAACTCTGCAATCTTCCTCTGCACTTCCTTCCCATCCGCAGGCGCAGCTCTCATCCCAAAAACTGATCCAATGAGAGCTCATTTTAAAAGTCAAGAGGGAAGATGAGAAAATCATGCGAGAGAAATAGGTACTCACTATTCAGAGATCTGCGACTATATATGTGGCAGAGCGCTTGCCATTCATTCAATTTGTCTTTCGAGTTACAATTCATCGAGTCAAAATGAGGTAAGCTTCTCTTTTCACCCTCGTCCCGTCTCCTCTCTTGTCTCTACAAATCGGGGAAGTTCTAATTTTATGGTTTTGTTGTTACGCTGATGTCATCTTGAGTTCAGATCTTCTACAGCGTTGCACATGTAGTCGTGTTCGGGTTTCTAGGATTTAAAGAAATTGCATTTATTTTAACCTTAGCAATTCTATGGTTATGTTCATTTGAAATAGAGTTATATTGTTGAAGACTCAGTTATTTGGTTTTATTTAGTAGACGTGGTAAGTGCTTTGAATTGATAAGTTTTGCTAACAAGGATTCCCTTTCACTTTTCAGATATGTACTAGTAAAGCAATACGACTATTGCAAAATCAGTTACAGTTGAACACTTTCAATCATCTGACTCAGTAGATAAATGAATGTGAAGATTAGTTTTGCATAGTCAAAGAATGCCAATAGCTTAATTCAATCCTGGTGGTTTAAAGCATTATATAAGATTATATGAATCCACTGAAGCACCTGATGCGTATGTAATTGCAGTAACCAGTTGACTGCAGTATATAAAATATCCATACTTGCTAGAAAAAAAAATGCTATAAGAGTGGACTAAAGTTTTTGGCACCTAAATTGAGCTAGAAAAATTTAAATGCAAGTAGAAAAATCATACCGGTGTAGAATTAGACAATTTAGCCAATGCTTTTGTCAAATGTGTTGTCAAATTTGGAAGGTATCTTATGCTTGATATTCTTTTTACAGAGGAAAGAAACTATGGGGCTTCTCAATTTCTCTTATACTAATCAACTTGGCATCTATACTGGAGAAAGCTGATGAGGCTCTTCTTCCTTCGGTTTACAAAGAAGTCAGTGAAGAATTCCATGCGGGCCCAACTGATCTTGGATACCTTACTTTCATAATGAATTTTGTGCAAGCTGTATTTTCTCCAATCGCAGGTGGGGCCATCATATGTGTCGAGTTGGGTTTGGTTTTAGTCTATTCAACTAAAATTGATCAAGCTTTTTTAATATGAATTAGACCTAAATTGACTATTGAGCAATAAACTTTTCCTGGGCTATCTGAAACTTACTTTGAATAAAATGCAAATGACCAATTTGCCCCTAACCTTTTATGTTGACATGACCTGATGTCCTGACATTCTGTTCTTATAAACTTTTATAACAAACATCTAAGCTCCCTGGAATAACCAAGCACAAATAAAATACTAGAATAAACCCAAATTGGAATATGAGTTAGAATATTAGAATATTAGAATATGAATTAATAAATCATCTTTGACAACTTGGCATAATCAAATCCAAATTGGATAATGAATGCAATGATCCAGTTCCAACCAATAAATTAATTTTTATTGTTATTCATAGGTGTACTTGCACTTCAGTACGACCGTCCAACGGTTCTCGCATCGGGTACCGCATTTTGGGCCGTCTCAACAGCTGCAGTCGGCTTGAGCCAGCACTTCCAACAGGTTGCATTTTGGCGAGCAATAAATGGTTTGGGGCTTGCCATTGTAATCCCGGTGCTTCAATCACTCATTGCAGATAGTTATGCTGCAGGGTCCCGTGGTGCCGGTTTTGGCCTGTTTGGCCTTGTTGGTGCAATTGGTAGAGTAGGTGGTGGTACCCTGGCAACAATTATGGCTGGACATGACTACTGGGGGATGCCAGGTTGGCGGTTTGCATTTCTCAATATGGCATCGGTTAGTTTGCTTATCGGGGTTCTTGTGTACTTGTATGTGGTTGATCCGAGAAATTCCTCTCCAGTGCATATTGCTTCGGAAGTAGATTCTGAGAGGTATATATTGTTTCTTTTTATTATAAAAGAAATTTTTTATAAGCTTCTAGGATCATAGAAAATATACAGCAGGCTACTATACCAAGTTTATAAGAGGCTTTGGTAATAAAAAAAAAACTGTTCTTTGTGTTGAAATTACTCTTCTATGTACCTCCTATGATTCTAGTTCTGCACACCGATACAAAGAAAGATTTAAATTTATTGTCTGGCTTTATATTTTGTAAGCTGGAACATATAAGCAGGGTTTTGACTTTGTTTTCCTATTTTGTAAAAAAATGATAGCAAGTCTGATAATAGCTATGCTGAACTTCAGGTTGCATCTAGTAGGAGGAAAAGATAACCTACTTCCACCGTCACTTTGGCGCGACTCATGGATTGCAATGAGATCTGTTATGAAAGTGCGAACATTTCAGGTCATTGTTTTGCAAGGAATTGTGGGCTCTATACCTTGGACTGCCCTTGTTTTCTTTACTATGTGGTTTGAATTGATTGGTACGCAAAGTTCAATATAGTATCCTTTCCAAGCTACTTAAAAATCTGAAATCTTACAATATATTGAACAAATATTACATTTGTGTATGGTGTACATGATGGTCAAACAAATTAAACACCTCCAAAGGTAATTAGTTCAGAAGCAGTAAAAGACATTATTGAGAAACACATTTAAGAGAAATAAAAAAATAGCAAGGAACTCCCATGCAGAGAAGAAGGCTTATGTATTGTTATGAGGTACCACATTTTTTTGCTTATAAGGTCACACAATGATTTATTAACATAGTGTTTGGTTTTTTTCCGTGCCAGGTTTTGATAACAAAAGCTCAGCTGTTCTGAACAGCATATTTACAATTGGATGCTCTTGTGGGTCTCTTATCGGTGGCCTCATAGGCGATCGTTTTTCACGGTACTATCCAGATTCAGCCCGAATCATGTGTGCTCAATTTAGCGCCTTCATGGCAATCCCATACACTATAATCCTACTAACAGTAATACCACAATCCATAAACTACTACTTCACATATGCCACGATTCTCTTGTTAATGGGTTTGACCGTAAGTTGGAACAACGCATGTGCAAACAGCCCGATGTTTGCAGAGGTGGTGCCACTTAAGCATCGGACCATGATTTATGCATTTGATCGTGCATTCGAAGGGTCATTCTCATCTTTTGCTGCCCCAGCTGTTGGAATGATCAGCGAGAGGATTTTCGGGTACGACTGGAAAGCTGTTAGTCTAGAGAATGGGTCTGCTCAAGGGGCACGTGCTCTCTCAAAGGGACTTTTGACGATGACTATTATTCCTTGGGGATTGTGTTGTTTGTTCTATAGCCCCTTGTATTTTGTTTTCAAAAGAGACCGGGAAAATGCGAGAATGGCAAACAGTAAAGAAGAGGAGCTTGAGCTTAACTGAGAATTCATATTGAGTTAGGTATGAAATGTAGATTGGTAAATTTCTTTGGAAATCATCAAATTATACCCCAATTTAAGGATTTTACACTCAAGTTTGATTTGATTCCGGGGATCCACTTAACTATCATTTTCTCTCCACTCTGTTTTCTTTTCCCTTCATACTTCTCTATTTATAAATGAACATGACTCTTATTTATAAATGGAGACCAGTGGAGTTGATCAGAGACCTAATTGGGATAAAACTTGAGTTCAGTGACTTCTCAGTGAAACTAAAGTTGAGAAACAGATTTTTGACTTGGGTTAGATCTTAGTGATGGCCATTAGGATTACCATGTGTACTTTTATTTGATCCATGTAGAACTTTTTATTTGAAAGAAGTAGAGATTTTTGTTTGATATAGCTTTAAAATAGAGAGAGACATGTCTGTATTATGTAAGAATATACCAGTTTATCAGATCCCAATTCAGATTCCTTTTTGTTATCACTTTTGAGCAACACTAGGATGTGATTTGCTCACTGAAAGAGATTGGTGAGCACACCTCCAAAAAACTATCGGTTTGACTTTGAATTATGAATCAAATTCATTAAAATCTATATACTTAGTGAGTGATGTATGTACATGTAAAAATTTTAAAGTTTCAAATTTATTTAACATGTAGTCGAGCAGTCAAAACAATGAATATTTTATAAGTCATTTTTTAAATTGTTTTACGTATTCATTTTTCATTTATTTTTGACAAGTTTAATCATGTACTAAATGAATTCGAAACTTTAAAATTTTTGCTTGTAAATGCAACAATCACGAAGTACATGAATTTTAACGATTTGAATTTGTCGTTCGTAGTCAGCCTTTTGAATATCATTTTTTGTTTGTCACTTTTCAGTATCGTTGATGTTTTATTTTATTTTCCGGTTTAAGTATTAAATCTCATTTTAGAAAAACCCCCGATTTTTTTTTATGGTAATTAAAAAATAGAAAGAATCTTGAGACCAGCCATGAAAAAAAAGAAAAACCACAAAACTGAAAATTACGCTAAATAGTATGGCGTCCTCTGGACGCTCACGAAAAGACGGCCGCCAAAATATCCGAAATTATATTCTCTGCGGATTTTTTTGTGCGAAGCTTTTAATCTGATCCGTTCGTTTTGGATTGGATAGATCGGATTAAAAGTTTCACAAATTTTGAGAATTTTCTTTTAATTCGGATAAAATCTGATCTGGTCCATCTGATTCAAAACGAGCGGACTAGATTAAAAGCTCTGCACAGTTCTGCACGAAAAACCTTCGCAGAGGATACGGTTCCAAAATATCCAGCAACCCCTGGACAGTTACTAATTGGGTGCTGAGCCCTGTATCTTTATGATAGCTAAAAGGATGGAAATTGGTTTGGAAACCTCGTAAATAGTTCGTTCTATTTAAGTTCGAATTGAAAATGAGCTGGTTTGTTTTGGCTCAATTTTTTATACGGTGAGTTTGAACTTGGTTTAGCTCTACTCATTCTAGCTCAGTACGTTAACGAGATAATTTAGATCATTGATTGTACTTTGATTTAATTCGGCCATTTTTATTAATACCCTTCAAAAAAAATAAAATTTTAAAAATAACCCTGCATACCATTTTTTTTTTTTAAAATGCCCCGACCGCCTGGAACAGAGGCGGTCCAAAAATTAACCGGACCGCCTAGGTCTGGGGCGGGCCACACCCCAACCAAACCGCCCCTACCAGGGGCGGTTCTCTTCATTTTTTTTTTAAATGTTTTTTTTTAAAACAGATTTTTTTTATTTTTTGTATTAAAATATTAGAAATGTTGAATATATTTCTTTAAAAATAGATAGAATACAATATAATTTGATTTATTAGAAATACTGCAACAAATAACCCGGATCAATATTTTTCATGCCGGATTTTTCGCAGCTGTAAGAAAAATTAATATATTTCTTTATGTGTTATTGGAAAAAAATAAAAATGCTTAGATTCTGAGTTATTGATCCCGGTTCAAAAGTCACTTCTATGTAATCTAGAAAATATTGTGATTCTTCTAGGAAATTTAATTTATAAAAAGTTGTATCTATTTTGAGAATTCTTTTTTAATAACAATTATTAAATAAATTAAATTTTTTATTTTTTTTCAAAAATAAATGCAACTTTTCATAAATTAAATTTCCTAGAAGAATCACAATATTTTCTAGATTACATAGAAGTGACTTTTGAACCGGGATCAATAACTCAGAATCTAAGCATTTTTATTTTTTTCCAATAACACATAAAGAAATATATTAATTTTTCTTACAGCTGCGAAAAATCCGGCATGAAAAATATTGATCCGGGTTATTTGTTGCAGTATTTCTAATAAATCAAATTATATTGTATTCTATCTATTTTTAAAGAAATATATTCAACATTTCTAATATTTTAATACAAAAAATAAAAAAATTCTGTTTTAAAAAAAACACAACATTTAAAAAAAAAAAAAATGAAGAGAACCGCCCCTGGCAGGGGCGGTTTGGTTGGGGTGTGGCCCGCCCCAGACCTAGGCGGTTCGGTTGATTTTTGGACCGCTTCTCTTCCAGGCGGTCGGGGCATTTAAAAAAAAAAATAATATGCAGAGTTATTTCTAAAATTTTGTTTTTTTTGAAGGGTATTAATAAAAATGGCCGGATTTAATTTGAATATTTGATAAGCTAGATTGAAAGATCATTCCTTCTCAGTTACATTAGTTTATCATTTTCAATATTAGCACTGCAATATTATTATTTCTCCTTTTTTGCACTATTAAAATCTTCAGTTTTTTAATAGTAGAATAATACTATTCTATTACTCTTTCATGAGTAAAACTAGGGTGTTCTTAAGCTCACCAAGATGCTTGATGAACTTAACTTTCAAAATCTATTATATTGGTTTTAAACGACAAATCTAAGCCGTTGAAATCCATCTACTTCACAAGTGATGAATTTATATACAAAGATTTTAAGTTTTTGAATTATTTTAGTATAAAGTCAAGCGGTCAAAATTAGAATGTTTATAAATTAATTTTAGTGCATTTGTTTTTTTAACACCTTTTGACCATTTGACTTTATACAAAATTAAGTCAAAATTCCACAAATTTTACATGTAAATTCATCACTCGTAAAGTAAATCGGTTTTAACAGTTTGAATTTATTGTTTGAAAATAATTTAATAAATTTTGGAGTTAAGCTCACCAAACAGTTTGGTGAGCTTAAGAACACCCTAGTTCTACTCCTCTTTCATATAACAAATTCATTTGTGATATTAATTTTTGAGCGAAATAATTTATATTCAAAAGTATTAAAATAAAATTTGGAAGATGGCGCGCCTAAAGATTTGTACTTGACAAAAGGACCTACATTAGCAACTTTTATACTTATTTTTTCATTTTTAGAATTGAGTTTTGTTCAGAGAATTTGAATAAAATTTATCTTAAAAATAAATTCTAATTGTTAGGTTTGCATTTGAAATTTGTTTCACAAATTTATAGTTTTGTGAATTTTTTTTAAAAAAAAAAGATAAAATGTTCATTCCATTAATCAGAATATGGATAATTACACTATCACAGTCACAATTTGTTTCAGTATTAGAGTCAACCAAAAAAGCAACAAAAATCAATCAACAAATTATACATCATCCAAAGTTTAACACTTGCAATATTTCAAAAATAGACTAACGTTGCTAAAATTAAGCAACTAAGTAATGGGCTGATGCTAATTGTATCTAAATGACAAAATAGGGGTTTAGTCTTCATTGTTATACTAAGTGCACCTCTAATTAAACAAAAACTGAAATTAAATTGCAATTGAAAGTAAATAGATGAGTTTAGAGAAATTTGACACGCGGGATGTTAACGGAGTTCGGCAAAACAAAGGCCTACGGTTTCGGAGCTTCGCAACCTTGAGTGGTGCGCCTTTCTATTACCCAATACGAAAGGATTACAACTTGTGAACCGTTGAGCCCTTACACACCAAGTGGGAAGTCAAATGACAAACTCAAAGAGATGAGAACAAAGTATCTTAGTTCAAGCTACTCAAGAGGAACACTCAATAGATCACTCTAACCTAATCTAAGTTGAGATTAGTGAAGTGTGTTTGAGGTTGTTTGATGGATTTTGAAGTTTTAAGCTCTCACAACAATGGAGTAGGCTAAGCTCTCAGAAAATCAATTTTTAGAAGATTAGGGTTGACTGAGATATTTGGGAAGAAACCCAATGCCATATTTATAGAGTCAACTCAAAAATGAGCTGTTTGACATAAAACATTACCAACGTTTTATAAAATGTTACCAACGTTTTATAAAACGTTACAACGTTTTTGTTCAAAGTGCGATTTAGGGTTTTAATTTTCTGAGAGCTCAGCAAAAACGTTATGTAACTTTTTCTCCCATAAAAACTTGATCAAAATAGATGTTCTTTGAAGCTCAAATTTAATTAAAACGTTATAACGTTTTGTGTAAACGTTGCAATGTTTAAATTTGAATTTTAATCTTTGGTACAGGTGTACTTAACATTCTAGCATTCCTAAAACGTTACAACGTTTGAAGTTGATACTGCACAACTGTGCTTCAGTAGTTTTGTCACTACTAAAACGTTACAACGTTTATATAACGTTATTGTTAGTTTGTAATAATTTAGAAGTCAATAATACGATAAATTATCATAAAGCTTTATTCATGAATTGAATGTTTATATCATTTTATTGTCTTGAGTATTATTGCATTTATAGATCATTTCGAGTTCATGACCGAAATTGTGAAACTCCATAATATAGATGATATATACACTTAATCTTAAAAGGTCACTGACCGAGGTAATTAGCAGGAACACTAATTACCGCTATAAGGTTAGTATGTGGATTAAAAGATGGTTAAGTTTTACAAACCACCTGACACGAGATGTCATTTTAATCACATAGATACATGTTTTATGAACATGGTATTTGACAGACCCCGAATGAAACATTAAATATAAATGTGTTCGTGTCATTTATGTTTTCATTCAGTGTCATGTTTTACAGTATGAGGTATTTATCGTTCCCACTGAGAGATATGTATGTGTGATTGTTATCCACCGCTGTCCGTAAAAAGCAGTCATAACGGTAGCATTCCCATATATATAGCTTAGCTGAGGAAGTGATAGTCTACCAAGAGTACTATTTGTCCCTCGTATTTTATACGAGCTATAGCATCACTGGGCCCCTTGGTAGAGTTAGATTATCTTCATGCGGTATAATTACAAGAGTAATTATATTTGATAATCTACTCAAGATCAAGAAAAGATACAGTTAACAAGGATGACACACATCTTTCTTGGAACTGATCTGATAGCTATGAGACAGAAGAACAGACACAAGTAAATTGTTTACTGGATTGTGATATTGTAAAGTACAGCATCATCTGTGTAATTGGATAGTCATGATGTGTTTCCAGATGCCACCCATGATTATAGAAATTAAAACAATTTTAACTCTGTTTACCAACATAACACAGATCCTATTGGGTCACACCATATAAGAGTTACTCGGAGAATCTTACTGATTAATTATAAATTGATTATAGTTAATATTAAGATGGTTATAATTAATTATACGTGATATAATTAAATTATAAATGTCATTTAGAATGACAAGCAGAAACAACGGTTAATTTATAAACGTACACGTTACGTTGTATAAAAGTTACCGAACAACAACCGAAAAGAAATATAATTGTACTTGACAATTATATATATTTGATTTGGATTTTAATTTGTTAATTATGTATTTGAATTATGGGTTTAAAAGCCCAAAATAATCAAAGCCTTAATTAAAATTAAAAGACCAAAGTCAAAGCCCAAAAATCAAAGTCTTTTACTATTCATGCCTTAATGGGCCAAGGGCAAAATGGTCATTTCACACTTATGCCACATTGCATGACACCTTAGGGTGTAGAAGCATGGAGAAGAGTGTGGAAGGAGCATTTTGGTCTTTTCACATATTAAAGGATGAGGTGTCAAGGTATTTTGGTAAATAGATTTGTTTTGAGGGGTATTTTGGTCTTTTGCGAACCTCCTCAAAACACTATAAATAGAATGGTGAGGGTAGAGAGAAAACTTACTAATTCACGTGTTAATCTGATTACTTCGTTAATCGGTTTTTCTCTCTTCCTCGGTTTCGATTATTACGAGATTAGAAAATAATATATTTTGTGAAATCCTGCGATTTAGCTTTTAAGCAAAACCAAGTTACCTTGGGACACAAATATATTTTTTCTTCCTTTTCTCGGTGAATAGTGTTTTTACAGAATTCTGTGGTTTATGATATTTCTGGCAGAAGAAATAAACCGCTCTCCAGTTAGTCCTGGTGAATAACCAATAGAGATATTACATGTGTGATACTGCGAGTCGATTCCTTCCTTGATGTAGCTCTTATCGCTCAGCTACATTCCAACTGAGATTTGGAAACGAGGTATAAACATGTTATATTAATCTATTTAATTGATAAGTAGATTTAAAGTTTTTAGAAATCAATTATGGAGTAGATCTGTAAATGAATTAAATGAGGTTTTGATGTCAAAGGAATACTGAAGGTGGACCGTCTTGGAAAGTTTCCTGACATACCTCGTTTAATTCTTAGCTTAAACCATAAAATTTTGTTTTACACACTTTCTGCAATTAAGCTAAATCAATAGGTTTGAACCGTCAAAACCCCAACAATTATGACATTTATAAATCGTTACAATGTTTTTCAAACGTTATAATGTTGTAACTTGTTTCTGATTTTGATCAACTTGTTACTTCTGACAACCATAAACGTTATAACATTTTACAAACGTTACCAACGTTTTATCCCTGTTTAAACAGCTTCACACATACTTTACCAAATTTCTGATTTTACAATTTGTATTCTTGATAAGTGTCTTCATGTCTTCTTCAGTCCAAGTATTCTATAATGCAATTTCATTCGACTTGAACCCACATATCTTTCAAAAATAGAACACATCGTAAAATTCAATAATTGTATATTTTTACAAATTAGTCAAATAGACGAAAAAGATTACTGCTAAACCAACATTCATAAGCATCTAGGTCATCTCAGGAGTAGCCTCATCCGAGCCAGCTGCTGGTTGGTAAACGACCACCTCAATAGGCATGTACTGAGATAATGAAATTGCATCTTCAATCACAGGAAGCTACTCTCCAATCGCATCTTTGACTTTCTTTTTCAAGTTACCTGACCAATATCCACACAAAATTTTAATGAGCAAAATTAATAATCTAGCATTTTTAACATTACAATTAGTAAAACATACTTCATTTCAATGTTTTCAAATACTCTAACTAATTGCACTAGGAACAATCATGAACCCAGTTTTGTTTTCAAAATCCAACGACTGTGCAAAATGTAATATATCATCTCATGTATGCCAATTTTGCATTACTCATTGACTTTTACCTAAATAAAACTAGATTTGTCGTGCTAAAGTACATTTAATGAATAAATGATCAATGGATTCGTGTTCAGAACAAAAATAACAAGTTTGGTCTCCAACTCACTCTTTCAATATAAGATTATCTTTGGTCAAAATTGTGTTATGGGATACTAACTACATAAAAAATTTATTTTTGGTGGAACCGATAATTTTCACCAGAACATTGATTCTCTAGGTTTAATTCCCCCAAAATTAAGAAGTATGTAAATGAAGTGTGTTGAAAACTTCCCTGAAGCCTCCTATTTCCATTTAATGTAATCATGTGAAAGAGTGAAAGAGATTATGCTAATGATATGTAGTAGAGCTGTTCATTCTTGATAATATATAACTACTAATTCTATCTTAAATCTAACTACCTGTCCTTGTGAGCGGATGACATTAACTATCAAAACATCATTGTTACTACATTTGGTGTACAATGTATAAAATTTTATAGCTAATGTACAATTTTGGCATCATTGATCAATCCATAATTTGAGTGGTGTATTTACACCTGGTGTGTATGAAACACTCATGTCATCTATGTGATTGACTTTCACTAAAGCAAATCAGAATGAGGAAAATACAATTGAATTGTGAGTAATATATTTATACACCACTAAGATTTTTTAAGAACTATAATATTTATTATTCTTTAATTTCCACCACCATTTAAGTAAAAGAGAGATATTCATTTGTTCAAGATTAAGTATGTCTAATCCTCCAAAATTTTTGGCTAAACAAGAGGTGTACCAATATATGAGAATATATATATTTTAGAATTACCTTGTTAGAAATTGCCTTCTAATTTTATCTATTTGTTTGATTACTGTAATTGGCATTTTATAAACTGAGAGAAAGTATAAAAAAATGGAAGTAAGAACTGAATTTAAGAGAGTTAATCCACCTCCTATTGATAACATACACCCTTTTCAATATTTTAGTCTACTTTATACTTTATTTATTAGAAATGTTCAATCTGTCACTAGTAATTTTTTATAATGAAGAGGTAGTTCTAAATATTTTAAATCACCTCAAATAATCAAATTACCGTTCCAGATTTTTTTAACAAGGTTCCGGATCCTCTGAGCTAACTCAAATTTGGAGTTTAAGTTCATACCGTCCGATCAGAATATGGACCAATCCGGTCCCCACTTGTAATGCACTGGACTCTTTAATAATCGTACGAATTTTAATCGGACGGTTCAGATTTAAAATCAAAATTTAAGCTAACTCAGAGCATACGAATTCCTGTATTCCGCCCATCATCTAGGTCAACATATAATATTAATCGTGACTATTGACCATCCCAATGAAGTCAAACGAGGAAGCAAACGAAAGATATTTCTCACCTGCTCGCAGAGATCTAGTACTCCACATGAGGCAGAGGGATTTCCATTCAACACCTTCCCCTTCGCCTTACTCTAGCAAGATGAAGTGAGCTTTATCTTCCCTTTTGCTCTACTTTCCCCCTCTTCTTTTTTACCGTTCGAACTGCTTTTCATTGTTTGAATTTAGAGGAAATGTCTTTCTTTGGATTCGATTTTAAAGTCTGGTGCTGTTCAGGTTTAGAGAACATATGCTTTGGCCTTATTAGTCTCGTAGTTTTCATTTTGATAATAATTTGGACCTCAATCCCTTTTACGACAGTGATAAATGTTTCATTGAAATTTGAATTATTTTCTATGATCTAAGCAATTGATTTCGAGGGTCAAGGTATAGGAAGTGCTGTTTTGGTCTAAGAGTTTCCAGCATTAATTACAGTATAAAATGTAGTCGACATGCTGCCAAAAAATGAAGCTAAAAGAGCTTAAATATGTACCAATTTGGAACCTATGTTGGTGTCACAAAAATTGAAATTGAAATTGAAATTATACTAATTATATGATCAGCAGATAACCATAATCAAGTACTTCTTTCCTACTTCATAGTTCATACCATTAGCAGAGAAATAATTAATATGTTTACCTTAACATAGGATAGCATAAGGATCCCATAATTTATTAATTTGCTTTTCTCAGAGCCAAGAAGATATTCGGCTTCTCAATTTCTCTTGTGCTAATAAACTTAGCATCAATACTGGAGCGAGCAGATGAGACTCTCCTTCCGGCTGTTTACAAAGAAGTTAGCGAGGAATTTAATGCCGGCCCAACTGAGCTTGGCTACCTCACTTTTGTAATGAGCTTTGTGCAATCTATTTCTTCTCCAATAGCAGGTATGAAAATTAGAAGTTACGAGGCAGGTTGGATTGATTTGTGTCACTCTGTTAACCAGACCAGATCATAGTTTGAAAACAGTTCAAATTAATTAAGGGTTTTGTGTGAAGCAACACAAATATTTTGCTGCAAAATGCTGTCAGGCTCTCAGCATTTATCTAATTTGGTGGAAGCATTTAAAATTTTGAAGTATTTCTTTTGGTTGTTTGTAATAAAGGACATATTCTCCAGACCCTATGTCAAATCAAGTAAAAATGGCAAGCCTTATGGTGTTATTTGCAAAAACACATGAATTAACTAGCGGTCAAGTTTATAAGGTTCATCAGACACAATTATGGACTCAGTGTGTTGACAATTTGACATGACCTGAAACTTCACCTAAAAACCAGTTTGATCCATTTTGACCAATCTAAACCACTTTGTTTTCCGTAATTTTCTCCTTGTTTCAGGTGTGCTTGCTCTTCAATACGACCGTTCAACGGTGCTTGCAGTGGGTACTGCATCCTGGGCTGTCTCAACTGCAGCGGTCGGGATTAGCCAACATATCCAACAAATCGCATTCTGGCGAGCGGTAAATGGATTTGGCCTTGCTATTGTTATTCCGGTTCTGCAGTCATTCATTGCTGATAGCTATGGAGATGGGTCCCGCGGTGCTGGTTTTGGACTATTCAGCTTTGTTAGCATGATAGGTAGAATAGGTGGTGGCCCACTGGCAACAATTATGGCCGGAAAGGACTACTGGGGGATACCGGGGTGGCGGTTTGCATTTCTTATGATGGCGTCAATTAGTTTGCTTATCGCACTTCTTGTGCATTTATTTGTTGTTGATCCGAGAAAAAATTCACCCATCTATCTTGGTTCTGATGTTGAGGCAGAAAGGTACATACTTGGTAAACAATGTTTTTTGGGTTATCATTTTTATCCTGTGAATATCATTTATTAATTTGTAGTTGATATCATTTTGATCTCTACTGATTAAGAGCATACATTTTTATCTAATTTGTTTTATTTATACAGTGAGGCTACGATACTTTGCAAAGTATGAAATGGTCCGTGCTACGGATCAACATCTCTGTTTACAAAGTTCGAAGAATCAATTAGAACCGGTCAATAATGTACTTAGAGACCAAATTTTACATTTTTGAGAATTTTTTTACTGTTTTTTAAGATAGTAAAAAATTACCTGATCTAAAGATTTTGATCCATCCAAAAGTAATGATTTTCTACCTATTTAAATAAAAATAATAAAAATATTCTAAAAAATGTAAAATTTGGTCTCCAAATATATTTTCATATGGAGATCATGTTGAGCTGTTTGGATCGACTGTTTGGACTTTGTAAACGGAGATATGAATCCATAGTATGGACCAATCCGTGCTATGCATAGTACCATAGCCTTGTAGTTGATATCATTTTGATCTCCTCTGATTAAGAGGTACATTTTTATTTATAACTACCCGTCTGCATTTGGCAGGTCATCTCTGATTGGAGGGGTGAAAGATAGTCTGTCACCACCTTCTCTCTGGCGTGATTCATGGATAGCAATTAGATCAGTCGCGAAGGTGAAAACATTTCAGATCATTGTCTTGCAAGGAATAGTTGGCTCTCTACCTTGGGCATCCATTGTTTTCTTTACGATGTGGTTTGAACTGATAGGTACACAAGTTCGACTTAGATTAATTCACAACTTTATTTATGGTGAAGTATTTATTGTCCTCATTTTTTCTTTATGGTGAATATTTTTTTTTATTTAGAAATAAAATATTATTTTCTGCTGGAAAGGAGTCGGGTAGGTTTTCGCAAAATAAGGAAACACCAGAAAATACATGGGCATATTGCATGCACTGTAGAATTTCTACATTGCAACCAATATGCCCATGTTTACACCAAAAATAGGGTTTAATGTTGTGTGGTTAGGTGTGAAAAATTACTTGCACCACGAGATTTTTTCTACGGTGTAACTGTGCGAGCATTATGCCCATGTTTACACCGTAACAATTTTCTGGTGTTAACTTTTTTCGATAACCTACCCGACTACTCTTTCCAGCAGAAAATAATTTCTATTTTCTAAATGAAAGAAAAATTGGGACTCTAAACTGATACCCGACTGTACAATTTTAACAGTACTTAATTGCATAGTAGCCCAACACTGCAGTTCTGTTTTGCCTAACTACCAGAAATTCATACACCTTATTCCATATATTAATATTTTGCATTTTTGTCTTCTCTTCTAGGTTTTGATCACAAGAGCGCAGCTGGCTTGATTAGCCTGTTTGCCATTGGATGTGCAT
Source organism: Carex pumila (assembly GCA_033356055.1). Taxonomy (NCBI): domain Eukaryota; kingdom Viridiplantae; phylum Streptophyta; class Magnoliopsida; order Poales; family Cyperaceae; genus Carex; species Carex pumila. The sequence goes on from JARJHM010000086.1 coordinate 325,523, forward strand.
TCGGGTCATTTGGTGGTGGGCTAATAGCGGATTGGCTATCACGATACTACCCTGATTCAGCCCGTGTAATGTGTGCTCAGTTCAGTGCCTTCATGGGCATTCCCTTCTCACTAATCCTTTTTGTAGTGATACCGCAATCGGTAGACTACTGGTACACGTATGCCACGACTCTTTTTTTCATGGGTCTGACAATCAGTTGGTGTGGGACAAGTGCAAACCAACCCATGTTTGCCGTGGTGGTACCACTAAAGCACCGCACTATGATTTATGCTTTTGACCGTGCACTCGAAGGGTCATTTGCGTCTTTTGCTACCCCAGCTGTTGGCATGGTTACAGAGAGGATTTATGGGTACAACTCAAAATCTATTAATCTGGCAAATGGGTCAGTCCAAGGCGCACTGGCCCTCTCGAGAGGACTTCTGACAATGACAGTTGTTCCCTTTGGTATGTGCAGTCTGTTCTATAGCCCCTTGTATTTTGTTTTCAAGCGAGACCGAGACAGTGCTAGGATAGCTAGTAGTAAGGAACAGGAGCTGGAGTTTACCTAATTGGCCTTAGTGAGCTGTGTGATCACTGGATAGTATAGAAGTGATGAGGAATTTTTCTAAGATCCTCTTTTTCAGGTTCTCGATTTTTTGTTGCAAAGGGATCAGCTGCATTAATTTTTTTTTCACTGCTGCTGCTTCACAATGGGATGTTACTACCGCGTGATGCAAAATGGCATGTTAGTTTTGCTTTGTTAAATTATCCTAGAATATATGTATTATTTGTAGGTTTCCTTTTTGTTTGTTCACGCTGTTGTTGTTTTAGTATTTATTTTGAAAAATGTAACTATCTGACAAGTTGGAAAACTCAACGAATGATGCTATTGATTTCAAGAAATTACTCTCAAATTCTTTCTAGAGGAAAAGCTGTAGGCCAAAATTACTGTTTCCTAAGTTTGGAAATATATTAATCGCTGATATTAATTTTGTGACCTTTTTGGCGACCTCAATTATTCCTTATATGTTGTTTTGTTCTTTGTTCCATTATCCACATATGCATATGATTCATATACAATTAACCTTCTTTTTTAACTGCCTTTTGCAGTGCAATCTTTACGCTTTCTTGGTGAGATTTCGACTTCATCCGTAATAAAATATTGATCGTTTCAACAACACAAAATTGCCTCTGATGCATTTTTGTAGAGGGTAAGGTAGTCTAGCAGCGCAATTATAGGTAGACGTATCTATGATTTTTTTTTTGTTTTTTTTGGTTAAATTCCATAGGCACTTCATTAACTCCAACAAGTAGCTTACAGGATTTTTACAGAATTGCACCTATAATATAAAAAAAAAAAACACCTTAAGACCTGTTACAAGAGTGTCCTTAACAGCTGCTATATTCAGAGAATGAAGGGAGGGTGAAACCAGTATAAATGAACTGTTCAACGGGCGCTCTATAAGCCAGTAAGTGAGCCTTTGTGTTCTCTTCTCTTGGTATTAATCTGCAGCAAAAATTGGAGTGTGCTTTCAAAATTAAGGCAATCTTGCTCAACTCTGTGTAGCATCTCCAGTCCAGCACTTGTATTGCTTGCCACCTTCTTGTAGGGTCAAAAGTAACCACCAGCAGTTTTGAGTCAGTGAAGAACTGACTTTGTTCAATTTTTAGAGTGACCACTTGTTCCATTGCCATCAACAATGCTGTGACCTCCATTTGGAATGGTGAAATGGTGAGTGAGCATTTTGAAGACCTTGCACTTCATACACTATGAGTTGCCGATTGAGTTGGATCACATATGTCGCCCATCCTTTTCCTGACGCATCAAAGGAACCATCCAACCACACACAGTACCCCTCCTGACACTGAGACGGTTGTATTTCTATTGACGAGGGACCAGCAGTTCGGTCAGTTGTTGCACCCGCAGACTGATTGGGTTGATCACATGCCGACAAGGTTGTAGCAATGATGGTTGCTGGCACGGAAACTACATCTTGGAAAACCTGTTTGCACCTGGCTTTCCAGATATTCCAAGCCAGTGTCATGAAGAATGCAATCTGCCCTTCGGCCAGACAGTTCCAGAGCATGGCAAGGATTTGAAGCAAGTGTTCTTGAGGTAATTCCGCTGTTCTCAAGCCTAGAGGGAACATGAACCAAGATGCTCTTGCATGGGGGCAGTGAAGCATTGCACGAGCAGCATCCTCTGTTTGGAATTGGCACAATTTGCAGTGTGGTGGGATAGTGCGTATTCTTTTTGAAAGTGTACCAGCTGATGGCAGAGCACCACTTTTAGTTTCAAAATTTGTCTATTTTTTAAAACGGATGCGTTCACAACAACATTTAACATGTTTATGACTTTTAATCCCTCAAATATCTTTAATTTACTTTAGTTAGAAACTAAATATTTCTATGTATTTGTGTAATTGTGTTATCTGAGAATTGGAATTTTTGCTCATGTGAGTTTGTACTCGTGTGTTCAGATATTTTCTATGAATAGACAACGATCAAATTTTTAATTCTTACATATTTTCTATGAATGCATGTGTTCCACATCCTTCAATTGTGAACATGTGCATTTTAATTTTGTTGTAAATGTGTGTGCTCGTAAGTAGATATAGACATATAGTCATATAGAGTTGTCAACTATTTAAAACCGAAGATAATAATAATAATAGCATTATTATTATTATTATTATTATTATTATTATTATTATTATTATTATTATTATTATTATTATTATCATTATCATTATCATTATCATTATTATTTAAAAACCGGACTAGAAAAAAAAATATAATCTGTTCAAATGTTATTTATATTTAGGGAAAATTTCTAGTGTACCCATATAAACTTTTGAAATATTCAATTTCTTCATCAAAACATCATAATATTCAAAATCTCTACAAAAACTTAACGTTCTTTCTTTCTATCCCCTTTTAACTATTTTAATCTCTTATTTAATTATTTTTAAATTTGAATCGACAAATACGTCCTTTAATTTTAAATGGAGGTGTTCTTTACTTCTAATTGTCTTCTTCTTCCCCTATACTTCACTCATGATATTTCCTCCCCTATACTTCACACATTAAAATTGATATAAGTCTTATAAGTTTTATTTAATGATGGATTCAGCCTTATAAGGTAGTTATATAATCTGGTTCGTATGATTTTATTTACTCAGTAGTTCAAGGTCTTACATGAACCTGTTGTTTGATAATGAATCGTGAGTATTATATTTTGAAAATGATATAAGATTAAACCGTATACTTTTTGAGTCGTCCATTTAAACTTTTTTGGATTTAAAGGATTGACATACAATCTAGTTTACGTTTTAACCTGATTCTGATACAATAAAGTCTTATATGATTTTGTTATTTAGTAATGAGTCGAAAACACTCCAGTTTCCCTTTTCTTTAATTTAATCTCTGTTATTTGTATGTTATGAAGATTAGATAAAGTCTTATATGTTAAATAATGATTCCTTAATCAAGACAACGGTAGAACATTTAACTTCATCTTTGTATAAAATGGGAATTAGCAGGGTCTGTTTTGAAAGTTTTTCTTGGGTATCTTGTCAGTACCCCCTTTGCATATTGTAAGGTTCGAGACTGATTGAATTTTGCCTTTCACTTTTCTGAATTCTTTTTGAAAGTACAGTTATGCATCTTGTTGAACAAATTAACTAAAAGAAGGTCAAGGTATAAGGATTGCTCGACATGAATTGCGTGCCAGAATAAGTTGGCAATAAACGAAATATAGCATCAAAGAAATATTCATGATCGGTACCAAAGGATCTGGCTTGGACCAGATTGGATCTGACTGCGTTATTAACTGAGATATCAATTGTTGGAAGGGAAGAGGAAAATATCACGTGTATAAGTATTGAGGAAGAAGATATTTTAGAAGTAAATCAGTAAATGAAACCTCCATTTAAAATTAAAAGATATATATGTCAATGTAAATTTTAAAATAATTCAATAAGAGGTTAAATAATTAAAAAGAGATGGAAGAAAGAATGTTAAGATTTTGTTGAAATTTTGGATATTATGGTATTTTGACAGAGAAATTAGTTACTTCAAAAGTTTATAAGGGCGCCTTAGAAAATTTTCATATATATATGTATACTATTTTATCGGGCCAGTTGTCAAAAAATAATAGGGTTAATTTTCTACATACCCTTCAAAAACTCTTTGGTTTCTTATTTATCCTTCGAATTTTCATTATATCTTATTAACCTCCAACTCTTACAATTATTTTCTATTTGCCTCCTGAGTTGTTTAGATTAAAATCAAACAATAAACAATTTGTTATTTCCGACTATGCCCCTCTGTCTCCAACTGTGTACTCTAATGGCTTCTTATTTATTTCTCTTTCAACTTCTAATATCAAAGGACTACTCATTTATTTCCCTAGCTACTTTCTAATTCGTTATAACTACTTTCTAATTCCTTAACTAAATCTTTCAAAACGGACAATCAAAACAGTCAGATCAAGACTCCATTCAAGCCAAACGAATATGATACCGAGTACCAAATCCTAGTTACTTTTGAGGTACTCTGATAAGCTCTAACTGAACAGATTTGTTAGATTGTGCAGATTTGATTTGATGCCATCACTAGGCTGGACAATTATATGCATATAATCTAGGTACTTAGGCTTAAACTCCAATACTATGTGATAGATTTTGTGTATTATTTGTATAGGGCCTACGGGCTTTTGAAGCCGAAAAAAAAGAAAAGAAAGAAAAGAAACTTTGATTACAACCAAAGAAAATTGAGTTATAGTGTAACATAAAATCTGTCACCTTCCAAGTTGTTGAATTTGCACATAGCTATGGTAATTTTAATTTTGTATTTCATTTGTCATTTAAATCTAGCTAATTTGAACGTCATGTTTGGAGTTACCAAATGAATTGATTAGCTCACAAGTAATCAGATGAATTGAAATTTCAAATAAATTTTATCTAGGGAGGGAGACAAGACCTCTTTGAATGATGTAGTTAAATAATTAGAAAACACTAAATGAGAAGTTGAAAGAAAATTGAACGAGGACCCATTAGAGTACAGTCTTGAATTAATTTTTAAATTTGAAAAGGAACATAGTTGGAAATAAAGGGGCACAGTTGGAAATAATAAATTATTCATTGCTTGATTTTAATCCAAACAACTGAAACGACAAATTAGAAAGGTTTGTGAAAGTTGGAGGTTAAATAAGATATAATAAAAACTTGAAGGGTATATAAAAAATTAAAGAGTTTTTAAAGGAGTATTTAAAATTAACCCAAAATAATAAGAAGAAGAAAAAGTGAAAAACAGATTTGTTTGACCGTGCTCTTGTTGACTTGTGCGACCACCTCTTTTCTCTCTTGCCTTACGCTATACATCTCTCTCATGGAACTTGTCAGACGAATACTATTGGCAGCGCCTGCCAATATTTCAAAAGAGAGAGAGCGAGCGAGCGAGAGAGACGTCGGGGAAAAAAAATGGAGGCTGAAAGGAATCTGAGCCAAGGAGGAGAAGAAGAGGAGGACGAGGAACAGGACGAGGAAGAAGAAGAAGAGGAAGAAGAAGAGGAAGAAGAAGAGGAAGAAGAAGAAGAAGAAGAAGAGGAAGAAGAAGAAGAGGAAGAAGAAGAGGAAGAAGAAGTGTTCGTCACACCTCAATCGAGCATAGTTTCCAGATATTCATCGCGTGCCGAGAAGGTTCTTCTCCTCTCAATCCTTCCCAAGTATCTTGGTAACGGCGCCTGGACTGTACCGGGTAGTACTGTTCGGTATTACTGGTACCGCTCTGGGCTGGTACCCACATATTTGTCTGGTGCAATTCTTGATTCGTTACTGAGTTCATAGTGCAGTCAATTGAGCAGCTGCACCTTTGCATTTAGTCAATTTTGGTGTAATTGTTTCTCCATTTTGTGTGCCCGTCATGTCTCCACTTTTTAATTTTCTATTAACAAAATTTCTAAAATCTGTATGCCAAAATAAAACTGTTTGATGTGATATATATTATTTTCTCTGCTTGCACATTAAAAATTATCACTTTTCAATTTTGATTTTATATGAATCCATAAGATAAACAATTAATGTCCAGAATTTATCCATATCGGTTTTTTTTTACAAGCTCTTGATATAAATCAAAACAAAATTGAAATTGTCATGGTCTTTTGTGTGTGCATAGAGAAAACAATGTAGATCATATCTAATGGTTTTATTTTGATATTTAAGTTATTGTAGCTCTAAAAATGGAGGCATCTAAACCCTCCTCTTTTTTCAGATACTACAATGTTTTTATAAATGCCTATTTTGAGTGTAGTTGTTCAGATTTGAGATTTTGCTTCACATGTCTTTTTATAACAGGAGATGAGGGAAATTTGTTCAGAGCTTCTGAATTTAAAAGAGGCGGCTGTATCTCAGCTTTATAATACCAGATCATGCTACCAAGCTTTTCAAAGGTAATATCAGATAGATTTTTAATTCTTTAATTACTTCTCAGAAGTTTCTCAACATATGTGACACGATATGTTATCGATTCTACAATTTAAGATAATTGAGGATGTCATATGTGACTTATTTTTGCTAAATTTACGTGCTGTAAAATATTTTATTTGAACAAATTTGGGCGGATAGTACCTGCACATTAAATATTTAATCTTATATTAATGTAGATTTTCTCATGAGGCTAAAAGAGTGAATGAAGTCGTAGTTGAACTGAAGAGCAACTGTTCAGTGCACAAAAGCCTAGTTCAAGATCTATCGTGTGGCATCACTAGTGAACTAAATACATGGGAAAAATTTTACAGAGGAGAAATTGTTGACCTTGGAAATTCTGATTTAGAAAATCTCTTAAATCTCGATAGCGACAATCCTCAAGTAGTCTTTTTACAAAATTTAGATATGCTCATTGCAGAGCGCAGAACCGAAGAAGCATTATCTAAGCTTTTGGATTCAGTTGCAGTAAGTGAGATCAATTCCTTTGAAATTAGTAAAAGAAAAGACATGCTAACCGAGCAACTAGTTGCCATTTTCAATCAGCCATGCATTATATATTCAGATTTAAAGAAAGCTTTAGAAGCATTAATTAAACTCGGCAGAGAAGCCTTAGCCCAAGAATTGTTTTTGAAGGTATTTGCTTTGCGTCTCCAGAGAAACATTGACCTTTTTCTCCCGTCCTGTCCAGTTCTTCCCATTACATACACAGCCACTCTTTCGCAACTTGTTTTCTCAACAATTTCCAAGGCAGCAAACGAATTTAACATGTTATTTGGAGAAAAAGAGCCTCGTTCAAGTCTTTTGGTCAAATGGGCTGAGTCGGAGATAGAGCATTTTGTAAATCGTGTCAAAGAGAATGCTCCTTTGCTTGAAACCACAGCTGCACTTTGTTCGGCTTGCATTTGTATTCATGCCAGCCTTAGTTACTGTGCTATTTTGGAGAGTAAAGGTCTAAAATTGTCAGATTTAGTACTATTTCTATTGAGACAGTACATTGAAGAGGTAATTGGCGATAATTTCAGAAGAGCAAAGAGAATGGTTCTTGATCTTTCGAGTGAAAGTGGTACCTTGGATCAGTCCTGGCCAATAGGATTGCATTTCTCTGCTGATGCACTCACAAATATTTTGCTGACAAATATTGTAAAGAAGTTTATGTCAATTATTAAAGTAAGTCTCCTTTATTTAATGGTTACTTTATCAGAAATGAACACCTTCTCTTCCATGAGTTTGGGCCAATCATTTTTCTATTTTGGGGGTTCATTCATTTAATTAGAGCATGAATAATCTACTGGCTTGATGTTAACTTCTGATTTTTTTGTCATTTTTTTTTTTTTTACACAACTGTAGGATTGCTAAAATGCAGTATTGCAATTCTGGATCTGATAGTATTAATTGCTTCTTTTGTTGGTCCAACTAAGCAATTATCAATGTTTAATGCAATTTTGTTTCATTGTTCCAGGATATTCTGGACCAGCTAACTCCGATGGCCATATTGCATTTTAGACCAATTATCATGAGAAAAATACACCAATTATTCGATAAGTATGTGGATGTAATGATCAAATCGATTCCGATTTTCTCTGAAGACGGCACCATCATTTACCCAAAAAAACCAATACATTTCAAGGCTGAAACCGAAAGGCAGCAACTAGCGCTGTTGAGTTCTATTTCAGCAATTGCCGATGATCTCCTGCCTATGGCCATTTCAAAAATGTTGTCATCTCAAGGGAAATTGAAAGAGCTAGAGGACGGGATGGAAAAATTTGCCTCTATTAGTAAAGAGTATAGAAACTGGAGGCGCCACGTCCATCATTCATTAGATAAGATTAGAGTTCATTTTTGCCGGCAACATGTCTTGAGCTTGATTTATTTACGCAAAGGAAAAGCAGAGTTGAGTGCACATGCATACTTGAAATTAGAAGGTGATTATCTTATTGGAGACTTAGAGCCGCTTCCATCATTGCCATTTCAGGTCCTTAATTCTATATTGTTTCCTTTTTCTCTTTTTTTCTTCAAACCGAGTAGGGTTAAAATGCCACATTGTTTTTGTGCCCCAATCATGCCTATATTCTTATCTCTGTTTTCAAAGTCCAAACAGCTTAACACGATCTCCATATTAAAATGTTTGTAGACCAAATTTTATATTTTTTGGAATCTTTTACTGTATCCAAAAACAGTGATTTTGTACCTATCTAAAAAAGTCTAAACAGTTGATTTGAACCGCTCCTCCCGCTTTTTAAAAAAAAAAACCCTAGTCAGACTTTTTTCTTTTTCTGAATTATGAAGCCAAAGACCAACATATACAAATCACATTACGACTATGGTATGGCATTAGGTGTTCTTTTATATATTCATGTTATCCCTGGTATCTAATGCCCAGATAAAATAGGCCACTTCATCTGTTCGCTGTAACTCAATTCCCAGTTTTTATCGTTTACTGGTTATCAGAACCTGCATCAGTAGAAAATTTTGGGCATTCAATCATAAAAATGAATTCAACATAAAAAAATTTACTCTAGGCATAATTTCTTGATGCTTATCGGGCAACATAAAATTATATTCTTATTTTTGAATTGTAGGCACTATTTGCAAAGTTGCAAAATCTTGCAAGCATAGTCAATGAGGCGCTCATTGGGAGAGAAGAGGCACAGAAAGCACTACTCTCAGGAATAATTGAAGCCTTGTTGACATGGTTATCAAATGATCAGGAATTCTGGGAGTTGATGGAAAACAAATCTCTACAATTCAATCAAGTAGGATTGCAACAGGTACCTTCTTCCATTTTTTTTTTTTTTTTTTTTTGAGTGAGGATATGGTAATATGTATATTACACAATGGCTCGTGCTATGAACTCATATCTCCGTTTTTTAAGTCCAAACAGACAACCTGAACCATTCAATATGATTTTCAAATGTAAATGTACTTGCAGACTCAATTTTACATTTTTAGAATTATTGTACTATTTGTTTAGAAAGGTAGAAAATCACTTGATTTGAAAATTCTGGACCATTCAAAGAAGTGATTTTCTACTATCTAAAAAAATTAGTAAAAAAGTTATAAGAGATGTCAAATTTGCTCTTCAAGTACTTTTTAATATGAAGATCATGTTTATCTGATCGATTATTTGAACTTTGAAAATAGAGATGTGAATCCATAGCATGGGCCGATCCGTAATATGCACAGTACCATAGCCTCACTCAAGTATCTATACAGTATTGCAAACACATCCGATGTTTATGGCTTTCTGAAGTACATGAGCATTGTGGACTTAATTTACAAGAAAGGGTACAAATAGGATTTTATTTTTCTAGACCACAAACAGCATCATAATATATAACTTGTATTTGTTTGCCCTTTTTTTGTTGTGTCCTTGTAACTCTACATCTGATAATTTCTTGAATGGGGAAAAATAAACATAATAGTTATTTCACCTAGGGATACAGGGAATTTTTTTGGTCCAATAATATAAAAATAAAATAATATTTCATTGCTTTATTCCCTGTTGTTAAGAAATTATCTCTTTCGAAAATAAAAAAAAAAACTCATGGATGGCTGCTGTGACTGCAGATAAATAAGAAATTCAATATGCAAAAACACTGCTCTTTGAGTTCCAAATTTCTATCACAGTATCATTTCTGGGCCAAGTTTGTATTTTCTGGAATATGTATATTGAACATTTCATAGTTATATTTATAATTTTTCAGGGATATAATTATTTGATTGTGCCCTTATTTCAGTTTATTCTTGATATGCACTTCGTCATTGAGGTTGCAATGTTTGTGGGGTACTCTTCTAGAAAGATCCATCAGCTCGTGTCAGCCATTGTCACTAGAGCAATTGGAGCCTTTGCTTCTAGAGGTGTTGATCCACAAAGGTAAATGAAAAAAGAAAAGAAAAAGAACATCAGTTCTGAAATTTTGATAATATTTTGCAATGACCAGTATTGTACTTGGGATTGGTCAATCATGCTTTAACTGGATTTGACATATATCTGATACTATCATCATGTCACAAAAAAGCTTACTAAATCAGTTTAAGAAAAAAAAACTTTATAGGGGGGGGATTTCATGTATGCCCCTCAAAAACCTCAAAATTGCGTATTCCCCTCTCTAAGATTCATAACCGGCCAATTATTGTGGTTGTCAGTTCAGCTACATATATTCATAAGCTATGTATTTGCCCTGTCTAAACATTTCTCTAAAACAAGCTACATATTTTTTTTAATAAAGCGTAAACTAGATATTTTATAAATTTAAAATTAGTTTTAATATAAAAGGCTATAAATTAGTATATTTGTGTGTTCTTGAAATTTAGAGGGGTCAATATGATATTATGAATTTTGGAGGGGGAGATACGTCATTTCGAGGTTTTTGAGGCGTATACATGAAATTCTCCCAACTTTATAAAGTTTACTGGTAGAGTCCCTGTAATTACCTTTGTTGAATAGTCTTCATTAAACAATAACTGATACCGTTAAATATTTAAGAGCGCTTCACGAAGATGAATGGTTTTCTTATGCCGCAAAATCGGCAATAAGGAGGCTGTTGCTGGTTGTACCAGTTTTAAGGGAGTCATTTCGATCATACGATCGCAACATCAATTTGCATGACAAGGTTTCGGACTCTGGTTACATGTCATCAAGCTCGTCAGATTTGGAATCTAATTCTGTAGATTCTTTTGCCTCATTAAACAGCGTTGATACCCCTAATTACTTTAGTAGCAACGAGTGTTGAACAGATTACATTTTTTTTTGTTCAATTTTTCGTTTATTTGTTATCTGATGGTACATTCTTTGTATTTTTGTAAAAAGAAAAGTGTGTGTATACGTCATCAAATTTGTAAAATTAATTAGATCGTTTCTGCTGTACCTTGGATGTGCTCGTGCATAAAGAAAAGTTCTCTTTTCTGTTTTTAACACATCACGGGTAATACAAAAGTTTAGCTGAAATTTGGAAAATTGAGAATTATAGAAGAACTAAAGTAACATGAATTTTGCTGAAATATAGTTAGGTCGGTGATTCAGATTAATAAAATAATGTCTCAAAAGATTTATAATGTACCAAAACTATCAGGAGAGCGTTGCGAGTCCAAATTGAAGCACTATATTCTCAAGAAAGTACCCGTTGCATGGAAGCAAGTGTTGAATTGGTAGGGAGAAGAAAATAAAGAAACTTCAAATTCCTAGAATCTCAAATTCAAAATTCATATATTGGGCCAACTTCCAAAAAAAAAAAAAATTGCGTATATTCGACAGTTTTACACGGTAATCAAGTGTATAGTGTACAACAAATAAGTGCGCATCATGCAATAAAGGGAATTGGATTTTGTCCAATTGGCTTTGTAGAAAATCACATCCAATGTTGGACCTAACCGTCTAATTTGTATTAAGATTCATGCAAAATTTAAAACTGTTGGACTAAAACTGTTGATGAAAACCTTAAATCAAATTGGACGGTTTAAGACTGCTTTTGGATGAGACTTTGTCCCATAATTAAGAATGTAATTTAAGAAAGCTTTGGCACTTGGAATGTAAGTTCAAATGCACCTAAATTTATGTGCACCCAAATGCATCCTATATTTCAAATTCTTTTTTCCCGTTTTCAAAGTCCGAATAGTCAATCCGAACCGATAGATGCGATCTATATATTAAGATGTGCTTGGAGACCAAATTTTACAATTTTTGGAATTTTTTTACTATTTATTAAACCACTTTGAAAAATCGCTGATCCAATGGTCCAGAAAATGTAAAATCAGCAATTTTCAAAGTGGCTTAATAAATAGTAAAAAAATTCTAAAAAATGTAAAATTTGGTTTCCAAGCACATCTTAATATATAGGTCGCATCTAACGGTTCGGATTGACTATTCGGACTTTGAAAACAGAGAAAAAAAATTTGAAAGATAGGGTGCACAAAAATTTGGGTGCATTTAAACCCTCCTCATGTATTACACAATAATTAAGTTTGCATTATGAAATAGCCAAATGTGTGTTTTGAATGTTTGGATTATAAAGTTCGAAAAATTATGGCAGTTCTAAAAACGTGTTTTAATTTGGTAAAAGATGTATAACAACTATCAATAGTTGCTTCATATATACTCTGCAAGTCTGCATTACGGAATAAGCAATGTGCAGTTAGCAATAGTCAAATAATGCACAATATTAATTTAAGCATGTATTTTGAGAAGCATGGAGAAGGAGAACTAAGGAAAGAATGTAAGGAGTGAAATAATGACGGCTTATCATGTCCTTTTTTTTATAACTCATCTAATCTAAATTAATTAAACAACTGATAAAATTTGAGTGAAGTTATCAGAAAAAAAAAAAAAAAAAACACTCAAATATGAAATTGTAAAGAATATGATCGAAAAGGTATTCGAACTACTCTAATAATTTTTTTTTTTTGGTTTGGGACTGTTATGGTTGGTAGCATCATGTCCTTGAATTTTTTTTTTGTGGTTATTTCTTATGTTCAAAAGAAATGAAGATACAAAAATGAATCTTTTGTGTAAATGCATACTTTTTTTTTTTTTCAAATACTGAAAAGCTATTCAGATAAGTAGCTGAAGCTTCAAGTTCGGCCCACTGAAACCCAAATTTGCTTGGAGAAAAAGAGCAGCCCAGTTATGAATTCCAACAACGTGCAATTGTCTAAATTTCAGACAATCAAACTGCCTTCGGAGTCTCCCCTCTCTCTGAGTCTCTCGTCGTCCTCTTTGTTCTCACTTCCAGGATCGCGCCAGTTGAGATCCAAAGCCCAAAACCCTATCGAGCTGCGTCAATGGCGAAGCAACGACCATCCTTCCTCCTCCTCTTCGCATTGATCAACCTCATCCTCTCCCCGCTCCCTGCCTTCTCCTTTTCCGGCGAGAACCCCACCGCTCGTCGACTCCTCGTGCTGCTCGACGATCTAGCTCTGCGCTCTTCCCATTCAATTTTCTTCAACTCCCTGATCTCGCGTGGCTATCAGCTCGAGTTCAAGCTTGCCGATGATTCCTCCCTTTCTCTCCAGCGTTATGGCCAATCCCTCTACGATGGCCTCATTCTATTCGCTCCTTCAGTTTCTCGTATGTTACTGATACCTCTATCTGTCTGGAACTCTATTCGATCTGATTTTATTTCATTGTGAAAATCGATCCAGGATTTTGTTCCTGATCTAAATTTGGGTTTTGCAATTCTTTAGGATTTGGCGGATCGTTGGATCAGAATAAGGTTCTTGAATTTGTTGATGCGGGACATGACCTGATATTAGCGGTTGATTCATCTGCATCCGATTTGATCCGTGGAATTGCCACTGACTGCGGGGCTGATTTTGACGAGGTAATAAAGATTAAGTTTTTTCAATATCTTTTTGCTATGATTTTGTTGTGTTAAGTTGTTTCATCTCATGTCTTCCCTGTTTTATTTTTATGTATTGAGTTGATTTCTTTGCTTGTGGCAGGATTCTGAAGCTGTGGTAATAGACCATCTCAGCTATGCGGTCTCTGATACCGAAGGGGATCACACTCTCATTGCTAGTGATAACTTTATTAAGTCGAGTGTTATTTTTGGCGACAAAGCTATTGAGGTCAGATCTTTACTAAACAATATTTGTGCCCCTTTTATGGAGTTTACTTCTGTTATTATTTTTAATTATTATCAACATCATTTTTTTTAAAATTCTACTGAGATATTTTCACATTATGGGCAGAGATCATCCAATGTTTGTTGTTTGCAATTAAACCTTTAGTGTGGGAACCCATTAGAAATAGCTTACCAGTATGTTAGAATCAGAGAGTTTGTTAGAATCAGAGGCTTACCAGTCGGTTAGCAATTAAGTATGCTAACTAATTTCTTTGACCAGTCAATAATTCCTATACAATATTGCCAACCAACTGGTAAGCCTCTGATTCTAACAAACTCTCTGAATCTAACATACTGGTAGGGGTGTTCATCGGTTTGAACCGAACCGAACTATGCAATCCAAAGTGTTATTTCGGTTTCAAAAATTGAACCGAACCGAACCGTTTTAGTCAAGCAACCGAACCGAACTGATCCAAACTTTTAGTTTGGTTTATTCGGTTTGTTTGGTTTAAACCGAACTGTACTAATTGTTTTCTAAAAAGGAAATTTGCCAAATCTTAATATAAAAGATAATACTATATAAAAAAGTATCTAAATAACTAAAACTGGTGTCCCACGTCTTTGCTTTTGTGAAAGGAACAAAAGGTGCGGATCAAATTGTAAGATCAAATTCTTATGCCTCTGACAACTCCTTGCCATTTAGGCATTTATCAGCAAGTGAAAACTTATTAAAAAAAACTGGTACGCCTTCTCTAATTTACTGGTGCGCCTCTGTCAAGTCCATGAGAAATTGTATACAACAATTACTATTTTATAATAGTCTCCAAATAATATTACAATGCCAAATTGCCAATAGCACTAAAAACAACAATTCTAAAACTAGCTACAAGAACTAAAAACAAACAACAAAATTGAGAATCTTTAAAGACAGTGATTGAATGGAAGTACTTCAATCTCTGAGCTTATTGATCCGATCTCAACCTAGTCAATTGTTAAGATAAAAGAGTATAACATCAAAGAGCTTAAATTTGGCACAGAGTATAACATTATCCTCAAGTATATGTCTTAATTTAGCACAAATACTAAGAGAGCAAAGCAAAAGGAGAAGAAAACTCAGAAAGTAAGAGAAGGAGAAGAAAAATAAAAAAATTTCAGCTTCAAGTTTTTTAAGAAAACTCTGAGGTTGAGAGAGAGTAAAGAGAGGTTGAGAGAAATTGAAACTTATCTAATAAGAAAGCTTGAGTAGTTGAAGAAGTGATCAGGCGTGTGACATCACCTTGTGCGAGAGAGGACATCGTAGACTCGTAGTTGCAGCGATTTGATAGGGGTGGTTGAAATCGTGAGAGAGAGGGGTTCGGCAATTTGACAGGGTGGGTGGGGCGAGACTCGAGAGAGCCAGAGAGGGGCTCGCAGCAGCCGCGTCACGCGTGAGCCAGTGTGACTTCGCCAGAGAGAGAGGGGATGGGTTATGTACTGTTGTCGGCTATGTCTAGGTTAGGGTTATGGAGATTGGAGATACAACACGAGTCACTAAGTTTATTTGGTTGCTTGGTGCGCCGAACCCCTCTCTATATTACAAACTTACACAGGGAAATCAAGTTACGCTGCTAAGAAAAAAAAGTTCGGTCGGTTCAGTGCATTCAGTTTTGGGATTTTTAAAACCGAACCAAACCAAACTTATTAATCGGTTTTGAAAAATCAACCGAACCGATCCATTAAACCGAAAAAACCGAACCGTTTAATCCGAACTAATTTGGTTCGGTTCAAAACCGATTAAACTGGATCCAATGAACACCCCTACATACTGGTAAGTTATCTCTAATAGAACCTATGGTGAATTTACCAAATGATAATTAAATTGGTTCCAATTATTTTATATACTTCTAAACTTAGTTCATATAGACTTGAGACTTGATCTGACTGCATAATTCTCCTCTGCTGGAAGTTACTTAGGAAATAAGAAAATTGATGAAGTTTTAATGAAAATTTGACAATGGTTATACTTACATGCACTAACCTGATAGCTAGGTGTCCTTTGGCCTTCACAAATATCTTATGTTAGTTGCCGAAGTATAAATGTTGAATATTACTCGCAGATTCAATAATTTGTCGGATTAATTCCAAAAAAGAACTATTTTTGTGCGTTTTATGTATGATGTTAATCAATCTAATTTGCAAAGATGAGATATCTGGTCGCACCTATATCATATCAGAGAATTTAATTTGATTTTATTTCATTTAAAATTTTTGTGTTTAGTAAGTTGCACAACATACCTTTTTCTGATTACTGGTCTTACAAAATCCACAGGCACCAATCCTCTTCCGAGGAATTGGACATTCAGTTAATCCTGCTAATACTCTGGTAAGACTTCTTTTGTTATAATTTCCCTCTTTATCAATTTCTTTCTATCGCTTCATTTCAGATGCACTCTTTTGACAGGTATTGAAAGCTCTCACTGCCTCCCCTTCAGCATACTCAGCCAATCTGAGGGCAAAGTTGTCAAGCCCTCCTTCTCTCACTGGCTCTGCTATCTCTCTTGTCTCTTTAATGCAGGTAATGAATCAATTATATTTTATTTGTCCCTACAATTGGGTCAGTTCCAAAGTGTACTACTACAGAACCGTTATAAGATGTATCTGTTGCCATTCTAACAGTTCAAATTGTTGAACCGTTATGAAATGCCCAATCTCTTGTAACGGTTCTGTTATTTTAACCATTAATGTATCTAGTTGAAGCTCTACTGAGTATTTTTTTTTTTTTTTCCTTAGGAACTGTTAGAAATTAGTTCGACTTATTTACCAATATGACTCAGAGGATATGCACCAACTGTTTTTTCTAAAAAAAAAAAAAAAAAAAAAAAAACGCCTAAAACTGTTTTGGAATGGGCGTGGTTATGTGTTGTTTTGTAGTAGTTATGCTTATAGATTTTGTTGGGTTAGGCAGGCCTAAAAGTACCTCAGACAAATGGAGAGGGCTAAATTAATGAAAAGCAATCTTAAAAAGGAAGCAAAATAGAAAAAAGATGATGAAAATGTGCATGGTACAATTACCATTATATCTTATAGCTTATACCTGAGACTGGTGTGTATAATGTATCAATTCTATAATTCTACCATTTTTTGGCATTGAAGTTTCTCTTGTTGTTATGTGTCCATACTAAGCTTAAGATTTTATTGTTGGAGTTATTTATCATGTTTGAGTTTTATATGCTTGGTTCGCTGTTCTTCATGTGATGGAAACATGAATTAACTAGATTTTTCCTTCCTTATAGGCTAGGAATCATGCACGTGTGCTGATATCTGGATCACTAGAAATGTTTAGCAACAGGTGTGTTATAATGTTTTACGTTGAATATTGATTCTAATCTTTTGTTTACTTTTATAGGATTCATGTTTATTATTGACTTTCTAATGATGAATCTCTTCTTTGCTTATTTCTCCTATTCCCTGAACCAGATTTTTAAGATCAAGTGTACAGAAGGCTGGAAGCAACAATTTGTAAGCATAGTCCATTTTAATTATTTAAATACCTTTACTTGGCTGTCTAACTAGTCTGATTAAACTTGGTATGTCCTATATTTTGCATCTGAAGTTTTTTATGGCGAAATACAACAGGTATGAAAAATCTGGCAATGAGCAATTTGTGACTGAAGTGGCGAAATGGGTTTTCCATGAAAGGGGTCATCTAAAGGTGAATTGATTAAAAACTATAATTATATTATTTGACATTGTTGTTACCCAACCCATTGTTTCTTGGTGCAAATTCTGTTATTATTTAAATGATAGCATAAGAGCTAAATTTTCTATAAAAATGATAATTAGAGAGAGACCGGGGCCGTACAGTTTTCTCTGTCGTTTTATTTTGAAGCTTACGCATTTCATATCCAAGTTGCAGTGCTTATAATGATTATATGCTGTATGATCCAGGCCATTAATGTCAAGCACAACAAAGTAGGAGAAACGACTGAGCCTGGCATGTACCGCGTAAATGATGACTTGGTAACTACCTAAACCTTCTCTTAGGCTTCAAAGTAACAAACCTGATATTGAGGCTATTAGTTTATTTGATTCATTCAATGGTTATGTTTCATTTAAGGAATACTCAGTTGAAATCTATGAATGGTCTGGAAAAAGCTGGGAGCCGTATGTAGCAGATGATGTTCAACTTCAATTCTTTATGATGAGCCCTTATGTGTTGAAGACCATGTCAACTAACAAAAAGGTCTGCTTTTATCTTAACTTTACCATTGTAATTAAGAAAAAAAAGAGCTGCTTGTGCTAACTTATATCTTGATAATGCATTGGAATCTTTACTGAGCAGGATTCAAATGCCTCGTGTCTTTCATACTCATTCATGCTTCACATCCTTATCCGTTTTCAAAGTCAAAACAGTCGATCCGAACCACTCAACATGATCTCCACATTAAAATGTGCTGAGGGACCAAAATTTATATTTTTTTAAGATAGGTACAAAATCATTGTTTTTGGATGATCAAGAATCTTCTGAAAAGCAATGACTTTTTACCTATCTAAAAAAATAGTCAAAAAAAAGAAAATACAAATTTGTCTTCAAGCATGTGTTAATATGGAGATAATGTTTGTTCAGATATACTATTTGCACATTGAAAATGGAGATAAGGATGTGAGGCACGATTGAGGCATGAAAGATAAGGTGTTTGAACTCCACTCGTATTTACTTGACGCGCTCAAACTGACTTTCATCTTGATGACAAATCATAGGGTCTTTACTCAACATCCTTCAAGGTTCCGGATGTATATGGGGTGTTTCAATTCAAGGTCGAATATGAGAGACTTGGATATACTAGCGTCTCTCTTGCAAAGCAGGTTTAAACTTGTACCTTTTAAGTTGGCTGGGTATTTTGATTGATTTTCTTTCATAGCACATGGGACAAACCTTCTAATCTTGAGTTTTAATATTGCAGATTCCAGTGCGGCCATTCAAACACAATGAGTATGAGAGGTTCATACCTGCTGCCTTCCCGTATTATACAGCATCTTTCTCAACGGTGAGTCTACTCGTTCTGTTTTTATCTTTTGCCTATGGGGAAATTTATTTTTTGTGTTTTATATGAACATTATGAAGCAATACTATACTATAAGCAGTTATTGACTATGAAATTACTATTTGGATTGCAGATGGCAGCATTCTTTATATTCTCCATAGTGTATTTGTATCACAAGTAATGCTCTACTGGTTTGAGTGGGGCTCTACTCTACAGTTCAAGATTATAAGCTGTGCTTCAATTTTGTTTTCGGACCCTTAGGTCTATGAAATGACATTTATAAAACTCTCATGGTTCATTTTTCTTTCCTTTTCTTAATTTAAGCAGAATTTTTCTGTCACCAAGCCTAATATTTCTATATTTGACGATGTGGTTCTGGTGTAGTTAGTTAGGAAGACTTTGCTCCCTTTTAGAACAAACCATTTGTTGAAGTTTATAGAAATTCCTTAGTGAGCAGGGATTATATTATGGAGTAATTTATCAATTCATAAGAGATCAGTCAGAGTACTATTTGTTTTCTCTATTTGATATTTTGGTATGTATGGGGTGAAGATTTTGACAGGATAGAGTTAAAACAGCACTGCACACTCTTTGCTGGAATCTATGGATAATTTGGATAGAAAATAAGAAATATCTTCAACAAATGATTGAATAATGATGAAACAGAGAATTGAGTGACATCGAACATGTTTCACTTAGAAAAAGAGTTAAATTCCGCAATTCTATTCTCTCATAAGCATATTCCATCTATAATAAATACTTCAACTGTAAAAGTTCGACGTCAATTTGAACTTTCAATTCAATTCCACAATGATTTAAAATTGTTCTCCCGAACAGGCCCGTGCTCCTAAGTGTAATAAAAATTAAAAATAATAAAAAAAATAAAAAAAAATAAAAAAAAAATCGGATAAACCACGATGCATGCAGCAAATCTCAACAGGACAATTTATTATTGTTCTCATGTTAATACGTAAAAGAGCACTATTTTTATTTTATTGGGTTTACAGAATTACAGTCCACAGACAAGAGGACCCAATTTCAAGAGCACAGTTAGGGTGTGATGTGCTCACTGAGAGAGTTTAGTGAGCACAACTCAAAAATTATGTCGAATCGGTTTCAAACAATGAATTTAAACCGTTGAAATCATTAATGATGTATGTACATGAATTTTTTTGAAAGTTTCGAATTTATCTACTATAAAGTCAAGCGATTAAAAAAATAATGAGAAAATGAATATATAAAATAATTTATAAAATTAGAGTGTTGTATTAGGGTTGTGAATGCCTTATTATCTTGCTATATAGAGTCACTATTAGAATACTCCAAACACCTTTAATTGGAGTGTTGTTTTAGAGTTGTAAATGCTTTATCATCTTACTATATAGTCACTACTAGAGTTCTCCAAACACCTTCAATAGGACTGTTGTATTAGAGTTGTAAATGTCATATTATCTTGCCATATAGAGCCACTTATAAAGTGCTCCAAACATCTTTAGTTGGAGTGTTGTATTAGGGTAAAGAATGCTCTATTATCTTGCCATATAGAAACACTTCTAGAGTGTTCCAAACACCTTCAATTGGAGTGTTGTATTAGTGTTGTAAATATCCTATTATTTTGCCATATGGAGACTCTACTAGGGTGCTCCAAACACTTTCAATTGGAGTGTTGTATTAGGGTTGTAAATACTCTATTATCTTGTTATATAGAGTCACTATTAGAGTGCTCCAAATACCTTTAATTGGAGTGTTATATTAAGGTTGTAAATACCCTATTATCTTGCCATCTGGAGACACTACTAGAGTGCTCCAAACACCTTCAATTGAAGTGCTGTATTAGGGTTGTAAGCAAAGGCGGAGCCACAACCACGCAGGGGTAGGCACTTGCCTACCCCTGAATTTTGAAAAACAACACTAATAACATGCATAGTTGGTTTGGATCGAGATTTTTCCTACCTCTGATTTGGCCTCTGCCTATCCCTGATTTGGATAAAGATTTATTCAAAAGGTTTTGAGTTCTTCTCTTTCGCCATTTTTCTTTTTAGTTTTCCTGTTTTTTTCATCTTTTGTTATTTCCCAAAACTAAATGAGGAAGATGGATAGACATTCTATTTAAAACTGGCACACATGAACTATAAAAAGAGTTGTAAAGGGAGCCATGTGAACCATGCTTATACAAAATATCACAAAAAGAGATGGACACCAGTTTAATGAATTAGGCGGAAACCTCTCTTTTCTCAGCCCAAAACATTCTTTTCCTTTTTCTCCATTGCTAAGGATCCCAGATATCTCCATTTCATTCATTATTCATTATGATTTTTTTTATTGTCCTTTTCTTTTTCTTTTTTCTTTTTTCTTTTTAATACATCAAAACATTGAAGAAGTGCAATTAATCACTATATTAAATTTATCAATTTTTATCATCAAACAATTCACGTATTAATATCAAATCATTTAATCGGTGTCTAGATATAAAAGTTTTTTTTTTTTGCCTACCCCTGGTAAAAATCCTGGCTACACCACTGGTTGTAAGTTTCCCATTATCTTGTTATATGGAGAACTACTATAGTGCTCCAAGCACCTTCAATAGGAGTGTTGTATTAGGGATGTAAATGCCTTATTATCATGCTATATAGAGTCACTACTAGAGTACTCCAAACACTTTCAATTGTAGTGTTGTATTAGGGTTGTTATTGCGCTATTATCTTGCCATATAGATGCACTTCTAGAGTGCCCCAAACACCTTCAATTGGAGTGTTTTTTTTGGGTTGTAAATGCCATATTATACTACTATACAGAGTCACTACTAGAGTGCTCCAAACATCTTCAATTGGAGTGTTGTTTTAGGGTTGTAAATGCTATATTATCTTGCCATCTGGAGACATTATTAGAGTGCTCCAAACACCTTCAATTGGAGTGTTGTTTTAGGGTTATAAATGCCCTTTTATCTTCCCATCTCGAGATATTACTAGAGTGCTCCAAACACCTTCAGTTGAAGTGTTGTATTAGGGTTGTAAATGCTCTATTATGTTGTTATATCAAGACACTACTAGAGTGCTCCAAACACTCTCAATTGGAGTGTTGTATTAGGGTGGTAATTGCCCTATTATCTTGCTATATAGAGTCACTATTAGAGTGCTTGAAACACCTTCAATTGGAGTGATTTATTAGGGTTGTAAATGACCTATTATCTTGTCACAAGGAGACACTACTAGAGTTCCCTAAACATTATCAATTTGAGTGTTGTATTAGGGTTATAACTGCGCTATTATCTTGCTATATAGAGTCACTACTAGAGTGCTCCAAAACCTTCAATTGGAGTGTTTTATTAGGGTTGTATATGCTTTATTATCTTGTCATATGGAGACACTACTAGAGTACTCCAAACACCTTCAATTAGAGTGTTTTATTAGGGTTGTAAATGCCCTATTATCTAATCATATGGAGACACTACTATAGTGCTCCAAGTACCGTCAATTGGAGTATGGCATTAGGGTTGTAAATGCGCAATTATCTTGCTATACGGAGTCACTACTAGAGTGCTCCAAACACCTTCAATTGAAATATTATTTTAGGGTCGTAAATACCCTATTATCTTGCTATATAGAGTTACTACTAGAGTGCTCCGAACATCTTCAATTGGAGTGTTATTTTAGGGTTGTAAATGCCCTATTATCTTTCCATATGGAGACATTAGTAGAGTGCTCCAGATACCTTCAATTGGAGTGTTGTATTAGGGTTGTAAATGCACTATTATCTTGTTTTGTGGAGAACTAATATAGTACTCCAAGCACCTTCAATTGAAGTGTTGTTTGTAAATGCCTTATTATCTTGCTATATAGTGTCACTACTAATACCCTAAACACTTTCAATTCGAGTGTTGTTTTAGGGTTGTAAATGTCCTGTTATCTTGCTATATGGAGTCACTACTAGAGTGCTCCCAACACCTTAAATTGGAGCGTTGTATTAGTGTTGTAAATGCTCTCTTATCTTGCCATATAGAGTCACTTCTAGAGTGCCCTAGACATCTTCAATTGAAGTGTTGTTTTAGGGTTGTAAATGCCCTATTATCTTGCCATGTGGAGACATTTCTAGAGTGCTGCAAACATCTTAAATTGGAGTGTTGTATTAGGGTTGTAAATGCCCTATTGTCATGCTATATAGAGTCACTACTAGAGTCCTCCAAACACCTTCAATTAGAGTGTTGTATTAGGGTTGTAAATGTCCTATTATCTTGCTATATAGAGACACTTCTAGAGTGCTCCAAACACCTTCCATTGGAGTGTTGTTTTAGGGTTATAAATGCCCTATTGTCATGCTATATAGAGTCACTACTAGAGTGCTCCAAACACCTTCAATTGTAGTGTTGTCTTAGGGTTGAGAATGCCCTATTATCTTGCCATAAAGATGCACTTCTAGAGTGCTCCAAACACCTTAAATTGAAGTGTTGTATTAGGGTTTTCAAAGCCCTATTATCTTGCCATCTTGAGACACTATTAGAGTGCTCCAAACACCTTTAGTTGGAGTGTTGTATTAGGGTAAAAATGCTCTATTATCTTGCCATATAGAGACACTTCTAGAGTGTTTCAAACACCTTCAATTGGAGTGTTGTAAATACCCTATTATTTTGCCATCTGGAGACCCTACTAGAGTGCTCCAAACACCTTCAATTGGAGTGTTGTATTAGGGTTGTATATGCCCTATTATCTTGCTATATAGAGACATTACTAGAGGGCTCAAACACCTTCAATTGGAGTGTTTTATTAGGGTTGTAAATGCCCTATTATCTTGCTATATAGAGACATTACTAGAGGGCTCAAACACCTTCAATTGGAGTGTTGTATTAGGGTTGTATGTGCCCTATTATCTTTCCATTTAGAGACACTACTAGAGTGCTCCAAACACCTTCAATTGAAGTGTTGTATTAGGGTGGTAAATCCCCTATTATCTTGCTATATAGAGTCATTACTTGAGTGCTCCAAGCACCTTCAATTGGAGTTTTATATTAGAGTTGTAAATGTTCTATTATCTTGCTACACAAGAGTTACTACTAGAGTGTTCGAAACACCTTCAATTGGAGTTTTAAATTAGGGTTGTAAATGTTCTATTATCTTGCCATCTTGAGACACTACTAGAGTGCTCTAAACACCTTCAATGGGAATGTTGTTTTAGGGTTGTAAATGCCCTATTATCTTGCCAAATATATGCATTTCGAGAGTGCTCCAAACACCTTCAATTGGAGTGTTGTATTCGGCTTGTAAATGCCTTACTATCTTGCCAGATGGAGACATTATTGGAGTGCAAACACATTCAATTGGAGTGTTGTACTAGAGTTGTAAATGACTCTAGAGTCCTCCAAATACCTTCAATTGGAGTGTTGTATAAGGGTTTTGAAAGCCTATCTTGACATCTTGAGATACTACTAGTGTGCTCCAAACACCTTCAATTGGAGTGTTGTTTTAGGGTTGTAAATGCCCTATTATCATGCTATATAGAGTCACTACTAGAGTGCTCCAAATAACTTCAATTGTAGTGTTGTATTAGGGTTGTAAATGCCCTATTATCCTGCTATATAGAGTCACTACTAGAGTGCTCCAAACACTTTCAATTGGAGTGTTGTTTCAGGATTGTAAATGCCCTATTATCTTGCTATACAATTGTCACTACTAGAGTGCTCTAAAAACTTTTAATTGGAGTGTATTATTAGGGTTGTAAATACCCTATTATCTTGCCGTCTAGATACACATCTAGAGTGCTCTAAACGCCTTCAATTGGAGTGTTGTTTTCGGGTTGTAAATAGCCTATTATCTAGCCAACTAGAGACATTACTAGAGGGCTCAAACACCTTCAATTGGAATGTTGTATTAGGGTTGTATATGCTCTATTATCTTCCCGTTTAGAAACACTACTAGAGTGCTCCAAACACCTTCAATTGAAGTATTGTATTAGGGTGGTAAATCCCATATTATCTTGCTATATAGAGTCACTACTTGAGTGCTCCAAGCACTTTCAATTGGAGTGTTATATTAGAGTTGTAAATGCTCTATTATCTTGCTACACAAGAGTTACTACTAGAGTATTCCAAACACCTTCAATTGGACTTTTAAATTAGGGTTGTAAATGCTCTATTATCTTGCCATGTTGAGACACTACTAGAGTGTTCCATACACCTTCAATGGGAGTGTTGTTTTGGTGTTGTAAATGCTCTATTATATTGCCAACATGAGACACTACTAGAGAGCTCCCAACACCATTAATTAGAGTTTTGTTTTAGGGTTGTAGATGCCTTATTATCTTGCCATAGAGAGACATTACTGGAGTGCTTCAAACACCTTTAATTAGAGTGTTGTATTCGGGTTGTAAATGCTCTATTATCTTGCTATATAAAGTCATTACTAAAGTCCTCCAAACACCTTCAATTGGAGTGTTGTATTAGGGTTGTAAATGCCCTATTATCTTGCAATGTAGAGACACTTCTAGAGTGCTCCAAAAACTTTCAATTGGAGTGTTGTTTTCGGGTTGTAAATGCCCTATTATCCAGCTATATAGAGTCACTACTAGAGTGCTCCAAACACCTTCAATTATAGTGTTGTATTAGGGTTGTTAATGCGCTATTATCTTGCCATATAGATGCACTTCTAGAGTGCTCCCAACACCATCAATTGGGGTATTGTTTTAGGGTTGTAAATGACATTTTATGTTGCCATATGGAGACATTACTAGAGTGCTCCAAACACCTTCAATTGGAGTGTTGTATTAGGGTTGCAAACGCGCCATTTAGAGACACTACGGAGTGCTCCAAACACCTTCAATTGGACTGTTATTTTAGGGTTGTAAATTCCCTATTATCTTGCTATATAGAGTCACTAGTAGAGTGCTCCAAACACCTTCAATTGGAGTGTTGTTTTGGGGTTGTAAATGGCTTATTATCTTGCCATATAGATGCACTTCTAGAGTGCTCCAAACACCTTCAATTGGAGTATTTTTGTCGGGTTGTAAATGCCTTGTTATCCTGCTATATAGAGTCACTACTAGAGTGCTCTAAACACCTTCAATTGGAGTGTTGTTTTAAGGTTGTAAATGCCCTATTATCTCACCATTTGAAGACACTGCTGGAGTGCGCCAAACATCTTCAATTCAAGTGTTTTATTTGGGTTATAAATGCCCTATTATCTTGCCATTTAGAGACACTACAAGAGTGCTCCAAACACCTTCCATTAAAGGGTTCTATTAGGGTGGTAAATGCTCTATTATCTTGCTATACTACTAGAGTGCTCTAAACACCTTCAATTATAGTGTTGTATTAGGGTTGTAAATGCCATATTATATTGCCATTTATATGCATTTCTAGAGTGCTCCAAACACCTTCAATTAGAGTGTTGTGTTAGGGTTGTAAATGCTCTATTATACTGCCAACATGAGACACTACTAGAGAACTCCCAACACCATCAATTGGAATTTTGTTTTAGGGTTGTACATGCTTTATTATCTTGCCATATAGAGACATTACTGGTGTGTTTCAAACACATTCAATTGGAGTGTTGTATTAGGTGGTAAATGCTCTATTATCCTGCTATATAGAGTCATTACTAAAGTCCTCCAAACACCTTCAATTGGAGTGTTGTATTAGGTTTTCAAAGCCTTATTATCTTGCCATCTTCAGATACTACTAGAGTGCTCCAAATACCTTCAATTGGAGTGTTGTTTTAGAGTTGTAAATGCCCTATTATCCTGCTTTATAAAGTCTACTAAAGTGCTCCAAGAACCTTCAATTGTTGTGTTGTATTAGGGTTGTTAATACGCTATTATCTTGCCATATAGATGCACTTCTAGAGTGCTCCAAACACCTTCAATTGGAGTGTTCTTTTCGCGTTGTAAATGCCCTATTATCCTGCTATATAGAGTCACTACTAGAGTGCTCCAAACACTTTCAATTTGAGTGTTGTTTTAGGGTTGTGAATGCCATATTATGTAGCTATACAATTGTCTTTACTAGAGTGCTTTAAACACTTTGAATTGGAGTGTTTTATTAGGGTTGTAAATGCCCTATTATCTTGCCATATAAATACACTTCTAGAGTGCTCCAAACACCTTCAATGGGAGTGTTGTTTTAGGGTTGTAAATAGCCTATTATCTAGCCATCTAGAGACATTACTAGAGGGCTCAAACACCTTCAATTAGAGTGTTGTATTAGGGTTGTATGTGCTCTATTATCTTGCCATTTAGAGACACTACTAGAGTGTTCCAAACTCCTTTAATTAGAGTGTTGTATTAGGGTTGTAAATGCCCTTTTTATTTTGCAATATAGATACATTTCTAGAGTGCTCCAAACGCCTTTAATTGGAGTGTTTTTTTAGTATTGTAAATGCCCTATTAAGTTGCCATCTGGAGACATTACTAGGGTACTCAAACACTTTCAACTGCAGTGTTGTATTTGAATTGTAAATACATTATTATCTTGTTATGTGGAGAACTACTATAGTGCTCCAAGAACCTTCAATTGAAGTGTTGTTTGTAATTGCCTTATTATCTTGCTATGTCACTACTAGAGTACCCTAAACATTTTCAATTCGAGTGTTGTTTTAGGGATGTAAATGACCAGTTATCTTGCTATATGGAGTCACTACTAGAGTACTCCCAACACCTTCAATTGGACCGTTGCATTAGGGTTGTAAATGCCATCTTATCTTGCCATATAGAGACTTCTAGAGTGCCCCAAGCACCTTTAATTGGAGTGTTGTTTCAAGGCTGTATTTGGAGTCACTACTAGAGTGCTCCCAACACCTTCTATCATTTTGCTATATAAAGTCACTACTAGAGTGCTCCAAATACCTTCAATTGTAGTGTTGTATTAGAGTTGAGAATGCCCTATTATCTTGCCATAAAGTTGCACTTATAGAGTGCTCTGAACACCTTCATTTGGAGAGCTGTTTTTGGGTTGTAAATGCCCTATTATCTTGCCATTTCGAGACCTTATTAGAGTGCTCCAACCACCTTCAAATGGAGTGTTGTATAAGGGTTGTAAATGCTCTATTATTTTGCTATAGATCGTCATTACTAGAGTCCTCCAAACACCTTCAATTGGAGTGTTGTATTAGGGTTGTAAATGCCCTGTTGTCATGCTATATAAAGTCACTACTAGAGTGCTCCAAACACCTTCAATTGTAGTGTTGTATTAGGGTTGAGAATGCCCTATTATCTTACCATAAAGATGGACTTCTAGACTGCTCCAAACACCTTCAATTGGAGTGTTGTATTAGGGTTTTCAAAGACCTATTATCTTGCCATCTTAAGATACACTTCTAGAGTGCTCCAAACACCTTCAATTGGAGGGTTGTTTTAGGGTTGTAAATGCCCTCTCATCTTGCCATATGGAGACATTACTAGAATGCTCGAAACACCTTCAATTGGAGGGTTCTATTAGGGTTCTAAATGCTCTATTATTGTGCTATACAAGAGTCACTACAAGAGTACTCTAAAACACCTTCAATTGGAGCGTTGTATTACGGTTGTAAATGCCCTATTATCTTGCCATATATATGCATTTCTAGAGTGCTCCAAACACCTTCAATTAGAGTGTTGAGTTAGGGTTGTAAGTGCCTTATTATCTTGCCATATGGAGACATTACTAGAATGTTTCAAACACATTCAATTGGTGTGTTGTATTAGGTTTTTAAATGGTCTATTAGCTTGCTCTACATAGTCATTACTAAAGTCCTCCAAATACCTTAAATTAGAGTGTTGTATTAGGGTTGTAAATGCACTATTATCTTGCAATATAGAGACACTTCTAGAGTGCTCCAAACACCTTCAATTGGAGTGTTGTTTTAGAGTTGTAAATGCCCTATTATCCTGCTAAATATAGTCACTATTATAGTACTCCTAACACATTCAATTGGAGTGTTGTTTTAGGGTTGTAAATGCCCTATTATCCTGCTAAATAGAGTCACTATTAGAGTACTCCTAACACATTCAATTGGAGTGTTGTTTAGGGTTGTAAATGCCCTTTTTTTGGACACATTACTAGAGTGCTCCAAATACCTTCAATTGGAGTGTTGTTTTAGAGTTGTAAATGCCCTATTATCCTGCTAAATAGGAGTCACTATTAGTGTACTCCTAACACATTCAATTGGAGTGTTGTTTTCGGGTTGTAAATACCCTTTTTTTGGACACATTACTAGAGTGCTCCAAACACCTTCAATTAGAGTGTTGTTTTAGAGTTGTAAATGCTCTATCATCTTGCCGTCTGGAGACATTACTAGAGTGCTCAAACACCTTTAATTGAAGTGTTGTATTAGGGCGGGAAATTCCCTATTATCTTGCTATATAGAGTCACTACTAGAGTGCTCAAAACACCTTCAATTGGAGTGTTGTATTAGGGTTGTCAATGCTCTATTATCTTGCTATATATTGTCATTACTAGAGTGCTCAAAACACTTTCAATTGGAGTATTGTATTAGGATTGTAAATGCTCTATTATTTTGCTATATAGAGTCACTACTAGAGTGCTACAATCACCTTCAATTGGAGTGCTATATTAGCGTTGTAAATGCTCTAATATCTTGCCATATAGAGACATTACTAGAGTGCTCCAAACACCTTTAATTATAGTGTTGTATAGGGTTGTAAATGCCCTATTATATTGCCAACTTCAGATACTACTATAGTACTCCAAACACCTTCAATTGGAGTATTGTATTAGGGTTGTAAATGCTCTCTTACCTTGCTTTATAGAGTCACTATTAGAGTGCACCAAACACCTTCAATTAGAGTGTTTTATTAGGGTTGTAAATGCTTTATTATCTTGCTATACAGAGTCACAACAAGAGTGCTCCAAACACCTTTAATTGGAGTGTTGTATTAGGGTTGTAAATGCCTTATTACTTGCAATCTTGAGACACTACTAGAGTGCTCTAAACACTTTCAATGGGAGTGTTGTAAATGCTATATTATCTTACCATCTTGAGACACTACTAGAGTGCTCCAAACACCTTCAATTGGAGTGTTGTATTAGGGTTGTAAATGCCCTATTATCTTGACATCTGGAGACATTACTAGAGTGCTCAAACACCTTCAATTGGAGTGTTTTATAGGCTTGTATATACTCTTTTATCTTGCCATCTGGAGACACTACTTGAGTGCTCCAAACACCTTCAATTGAAGTGTTGTATTAGGGTTGTAAATTACCTATTGTCTTGGCAGTTGGAGACACTACGAGAGTTCTTCAAACACATTCAATTGGAGTGTTTTATTGGGGTTGTAAATGACCTATTATTTTGCCATCCGGAGACATTACTAGAGTGCTCCAAACATCTTCAATTGGAGTGTTTTATTAGGGCTGTAAATGACCTATTATCTTCAGATCTGGAGACATTACTAAATTGCTCCCAACACCTTCAATTGGAGTGTTGTATTAGAGTTGTGAATGATTTATTATCTTGCTATTCAGAGACACTACTAGAGTGTTCCAAACACATTCAATTGGAGTGTTGTATTAGGGTTGCAAATGCCCTATTATCTTGCCATTTTAAGACACTACTTGAGTGCTGCATACACCTTCAATTGGAGTGTTATTTTAGAGTTTTAAGTGCCCCTTTTATCTTGCCAGATGGAGATATTACTAAAGTGCACCAAACACCTTTAATTGGAGTATTTTATTAGAGTTGTAGATGCTTTATTATCTTGCTATACAGAGTCACAACAAGAGTGCTCCAAACACCTTTAATTGGAGTGTTGTATTAGGGTTGTAAATGCCTTATTACTTGCCATCTTGAGACACTACTAGAGTGCTCCAAAAACTTTCAATGGGAGTGTTGTTTTAGGGTTGTAAATGCCATTTTTTCTTGCCATTTGGAGACATTACTAGAGTGCTCCAAACACCTTCAATTGGAGTGTTGTACTAGGGTTGTAAATGCTCTATTATCTTGTCATATGGAGACACTACTACAGTGCTGCAAACACTCTCAATTGGAGTGTTGTATTAGGGTGATAATTGACCCCATTATCTTGCTATTTAGAGTCACTACTAGAGTGCTCCAAACAACTTCAATTGGAGTGTTTTATTAGGGTTGTAGATGACCTATCTTGTCATATGGGACACTTCGAGAGTGCTCCAAACACCCTCAATTGGAGTCTTGTATTAGGGTTGTAAATGTTGTATTATCTTATCATATGGAGACACTACTAGAGTACTCGAAACACCGTCAATTGGAGTGTTGAATTAGGGTTGTAAATGCCTTATTATCTTGCTATATAGAGTCACTACTAGAGTGCTCCAAACACCTTCAATTGGAGTGTTGTTTTAGGGTTTGTAAATGTCCTAGTATCTTGTCATCTGAAGACATTACTAGTATGCTCCAAAAACCTTGAATTAGATTGTTTTACTAGGGTTGTAAATGCTCTATTTTCTTGCTATATAGAGTCACTACTAGAGTCCTCTAAACACCTTGAATTAGAGTCTTGTATTAGGATTGTAAATACCTTATTATTTTCTATATAGAGTCACTACTAGAGCGATCAAAACACCTTCAATTGGAGTGTTGTTTTAGGGTTGAAAATGCCCTATCATTTTGCCATCTGGAGACATTACTATAGTGCTCCAAATACCTTCAACTGAAGTGTTGTATTACGGTAGTAAATCCCCTTTATCTTGCTATATATAGTCACTACTAGAGTGCTCTAAACACCTTCAATTGCAGTGTTGTATTAGGGTTGTAAATGCTCTATTAACTTGCTATATAAGAGTTACTATTAAAGTGCTCCAATTACCTTCAATAGGAGTTTCATATTAGGGTTTTAAATGGCCTAATATCTTGGTCTACGGTGTCACTACTAGTGTGCTCTAAACATCTTCCATTGGAGTGTTGTATTTGGATTGTAAATGCCCTATTATCTTGCCTTCTTGAGACAGTACTAGAGTGCTCCAAACACATTCAATTAGAGTACTGTTTTAGCGTTGTAAATACCCTATTATCTTGTCATTTGGAGACATTACTAGAGTCCTCCAAACAACTTCAATTGGAGTGTTGTATTAGGGATGCAAATTCCCTATTATCTTGCTATATAGAGGCACTTCTAGAGTGCTCCAAACACCTTTAATTAGAGTATTGTTTTAGGGTTGTAAATACCCTATTATCTTGCTATATAGTCACTACTACAGTGATCCAAACACCTTCAATGGGAGTGTTGTTTTAGGGTTGTAATTGTCCTATTATCTTTTTATTGGGAGACACTACTAGAGTGCTCCAAACACCTTCAATTAGGATGTTGTATTAGGGTTGTAAATGCTATATTATCTTGCTATACAGTCACTACTACAGTGCTACAATCACCTTCAATTGGAGTGTTGTATTGGGATTGTAAATGCCCTATTATCTTGCCAGATAGAGACATTACTAGAGTGCTCCAAATATATTCAATTGTAATGTTGTATAGTGTTGGAAATGCCCTATTATCTTGCCATTTTCAGATACTACTAGAGTGCTCCAAACACCTTCAATTGAAGTGTTGTTTTAGGGTTCTAAATGCCCTACAATCTTGCAATACACAATCACTATTAAAGTGCTCCAAACACCATCAATTAGAGTGTTGTATTAGTATTGTACAGGCTCTGTTATCTTGCTATACAAGAGTCACTACTAGAGTGCTCCAAATTTCTTCCATTGGAGTGTTGTATTTGGGTTGTAACTGCTCTATTATTTTGCTAGATAAAGTCACTACTAGAGTGCTCTAAACACCTTGAATTGGAATGTTGTATCTGGATTGTAAATGTCATATTATCATGTGATATAGATGCACTTCTACAGTACTCCAAACACCGTCAATTGGAGTATTTTATTAGGGTTGTAAATGCTCTAATTAGGCTTAGAGAAACACAAAATCCTTCATTCAATTTGTACTTAACACCACAAGTTGAATCTTTGTAGAGAGAAGTTAGGGAATAAAGTAATAAACAAGTGATAATAGTAAGCCCAAATCCCTACAGAGAGATAGTCCTATCCCTAGATACTTCAAAAGCAATAATCCTTAGCCCATATCCTAAAGAAAGCAATAAACGAGGTCCCCTACCAGCCCATAGGAAGGTATTTCCAAGGAATCAAAAGAAGTTGAGAGCAAGCTCTAAAGAAGGCGAACAAGTAATTATGGTCAGTTCACAAGAGAAACTAGTGGCAAAAAAGAAAGGACTCGTCTACAAACGAAGAGTACACAACAAAGACATCAACCAAAGAGGAATATTCTTGGTAAAAATGCTTTTGTTGAGCAACCTTTCATCTCTAATGCTGTAATGCAAGGATTTTTAATTTCATTCTCTGAATTTATTGGAAGTTACCTTGATCAGCATGGGGCTGATGAAATTGATGATGTTTCCTTTCAAATATTATGAGGACAATGTTAGTTGGAATTATTATAATGATAGTTCTTTTATTGATCTTGGTTCTCTTCCATTAACTGAGAAAAGGTCATGGCAAATAAGAATTGAGTTTATGAGAATAGAGATAACGTTAGTGATCTTGTAAGCAATATCCTTGATGCATGGATTACAAAGTATTTCCAATACCAAATTGGTGATGAAGAATATGTATTTAGAAATCATGTTGCAGATCTAATCATGGGAGTGCATTGTTTTCGAGATTTGGTTTATTGTGAAAATGATCTTGGTTCAAAGGTATGAAATTTATTTTTAATTTTATTAACTGGTTAGAAAGTAAGTAGTTATACTTAAACTCATAGAGATGAATACCTGATGATAAAGAATAATACATGAATTTTGTTGTTGTTAGAAAGACAATGATAATTAAATCGACAGAGATGTATAGGCCTGAATACCTGAACAGATAGAAATAATACTTATAAAATCATCTAACAGACAATTGAAATTGTAATATTAATTTTGCTGTTTTACTTGCAATTTTTTGAAACATAGATATGAATACTTGAATTAATACAAACTAATACTTTATATATTTATTGTTCAGACAATTGAAATTGCCACTTTCATTATGCAAAGGGATACACCCGTCAATTATTATCATGAATGGTTTGTCATGCAAACCGAAACACAAGTAATGTTAAACTTTCATTTTCTATATTTACTTTAAAAGACATTTGCAAGATTTTTTATTAATTTTGTTTCTTTTTAGGATATGGGTGTTAACAATCATTTTATCAACATCTTTGCTTGTGAACCATATTTGTTTTCAAGACAATTCGAAATTGTCAGATGGCTTTTTCTTCCTCTATGTGGTTACAACCATTGGATTCTGGCTACTGTTGAACTAAAAACAAAAGAAATTCAAATGTACAACTCTATGGATGGCGAAGGGGTTGATGATCACTATTTTGAACCACACAAAAATACAATGCATTAGGTTAAATTTTTCCTTGCTTTGAGGCTAGGTAAGTATATTTATCACAATTGATAGTTAAAAATACTAGATTTATTAGTAATTACCACAATTGTTGTTTAGGTGATCAATCGTGGAGAGATGTTGAATACAAGTTGATGGATTGTCCCAAGCAGGCAAAAGGATCAAAAGATTGTGCTATTTTCGTCATTTGATTTATCGTTTGTCTCAACAGAGATGTCCCTCTTGACTTCAATTAGGTTATTATTTATTGAATATACTTCATATTCATGAATAGTTATTTTAGTACTGCAATCTTTTTTTGTTAACTAATCATTTGCGTTTTAAAAATATGGGAAATGATAAGTAAGGAGCGCCTTCTTCTTGCGTATCGATTTCTTATTGATGATAGGAATGAGTATATTCGTTGTGTCATGAACTTTAAGTCTGTGATTTTGTGAGATTTTGTTGATCGTCTGATGTTATGTGATGTTACTAGTAATATTTGTGGTTTGTCTGATTTTGGATATTTTTAACTTTTCTTGAATTGTGATATGTGGAAGACATTAGGGTTGATATTTTGTGAACTAGTAATAGTTTGTGAAATTTTAATTTGTGATATAGTTTGATGATAATGATTTGTGTTTAATATTGTAATTAGTATGTTAGTAAATATATGATAACACACTCAAAATAATTTCTATGTATACATATGAATACTTTCTAGTGTACCAGATAACAACAATTGTATTTCTAGAATATATACATATATTTGTTTAGCTTTATATAGTTGCTTACAAACTTTAATTGTCATGTATAGGGATGAATACTTATAAGAGCAAGTATTTATTCTTACTTTTCAAGTACTATTTTTAATATTACAAACTCTTATTGTAATGTATCTCATTGAATTTATATGCATGAATATTTGTTTGTATAAGTGTGAATACTTCATATACCATAAGTTAATTGTTTGTTTACAACATGCCTTATAAACTGTTTTATGAAGTTGTAAATATTGTTCATACATATGAGGATGAATTGATATGCATGAATATTCTTGTTTGTAAAGGTAATTTCTTTGTTTTATGGAAATGAATACTTTGTTTACTTGCAATGATTTATTTTGCACTTGTTCCTTAGGTAGGCAGTTATCATGTCGTTTGCTGCCACCCCAGTTAGGTAGTGGTCCCCCAGATAGTTATTTCGCAATAAACTAGTCTGTATATACCGCAAAAATCATTTTGAAATGTAACTATGAATACTTTGTGTATGATTATGAATGATTAGCAAGGCTTATTTACCTCTTTTGCGGTCCCCTCTAGTTAGTTATTGGTCTATATTGACAGTTAAATATGTTTTTTGACAGTTATTGAGTGGTCCCCCTACTTTACGCATGGTCCCCCGATAAAATTTCATGTATATACTGCTATAATATTATAGCATTCATATGATCATTTTGCAATGTAACTATGAATACTTTGTGTATGGTTATGAATGATTAGCAAGGCTTATCTTGTTCTTTTGCAGTCCCCTCCAGTTAGTTATTGATCCCCATCGATAGTTAAATGTGTTTTTATTTCCATTAAATGCATTTTCTTTCAGTTAATTAGCGCCCCCCCCCCCCCCCGCCCCGATAAAATTTCGAGTTAACGCATTTTCTTTTGTTTTTTTTTATGCTAGTCCTTGTCAGTTTATCGCGACTTAACCCGTAGTCTCCACAACTGGGGGATAAATGGGGAATTTTAGTCGGAGATAGTTAGTCGATCCCTAGAAAAAATGTTAAAAAGCTAAATAACTTGGGTGATTGTTAAACTAAGTTAAATCAAGAGATGTTGTTTTGCTATTAATTGTTCAGTAGGCATGAGCTTTTAATATGCTGGAAACATAGATGTTCCATAAATTGAGACAAAAGATGTTAAAAAATAAAACTGAAATATTTCTTAATAGTTAATAGAGTTAGGCTGGGGTGCTATGGATAGCATAGTGGCCTCCCGTGCTACGGTTCAATATTCAAGTTTTCAAAATCCAAACAGTTGATCCGAACCATTCATTGTTTAATCCATATTGAAATGTGCTTGGAGTCCAAATTTTACATTATTTGGAATTTTTTTACTATTTATTAAGCATTTTTAAAACCGCTGTTTTCCAGTGGTGCAGAATTCTAATAAAAACAGCGATTTTGAAACCATCTTAATAAATAGCAAAAAAATTCCAAAAAATGTAAAATTTGGTCTCCAAGCACATTTCAATATGGATTAAACAATGAACGGTTCGAATCGACCATTTAGATTTTGAAAACTTGAATATTGAGCCGTAGCACTGAAGGCCACTATGCTATCCATAGCACCCCAGCCTAACTCTAGTTAATACGTACTCGAATTAAAGATTTTGAATCCAATACAACAAGTATATATTGTACATACTTTTTTTCTTGTGTCTTATTTAAAGATTTTGAATCCAATTATCTAAACCATACTAAATTTTATATTTTTATTTTATTTTTTTAGATAGGTAGCAAAACATTACTTTTAAATAGTCTGTAATCTTTAGATCTGTTTGTACTTAGTGCGTACTTCCTCGTACTTTTTTTTTTTTTTTTGAAGCAGGCCTTAATTCCTTTCACTCTCTTTTTGTCATAATAGAACCATGTTTGATTGTAGAGTTAGAGATGAAGTAAATAGAAGTAAGAGATGAATTAATTAGGAATAAATTATTTCATCTCTCATATCAATTAATCTACTTCATACTTACTCCACCTCTACGGTCTATTGATATAGGTAGAGTTTATTTTCTAACATCTTACTCCATGCAAATTAATTTAAGCCATGATATCAAATGAGATGCAAAATATGAGTAGTGAGCAATTTAATCTCAATTTTAGTGTACAATCTGAGAAAGAGGAGATAACACAATTTACTAGGAATAAATTTTAGAGTTGTTGTACTCAAAGGTCGAGAGTTTAATTCCCCTCACAACTTTATAGCTTCTGCGAAGATTTTCAAAAAAAAAAAAAAATTAGTGTACAATCATACATAAACATTTGAGTACGCTGGAATATTTAAATAGATGCAGGTACAATATCCTCTCTACTTTATTTCATTGATACAAGTAGCCGCATTTATTCATCAATTATCAGATCTATCAATACATTAAATTTCTAAAAAGTCGATGCTTTCCCAAACTAATAATTCTTGACATATCATCTCACAAAAGTGGAACTTATTCCTCGGATGCACACGCTTCCAATCTGCCTTATGATAATTTCATTGATTGCACTTCACAAATTAATCACATCACACCAGGATCTCTAGAGTCCACCTGTACATCTCCTTCTCTGGTACTGGTATTTCAACAGTCATCAACCCGGTGTTTGAGTCATAATCAAACATCACTTCTGATGCATCCAAGGTGCATTTGATTGGCTTCTGAGAAGAATAAGCCCCGAAACGGCCACAGCCTCTTAGCTTGATTGCCAAAGTCACAGTCGCTTTGGGGCCATTGTTAGCATCGTCTGTAATGGAAGAGGAGGTGATAACATCAAATTGCTGCACGGCTCCACCGGAGTTGAACATGTTGAGCAGGCCAATCGGTGCAAAGGAAATATTCGGAGCAATGACCTATGTTAAATAGATGGTCAGAATTGGGGATATGCAACTAATTTGGTTTTCGGTGAGATTTGTAGTATGGCTGATTTGCTTGGGAAAATAAAATATTTGAGTATTGAGATTTTAGTCTTTTCTAATGTGAAAGTTGTTGAGTAAACATTTAATTGTAATTTTTGAATTATAACCGTGATATTTTTTCTAAATTAGAACCCACGAGTTCGATTTATTATTTTTAACTAACCTATTGTTTAAGTAGCACATGACCTATTATCCTCACTCTTAGTCTTTTATCAATTTTCACAACAAAAAATAAGCAGGTGCAATGAGCTTAAATGATTTTATTTGTATCGCTTTCATTATCAGAAGGAATAGTAAGATGTACAAACCTTCATAGGACAAACATGGAAGAGCTCAAATTCAAGAACTTTCAGTGTCACTGACAAGGTGGCATCTTCGGGTAGCTTAATTAATTCTCCTGGAAAAAAAATAAACAAGAACAAAACATATCAGATCATGTCCAAATGTTAATCCTTGTTGGTCAAACAAATGAAAACCCAAAATACAAAACCTGAAAGTTAAGTACTTTAATGCAGGCAAAATAGTTCTCTTAAACAAATTATCATAACTATGTAAATTACATAAAATAAATTTCTGTTCAATGAGCAAACCTGATTTAAAGGCATAGATGATGGCTTCACCATTCCAGCCCGGGCCAGCAAGCTGCGCAATAGAATCAACATCTTCAATTCGCACTGATCCAGTGATAGTTGCTGGAGCTGAATCATGGATGCGCGTCTTTTTAATGACGCGACACCACCCGGCTCCTTGGCAATTGAACACACCCACAACTCCGGAGCACTTGTTCACATTCCAAATCTTTAGCAAGCTGTGATGTTGTCAGAAAATAAATTGTCAATGAACCAGAATATTAATTTGAGTTCAAAACCAGAATATTAAATAAAATATGTTTTGTTCATTGTACAGCGAGTTCATAGCAGAGTAAATTCATCGGTTTTATAAACAATTTTTTAAATTATATAAATTGATCATCTTACTCTCATAATTATAATTCAACAAAAGAGAAACAAAGAGGTGGGAAGGTGCTGATTCTAGTTACCTTTTTCCATCCCGGGCTGGATCAGAGAAGAGGCTGTCTCGTGTGGGGCGTCCAGGAAGCTGCGCGCGAAGCACAGACCCATCTGGTAGCACCAGTTTCTTTAGGAGATCAAAATTGTGTTGGCCTGGCTTGTCACTGCATCAAATTTTGCCAGAATATTTTTAATATTAGGCCTCATAAGTTATAATGTCATAACTGCAAAAGAGCTGCTACTTGGCAGTTGGCACATTAATTATGAAATTATGCAGTTGTAACTTGTAAGAGACGAAGTTGGACAATTGTTTTTTGGGTATTTACTGGCATAGACTCTTCATGTTTTTCAGAAGAATAATCTGGAAGCTAATATATTTTTTTAATTTAATATATTTTTATTTTATTATTTTCCTTTTCGGAAAATAAATTAGTAGCCAAAAGACAGCATGTTACTACTGTTCAAACTACCAACCAAGTGCATGGAATGCAAGGTCATATAGTCCCTTATATTAATTGGGAGGTTGCCACGTGGCATCAAGACAACAACAAGGCCAACCATTCAAACAACCATTTTATACAAATTTTGTCCGTCTACGCATGGAAAATGGTAACAAACCAAATTTAAAGAGGCCAAGGCACGTGTATCTGAGTCATTGAACAGTACATCCACAATTGATTGACATGTCAATTTTGACACAAGAAAAGAACCAAATAGATAGATTGGATTTGTTTTAGCTGCTTCTATAATTATCTTATTTTTTTCATGTCTTGTGTTTCTTTGAAAAAGATGGTTCTGATTAATTAGATAGATATTTACCTGACATAGATAGCACCACCGCCTATTGCCCGAGCAGCGCCGTGGTACTCCGACGCTGGATGAAGACTCTGTACACAATAAATGATTAAAATTTATCAGCATGCAATTCATTAAATGAGCAACACCAATTATAAGCACATAAATCATTAAATGACGAACAATTATTGGTCTATTTGCATTAGATGAATAACATTTAGTCCATGATTCATTAAATGACGAACAATCAGTGGATATAATTCATTAAACGACCAACTATTATTAGCACATAATTCATGACATTTTCTCATCATGTCACATCTACTATTTGGAGCGTCAAGATCAAGTGCCTATTATGTAAAAGGAATGATTTCAATATTTGATTTCAATATGGATTGACAATAATTTCTTTGATCTAATATAAAACACAACTAAACACACAACTCTGTACCAAACTGGTACAGGTCCAGTGGTACCGAACAGGGTACGACCTATTAAACTGAATAATCTAGTGCTTCATTTAAGCATGGAAGGATTAAAGAGATCTTACATGAAACATGTCCCAATCAGGCTGCATAAACTCCCCTAAAAACAAGGTGTTATATGCCACTGATGATATATGAATTGTATGTGATGCAGGGTCCTTGGGATAGAAATCATCTGATGCTCTCACCACCGCAGTTTGCTTTGAACTGAAAAAAATCGAAACACCAAACCAACAAACTCGTTAGATTTATATGTCGAAATACAATCTATATCATAGTTTAATTTACTTTGTACTGGTACTTGTTAGATGATATTTTAAATTTTTAATTGGTAATAGGTGCTGATATATTGATTGGTATGTATTTGGACAAAAGCATTGCCCCTCACCTGTATAGCATGTCAGTGTTATGGCACATGCAAGATATGCAACCATTATCTGGGAAGTTACGGGAAACAGATGCCTCAAGCGCCTGGTTATATGCACGTGTAATCAAGACACGGCCGCCATGTCCAGCACCTAGGGTTTCAAGGATGTTTTGGACATCCACCTTCACACCATCAATTCCACACGAAGCGAGGTACGAGTGCAGCTCATTGTAGAAGTTGTACACCTTCTTCGGGTGTACCAGGCCCAGCCCGAGTATCGATAGACTGTCCATAACTATGTCTGGTTGGTTTCCCATCACCCCTGGCGATTGTACCGGGTATGCGAGTGAACTGTCATAGTGCTCCATGCCAACAGCAGCTGGTTTCACACCTCCCCAGTAACCTGCCATCGCATGCCATACGTAAACATACCTGAAATGTGGCACCATTAGCATGTGCTTGTTACAAAGTTTAACAAATGATGTCAAATTCTTAATTTCCAAGCAGCAATATACAAAAATCTTTTGTAAATCTAAGTACATATACAATGCATAAGAGTAAGGTACTCACTTGACATTGTTTTGCTGCTTGACTTCATGAACAAGCTGTTTAAGGCCTGGGGTTTGTTCATTCTCCCCCTTTTTGTTTTTGAATTTGGAGTTCTCTTTTATTCCAGTAAGCCTATTGGCAAACCTGAGAAAAAGGTCAAAAAAAAAAAAAAAAAGTTGAGTACCAATTACAGAATCAAACATTGAGGTACCCTATCATAATAGAGCAATTCAATTTATTTTTGTAAAATATAACATACTGAGCTCCCTCTTGTACGCTGACGTTGGAGGCGGAGGCATCCTTCAACTCGTTGCCTATCTGTTGCCATCCATCGTCTATAATCAGAAAGCGCGGTGGTGTACCTCCTTCCGACAAGCTGTTAAAAAGTAAAACTTGAGTTTGTTGCCTTAATAATTTGAAAATTAAGAAAAAAAAAATAGAGCAATATATGATCAACTTCACCTTGTAAGGCCCTCTTGGACACCCTCAGAAGTGACGTCGGTGTAGAATGCATCCCAGGTGCACCAACCGAACCAATCGAGAATCGAAGGCAGCTGTGTATCAAATTACATGACAATTAAGTACATCATTTATGAAAATGTACAGAAGAAAACATCAAATAATTGTAGCAATTGTTATTCATGTAGGATTGCATGTCAATTACCTTTTTCCTTTCCCTGTGATGGAATGTTTGCATCTGCTTCTCCACAGCTCTGTTTCAAAAGAAAACAAATTAGTTAGAGAAACTTTTGTAGTTTATTAGATAGTTCGGTCCCACTAGATAGTATTTGTGTAATTTTAGTTTATTTTAGAGAGCAAAGTTTAATTGTTCCTGTTTAAACACACACAGTGATTTAGACAAGTGAAATCTTCCAAGGAAAGATTTTAAAACAAATATAATCTTTTGTACCAAAGCCCAATAAAAGTATAGCTATTGTGAATCAGTACTATCAGACGATACACAAAGTATATAATATAAACATGATAATTTAAAAAATTAAAATTAAATAAAGTGATAACATACTTGACTGCCTGGTTAATAACTTCAAACGGGTTGGTACCGCAATGTATGTACATCATGTGCATTGCCTGGCTGGTCTGAACCGCCTTGTCACCTAAACAACACAAACGACAAAATTTTCATATTTTCATCTGACAAAAACAAAAGGACCAAAAATATATTCCTCAATAAAAGAAACCAAAAATACAAAATTAACTTAATTAATTACCACTCTCAAAGCAAATCTGTAGTTCATCATGCTCGTTCCCTTGCAGAACTGCTCGGAACTGCCCCTCGAGCAGTGGCAAAAACACGACATAAACAGAAGCCGGTGCATCGGTCTCTGTTCCGTCATTTGGGCACTCGAGCAGCATGAATTGGGTCTCTAGAGGCACGTCACGGCCGTTGGTGCCCATTCTCTGTGTCATCCACCACAGCTTGAACCGGAAGCAGCACACGAACCGCAGGTCCCTGCTCACATTTACATTAGTGACAATGAAGGCATGCATTACAACTTACAAGTTGACTTCAACAAAAAAAAATTGGTTTATGGTCAGGTTTTCGGGTGCGGAACAAAATTGCAGGATTTGATAACTTCGTTTCTTTGGAGACGGGTCCCCCGATTTGCCGGCGCAATCACCATCGCTTGGAAACCTCTAATAAGTCAAAAACAAAGTATAATATTGATCAAAAATTGATGGTGAATTGGTGATAATTACTTGCCAATTTGGGGTCTTAGTGTATAGGACACACAAAACAATATTTAAGTAATGAAAATATATTCAACTTATACGATATAAAATCCCCCAAAAAATTGGAAAAAAGAAAAGAAAGATAAATGATATGTTATCAAAATTAATTACCTGAGGGTACCAAAGGGGAAGACATGAATGTTTTTGGGCTCCTCTGCTGTTGCCCCGACAAAGGCACCGTCAACAAGTCCGGCTCCGGAGACATGAGTGAGCTCGATGTTTTTGGGCACCCCGGTGAGGATCGTCTTTCCATGCACCACCAGATTTCCACCGCTCACTTGAATTTTCGATAATATCGTCATTTTTTACTTCCTTTCCCTGTGAATCTATTCTCAAATTAACCACATTTTCTTATATATGAATCAGAGAAGCCAAATGCAAAATAAAGATACAATTCTGAGAATTTCACCATACCTTTAGATAATTATGTGCTGAGACGAAGAGAAGAGAGGAAAAGAAGAAGACTAAACAAGGAAAGCACCACTCTTTTTTTTCTTTTTGAGATAGTACCCAACAGAGACGCGCCTTCCTAGGAAAGCACGTTACTCTGTTTTTATAAGAGAGAGAATTGGTTGCTGAGGAAATTTAGTGACTCTGTTATGATGGGAAGAAGAGAGCAGTTTATATACTGCACTTAAATGCCGCCACTAATTGATTTTGACTGACACGTGGCGGTAAAATTAAGAGAATTTTGATGCATCTACCGGTTTCTGGAGAAGATTAAGTTTATTACTTACAGAAATCGATTGACGGTTCAGAGATGGAGAGTATAAATTCCATGATAAACTCTAGAAAATTCGCAATTTTTTAGTGCAGATATTGCCTTATAAGTTGCTTGTATTAATTAATTGAGAATTAAAGTCTCATAAAAGTTACTCGATATTCCACCTATAGAAAGTTGACACTTGTATGGATGAGAATAAACAGAAAGCTGTTTGATTAGAAAATGACGTGGATGGCTAAGGTTATTTGTAACAAGCACAGTAGGTACTTCATTAGCAAACATGATAAGAACAGTAAAACAAATGGGATACTTTTAAGGTCAATTTTACTTTTGCAAAAAAAGTAAGAATAACATGTGATTTTTTTCACATAAATTTATTTTTGCGAAAGATAAAGATCTATCTATGCTATGGATGCATATAATTATTTTTAAAATTCAAATAGTAAACCTGAACTATTAAATATAACTTTTATGTGAAAAATGTATTTAGAAATCAAATTAACTTTTTTTAGAAAATCTAAAAATTTTAGATCAAGTGTTTTTTTTACCAATCTAAAAAAATTTGTATAGAAGTTTTAAAAAGATGTAAAATTTAGTCTTTTAGTATAGTTTTATATGAAGATTGTGGTTAATGGTTTAGATTCGCTATTTGAGTTTTGAAAATAAAAATATAAATTCATAATATAAATCTATTTGTAATATACATATAACCATAGCTTCACTCTTCCCAAAAAAAAAAAAAAATAGTTGCGCAAATGAGAAGAAAATATTTTTGTCACCTATAATTACTTAACTTTTCGGTCAATAAAAACATGTTGCGTCTCACTAGATGAAAGAAAGAAATAAAATAAAATAAAAATTACATACGATTTTCATTAATCATAGTGCATGATTAACATATATTTGACTAAATGATAAAAATGTGGTACGCTTCCAGGCTTTTGAGGTGAAGTATATTTCAAGAAAACATGATAACAAGTCAAACGCTTCCTTCACGGTTCACCTGATCTTGATGACAATTAAATGCTGGTTTTGCTTTGCAATACACGTTGTTGGTTCCTTGTTGATATTTCCAGAATTCCGGTTCAAACTAAGAAAAAGGCTTTTTAATTACACTGCAATAATTTCTAAATTAATAAAATTAGAATAAAAAAATTGAAACAAAATTTAAAGTTTATTTCAAAAGCACTTCAGTCGTGCAACTAATTTTGACTGTTTTTA
This sequence comes from Carex pumila, assembly GCA_033356055.1. NCBI lineage: Eukaryota > Viridiplantae > Streptophyta > Magnoliopsida > Poales > Cyperaceae > Carex > Carex pumila. The sequence goes on from JARJHM010000086.1 coordinate 370,503, forward strand.
GCATTCAGAAATTGAAAAAAATTTAGATAGATGAACGAATATAAATTAATATTGTTGTCAACATAACATTCTAAAAATAAATTCATTAAAAAGTCTTTTTATAATAAAATTTTCATACATTCTGAAATCAAAAATAAAATTGTTCGTAAAATTGAAGTGAATTATCAATGTAAATGCTTAAAAACCCATAAGGCCATAACAAGTGATTCATAGGTACATGAAACAGGGTCCGGATTCCCTAAGGTAATCCAGATTTTGAGTTTCGATATGGATCGAGGTAACACACCCCCTTTTACATTTGTCAGAACAGATCGGACGATTTGGATCCAAACTCAAAATCTGGGTTACTTTAGGAAATCGGAATTCACATGAAACATGGATTTCCTTTCAAATCACCGACTTTGTACACATAACTCCTGTTTGTGACAAAGATATGAGTTGCTTTGAAATTTGCGGCTTTGCGCAACGCTATTTGTAGTGGCACCAACGACAGAGCCACAGAGGATCCAACAGCAAGAATCCGACATGCTTTTTGTGATTCCGTAAAGTAACGGCCGAGAAGTTTCTGGACCAAATTAATCACCGACCCACTTTTGTTTGAGAGTCCATGGCTCCATGCCCCCATGTGCACTCGCGCCAATTTTTATCTGTTCTCGATTTTTTTAGAATTCAGTCCGTATCTGTCAAAATATATTATTGGCCGTAGGTTGTTCATCGGTTCGGTTCGGCTCAAATCGAAATAAAATAGATAAATTAAAGTTTTATTTGATTTTCAAAAATAGAACCGAATTGACTGATTTAAACTTATAAACTAATTAAAACCGAATCAAAATAAATTTTGATTTGTTCGGTTAAACCGAACAATCCAAGATATATCAAATATTTAACAACCACTATATCTTTATAGTTCCCTAAACCAACATTACATTTTCGTTTAAAAAACTTGCACCCTTCAATTATAAAGAAAATTGCACATTCTAAATAAAAAAATAAAAAAATTAAACCGAACCGAACCGAATAAACCAAAAAATCAAACCGTTTGAACCAAAAAATTTTGATTCGATTAAAAACCAAATAAACCGGCCCCAATGAACACCCCTATTATTGGATAAGACTAAGGTGCTATTAATTGCATAGACACCTATAATGTTACGGTTTAATATTTGAAGCGTCTAATTGTCCACAGTCTTTTATCCACCATTTGTCCACAGCTTTGACTTGCACGAATACTGTAAAATTACTTCTACATGCTATATAATTATACAATATATCACATAAAATATACCGGTTAATCACAAAACATCCAGCAACTATTTTAAGTGGTCCCATAATAGTTAAAAAAAAGTTTGCAACTTGCACAACAGGACAAAATAAATGTATTTTCAAACTGTACTTTCGAAAATTACAGTTATAGGAAATTATTAGCAGTTAGAGTTAGTTATTAGCTGTTATTAGCAGTTAGAGTTAATTATTAGCGTCCGCACTGAGTTGGATCTTGTATACTGTAAAATTGAATCTTGTATACATTAGAATTTTAAATTGAATCTTGTATACTGTAAAATTTACAAATAATATTGTAATTTTTCAATTGAATCTTGTATACTATAAAAAGACAGTTAGATGAGAGTGAATAAGGTTGTGAACAAATAGTGACCAAAACTAAATGGACAAAAACATTTTCTCTTAATATTTGAGTTTTTAACTGATTCAGCTCACTTATTAATTAGGATGGCAACCAGCTGGTTCTAACTCGGTGATTGGTTTTTACAGTAATTAATAAGTGAGCTGAATGAGTTGAGATTTAGAAGCTGAGGTAAGCTGAAATCTTACCTCATAATTATTACTAGATAAAAATGAGTTAAGCCGAACTAACTCGTCAATTCACTGAGCTTTATTAAGCTACTATCACACAGATTCTAAGATAAATAAATAATAAAGTCAATCGAATCAAATATTTACATCATACAAGCCATTAGGTATAATAAAAAATAACAGAATTTCATTTCACATAACATAATATATAATTTAATATAAACTTTACACATTTAAACATACAAATTTATACAAATTCACACGAAATAATACAAATTCATATAGATTCATATTTGAATTAAGCAGGATGGCATAAAATTTAATCAAATTTATACTTAGACTGAACTAGCTAGCCAATTCGCGAGACTTAACTCAAACTCGTTATATTTATGATTGTATGCCTATTAGCTTTCTAAATGTTAATACCTTGTTGCTTCAGCAACAGTGATGTGCTTCAAGTGAAATAAATTTGTTGTCAACAATTGGACCCGAATTTGCTGAAATTCTAAAGGGAATTTTAGAGTCTCTGCAATCCCCCTCTCTTCTTTTTGTCTCATTAACGCTTTTTATAACACTTGAAAGTTGAAACCAATATTTTAAATTTTGTACAAAGTATTTTTCAAAATGGGTCTAAAGCTTTTGATCTGTGTCAAAATTCACACATATCAAGAGTGGAGGCATGCATAATAAATGGAGGTCAATAGAGTCACTTATTATTATTTTTTTCTTTTTTTATTTATGTATAACTCTTTATAAAATTTAAAGTAAAACGTTATGAGTATTATAAAATTGTTCTCTTATTTTTAGCATAAAAATTTTATATGATTGGCCTATTTACATTTGACTTTCATGATTTGAAAATCTAACTCTGCATGATTTATATTTACAAAAAATTAAGTTTTTAAATATGTTTGTATAAATCTCAAAATATATCAAATAGTTTAAATCCGGCTTTAAATAATTTTTGTTCCAAATTTTTTGGACAAAATTCAATTCCTTAAACTTATGATTGACCTACAATGAACCGAGGTACTCCTCATGGGCGGGTTTAACCTTAACGGGTTTAAATCCGAATTAAAATTTGTGCAAAATGCTCCACAATTGGTTCATGATTCTTTACTACACAATCATGACATGACTATAGGTATTAATACTGGGGTGGGTACGGGTACCTCGAGTATACCCGGGACGGGTACGGGTATAACTCGGGTACGGGTACAGGTATGGCATATATATTTTTCAAAAACCACACCCTATCTGTCCTATACCCGTACCTGTGTATCCTTGATGGATAAGGCGGGTACAGATATGGGTAGTGCGGGTACGGATATATTTTTTTTTTGCTGTTTTTTTTTTCTGGTTTTTTTTTACTGTCTTTTTTTTGCTTTTTTGTTAGTTTTATTTTGTTTTTTTTTTGTTTTTTTTTAACAGTGTCGTATAAATGTTATTACGTGTTTATAATTCGACTTTTAAAATATGAATAATTCAATATCAAATAGTGTGTATATATATACATAAAATTATCAAGTCACATCTTTATAATTTCTAAATAATTAAAATTTGTAATTTTTATATATAAATTATTCTTGCCAAAATTTGTTTGTTTAGTCGCCTAAGTACAAATGTATTTATTTATTTCTTTACACGTGTCATTTTATTTTATTTTTAAATTTTCATTCTAATTATATAGTTTCATAATTTATTTATATCTCGAAATTTTTAAAACAATAGAAGTTACCATCTTCCTTTATTTCGGGCTTGGGACCGGCTATGTAAAATAACATAGGCGGAGTTCTAACTCTTTTTTTTTGTTAGTAATTCTTCTTTATGAATAATTTAAAAACTAATTGAAATATTTAGAAATTTATAATTTAAGAAATAACGATAAAGACTAAAAGAGATTAGAAATTTATACTGACACTACCTATCTAGAAGTTCTCATGCCTATACCATTCTTCACTCTCTTCCACACCGTCTGAATCTGAATTAGCCTAGTGCTGCGTCTCAGTACCGCTTTCTTCAGTGTCGACTTCGAATGATGATGCTTCAGGCACATGTTTCATGCGCTCTTCAGCTTGAATCCAATCTTTCAAGCACACAAGTCTTTCAAAGACATGTGGACCCAATTTACTGTGTTTATCGGAGAGGATCCTATTCGCCGAACTGAAACAACTTTCAGAAGGGACGGTTGACACGAGTACGGTAAATACATCGCGGGCCATCATCGCCAATGTTGGAAAGGCTCTTTGATGCCTCCTCCACCATGCCATGATGTCAAGTCCATATTCATTTTCGTTCATCATCAATACATAGGTCACTAGCTCGCTTGTTGTTTGTGGTTCGATCTCTGACTGAAAATCTGCTAATAAACCACCACTGCTAGTGCTCCTGGAAGTGAAACTATTAAAAAAATTTAAAAAGTTAGTGGACAAATAATGTATATATTATAAATAATAAATATTAAAAAATACATGTATATTTATATTCATACCTAGGGGTGGCACAGGACGAAGACGGGTTTTGGTTGGCACTCATTCTTGAGTTGTATATGTTAAACATCTCTTCGAATTTCGAATCCACGTATGCCTCCACCCTGGTACTATCTAAACGTAGATTATCTTTGTACCTTTGAACTACTTTGATCGTGTAAAACTTCTTGTATGTCGGGTTGAGGCAGTTCGCAATAAACGCGACGAGTGGTACATCTTCCCAATATTTGAGAAACTTTTGTTTCATGGCATCTACGATTGGTGTGAGAGATTTATCGTGGATTTCAGCTTGTTCCAATTGACAATACACCTTGGAGATGTCATAGAGATGTCTGAGCAACTAAAATGACGTCGGTGAGTATGAGCAGGATAGTTGTACGGTTGCTGTAAAAAATATTTGAAGGAAATTGCATAGCCTTTGTAGTTGCTCCCATTCTCCATCGGTGAGTTCCAATTGTAGTGCCTCGGGGGTGGAGCTTCTCAAAAACTCCCCTATGACAGCTTTATAAGGAATGCATCGGTTCAACAACCTATAGGTAGAGTGCCAACGGGTATCTATATCCCAAGGTACTTTCAACTTGTCCAATCCATATTTGACACACAGATCCCCAAACTTTTGTTTTCTTTCTTAGTTTGAAACAATGTGGTTGAGAGCATTTTTAAATTTAATTATCAATAGTTTTACGGCTTCCGTTTTAAGACCCGTCTTCACGACAAGATTAAGTATGTGGCACGCACACTTTTGGTGAAACATTTCACCATTCATGATTGGGTTTAGTGACCATTTAAAAATCTCAATGAAAGCTATGTTGTTGCTCGCATTATCGAATGAGATAGAAAAAACCTTGTTAGCCATATCCCTCTTAAGGTTATATTCTTCTAAAATGAAAATAATGTATTTGAAAATTACATTTGCAGTGTGCGGAGAATCTAGCACTCCAAAACTTAATATCTTTTTTTGTAATAACCAATGATCATCAATCCAATGCCCGGTAACACAAGAGTACCCAAGTCCATGTTTACCGGCAGTCCATATATTGGATGTAATCGAGACCTTATTATTTTGGTATGCAAATATAGCTTTAAGATCATTTTTTTTAGAGATAAACTGTTTTTTTATTTCACCAACCATATTTTTATGATGCATCCTCTTGTACATTGGTTGGCCTAACCCCCGAATGCATAACCGAAAAAAACTCATGCAACTACCCATACTTATTGGTTGTTCCTTATGGGTAATGTCCCGAGCCAATTCACTAAACATTTTTTATTCATCGAATTTTGGGTTGGTTCTGGTATCATCCGTGTTAATATGGGTTTGGATTATTTTTAGTTCAGCATCTTCACTTGGTTCCTCATGTTTTTTTTCATGCATTTCAGAATGGCTTTTAAAGCTGCTCATACCACTACCTGATTTATACTCAAAATGTCTTTTGCAATTTTTTACCTTTCAATCTAGTAATTGCATAATACCTCTCTCATCTCTGGTAATCTCATAAAATCTCGCCCACGGTTGATTGTAATCGGGAGGAGCTCTTTCTCTTTTAGTCTTCTTTTCTGTTGGTACTTATGGAGGTCTACTTGTCGAAGGAGCAACAACTTCTTCTTGAATTTCAGGTTCAGCTGTCGAAGGGGCAATGTCAGTGAATTGACTTGATGCTACAGAAGAGCCCATACCTCCATATGTATACGATGGTGTTGGTTGAAGTTATTCTTGTGGAATGAATACGTTTAGATCGTTTGAAGTATAATACGATGGCGGTGCACTCATTTGTGGGGGTTGTTGATAATTTAAATCTAGCATTTGGTCCCTTCTTTGATAATTTTGTGGATAATTTTGTAGATAATTTAGTGGATAATTAGGTGGTGGCATTTGGGAGGAAGAACTATCAAGATAATTAGGCGGATAATTTTGTGGATAATGAGATCGTGGCGTATCGGGGCCAAAAAATGAGGCCGACAATCTCGAGGCAAAATCTTCATCCCCGTCATGAGGAGTTGTCATATTTTAAACCTATTCACAAAACAGAAACAAAAAAACAGAAATAAAAAAAACAGAAATAAAAAAACAGAAATAAAAAAACAGAAACAAAAAATAGAAATTAAAAAACAGAAATTAAAAAACAGAAATTAAAAAACAGAAATAAAAAAAATAAATAAAAAAAACAGAAACAAAAAATCAGAAATAAAAAAAAACAGAAATAAAAAAACATAAACAAAAATCAGAAATTAAAAAACAGAAATAAAAAAACAGAAACAAAAAAACAGAAACAAACAAACAGAAACAAAAAAACAGAAATTAAAAAACAGAAATAAAAAACAGAAATAAAAAAACAGAAACAAAAAAAACAGAAATTAAAAAACAGAAATAAAAAAACAGAAATAAAAAAACAGAAACAAAAAAAACACAAATTAAAAACACAAATTAAATCTAACCTATTCAAAATAAATCTAACATTTTTAAAAATAAATCTAACCTATTCAAAATAAATCTAACATTTTTAAAAATAAATCTAACCTATTCAAAATAATTCTAACATTTTTAAAAATAAATCTAACATATTCAAAATAAATCTAACATTTACAATAAATAAATCTAAACAACAGAAATTAAATCTAACCTATTCAAAATAAATCTAACATTTACAAAAATAAATCTAAACAACATAAATTAAATCTAACATATTCAAAATAAATCGAACATTTTCAAAAATAAATCTAACCAATTCAAAATAAATCTAACATTTTCAAAAATAAATCTAACATTTACAAAAATAAATCTAAAAAACAGAAATAAAAAAAAAACAGAAACAAAATAAAACAGAAATTAAAAAACAGAAATTAAAAAACAGAAACAAAAAAACAGAAGCAAAAAAACAGAAATTAAATCTAACCTATTCAAAATAAATCTAACATTTTCAAAAAAAAATCTAACCTATTCAAAATAAATCTAATTACTTCACATAGTTTCAAAAATAAATATAACCTATTTTTTAAACCTATGAAAAATAAATCCGAATTTCAAAAATAAAATCTAGCATCAAAACTAATTTAATTACTTTACATCTAACAAATCTAACATAAACTAAATAAATCTAACATACTCAATAAATCTAATAAATCTAATTACTTAACAAATCTAACATAAAATAAATCTAACAAATCTAAATATCTAATTACTTAACATCCAATAAATCTACATAAACTAAATTTACTTTACAAAAATAAATTAATCTAACATAAAATAAATACAACCTTTAAATCTCGCGGAAAAATCTTGCGGAATGTCCCGAACTTCGTAATTTTGATACCTTCGTAATTCCGTTTGCGTATTTGTAGAAGGAATTAAAAATACAACTATATATTTTTTCAACAATAAATTTAAAATTTGAGAATAATAAAAATTTAGATTAAGAGAATAAGAGAATGAGAATTGAGATAGAGATCTGAAAATGAAGGGAAGAAGAGGGGTATTTAAAGAAATTTTGGTTGGAGGGATAAAATTTTAATTTTAAATTTTTAAAGAATAACAAAAAAAAAACCGTCCCATCCGGTCGGTCCGGTCCGGGTGGGTCCGACCAGTCTGGTCCGGATGGGATGAATCATCATGGCATCGGGTGGGGGGGGAAACTGAATTTTGAATTTTAAATTCGAATGAACAGTACTCGGGTATCGGGTACGTGTACTCAGGTACTAGGGTACGGGTAAACTCGGGTAGGGTATGGTCTGGTTTTTGCCTGTACCCGCGTACTTGAGTACCCGACCCATACCCGGGCTCGGGCACGGATACCCCGGGCAGTGGATACGGGCGGGTATGGTCGGGTATACCCGACCCGGGTTTTGTTAATCCTCTACATGACTACACTAACTAAAAGTGAACTTAATTGGTCAATAATAGGGCTGTACAAAATTGCTCGAACTCACAACTAGCTCGTTAATAGCTCGCTTTAACTCCCTCATTTACAACTCGAGTTGGCTGACTTGTTTAATAAATGAGTTGAGTCCAACTTGCCCATTTATAACTCGAGTTACATAACTCGCTTAGTTAGAACTCAACTTATGTAGTAAGTTGTATGAAAAATGGTTGGATTCTAAGTTGTTGTTTGCTTTAAGTTGATGTTTTATCTCTGTGTTAGATTATTTGTATTTAGATAAACTATTATTAGGTCATTTCAATTGTTTGTGTATAGATAAACACATATTAGTGTATAACAATACCTAAGAACTTGACTGGTTAAATGAGTTATAAACAAGTTGCGAGTCAACTTGAGTTGATAATGAGCTGAGTTCGAGTTGGCTCTACATCTCGTTATTACCATCCCAACGCGAGTTGACTTGCTCGTTTATTAAATGAGTTGAATTCGAGTTGAAGATAACTCGCTCAAACTCGGCTCATTTTCAGTCCTAGTCAACCATGTCAGTGCTGGGTTTGCCAGAAAAAACAAAAAACAACAAAACAAAAAAAGAGAGAGAGAGGAAGAAGAAACTAGAAAGGGTCTAAATAATGTCTTGTTTAGGACGTGTTCGGCAGACGGACGGGAATAAAAATAGGAATGAGATTGCAAAAATTTTGAACTAAATTTTACTGTTCGCATGGAAAAAAAAAATTCAGTCTGAGTGAATTTTTTTTTCCCACGTGAACAGTAAAATCCAAACACGCCCTTAATAAGCTCTTGTCTCCTTTCATCAGAAGTTGATTAAATGATCCATATTGAATCTAAGTTTATAATAAAAGTCAATATACCGTAAATTAATTTGTGAGAGCTATGAAATTATTTTCATAGCAAATATTTATTTCTAACCGAAAATTTGTTCTATATTTATGCTTATTAAAATTGTTGTTTAATTTTTTTACGTACTTCATGTGATCACGAGGATTAATCAAGCGATTTAATTTAATTTTTGAATTTATCTTTCTAAAGTTGTGCAATCAATTTTTTTTTTTATTAGCGATGCTATTTCAAATGTGATACAATCAGACAGAATTTGCATCACTTAAGCAACTTGTTGTCATTGGCTAGTTAAACATAAAATCAGAATAATATAACTGTCACTCTCTCTAACATTATTTTAATCATATAAAAACAACATCTGCATAATTTGAATTAGCATAAATCAATATACCTTACATTTTTTAATTCATTAATTCATGTTACGCCTTTTTTTTTTCTTCTAAATATCTAATAAAATCATCCTTTATGTGAACAACACGAGAATAAAAGATGAACGCAAATACTAGAAGCAGCCAAAACATTTCAATCATGTTTTGTATGTATGCGCTGTGCAATGACTCGGATACGCGTATTTATTTGAAAGTTTTGATTTGTTTACACATTTCGGCATTTCCATTCAAAGGCGACAAAATTCGTATCAAATGGTTGTTTGATGTTTGCTCCTTGGTTTTTGGCTGGCAGCTCCCTATTGATATGATAATTATGCATAACTGATCTGGCATTCCACTTGGTTGGTACAAGTCCATATCACACTAGGTAACAAAATATTTCTATTTAGATCTGGATCTTCTGATTAGAATCCATGCTAATCGATCCGATCTGAATTGAAACCTCTCAAAATGTATGGATCATTTTAATATTCATGTGGATTTTAATCCGACGGTTCAAATCTAAACAAAAATATTTTCTTACCTTAGGTGATACTAGAGGACAAGTCTCGCTTTGCTTCGGCAGTGATTTACAAAATACGGTACCAAAACAAAATATTTATAAAATTCGGTACAAATACAGTACATATGTATCTTGTAAGTACTATTGAAAAAAATGTATCTTGTAAGTACTATTGAAAAAATAGCTCTTTAAGAAGTAATAGTTTATACATGGAAAACGTCGATCATTAGTGTCTACATGTCATCCTTGTATATGTTGGAGTATGCCATCTTCATCTGGATCATTAGTGCCGATAAAAACCTTATTCACAGTACCTTCAATAATAATTGTAAGATAGCAATAACAGAGTAATTAATGATGTTGAGCGAAACTTGTAAGCAAAGTTCCAAAAAATTAATTAAGGCATCTCTTTGTCAACTAAAATGAAATCGTATGAATATTTTGTTTGATATATCAGGTTATAAGATATCCAATACTGGAAAGTTTTTCATACTTTGTTTTATCTATTGAGTTATAAAATATGCAAAACTGAAAAGTTCTCCACATAATTGTTGATTAAATGATGCCAGTGGGATTAATATCTTTTGCGCAACCATCTGCAAATTTATGGAAATGTGATAAAGGTAAGTATAAATCATGTTTTATAGGTTTGAATGAAGAAGAAAGTTGCAGACAATTCTCTCATTTTACAATTGAATTACTGACGAAGTTTTAATTTGTTGTTTTTTACTTGCTTCGCTCGAAATTAATATGTAATAACTATTTGTACTTACTTTGAGTATGAAATAAGCCTCATCACAATATTTTATTTGACTTAAATTGCTATTTGAAACTATTAGTAAAAAATTCATACATTTTGAACTTAGTATTTTCATGAAATTCTCATTAGAAAAGGATTTTTTTTGTAGAAATTTTTCATTCTGTATCTACAAATGATACTTGTCTTAGACCTTTGTAATGGAGAACATGTATTACATTAAATATTTACAATTGTGCCCAATAAGTCCTTTGTTCATATAAAGCTGAAATAAAACAAAATGTTGGGTTTATTGTGAGAAATTACAGTAGCTTAAGGTGCTGTGATACTATACTAAAATACAAAATTATGGATTGAAAAGTAACTCTAATATATATGGTATATACTAAGAGGAGGGATCAAATGACACCATTTTTTGGTGACATGGAATGACACCGTCCATTTTCAAAGTCCAAACAGTCGATCCAAACCGTTCAACTTGATGGATATGTTAAAATGTGCTTACAGATCAAATTTTACATTTTTCTGAATTTTTTTTTGGTTTATTTAGAGGGGTTCAAAAATTCAATGGTCTGAATATAGCGATTTTGTTAAATACTTAATAAATAGTAAAAAAATTCAAAAAAATATAAAATTTTATTTCCAAGTTACTCTTAATATATTCATCATATTGAACGGTTTGGATCGACTATTTGGATTTTGAAATTTTAAAAATGGACATTGTCACACCATGTCACCAAAATAGTGGTGTAATCCGATCCCTCCTCATATACTAATAAGGTAAGTTATCGTAAGTAACCCCCAATTTGCAAGTGTACAACTTGATATAGTAATGGTAAATTGATTATACCCGACAAGGGTATACCCTACCCTACCCGTCCGTGCCCGAGCCCGAGTATGGGTCGGGTACGCGGGTACGGGCAAAAATCGGACCGGACTCTTTTTTTTTGGACCAATACCCAACTATACCCTACCCAAGTTTACCCGTACCCGACTATACCCGTACCCTAGCACCCGAGTACCCTACCCGATACCCGACTACTGTTCATCCGAATTCAAAATTCAAAAATTATGTTTCCCCCCCCCCCCCCAAAAAAAAAAAACCCGTACCCGCCTTACCCGTCAAGAGTACACGGGTACGGGTATAGGACAAGTAGGATATGGTTTTTAAAAAATATACCCACCATATATACCCGTATCCGTATACTCTTGTACCCGTCCTACCCGTACCCGCCCCAATATTAATACACTAACCTCGATCTCTTAGTGGCATGTACCAAGGCAAAAGGTTCACCAGCAATCTTACCTTTCAAGATGTACAAATAAGAAAAGGAGAGTGCTATATTAAACACAACTTTTGCAATTTTGAGAGCTGAGAAAATATTTGTCATATAAATGTCCAATTTATCCTTACTCTTTAATACTCATCTCTTTTTACTTCTATATATACCTAGATTCATTAATACTTGTACATTCTATATAAATGGAAACAATTAAATTCAATTATATCTTGAAAAACAATGATGAAAGCTGGAATGGGATTGCCTATTCTGTATTTTAGTTAAGCAATGTTATAATAAAAAATTGTGAGAGGGCTAAAATTTTATTAGCGTTGAAATTTATTTTTGTAAGAATGTTCATAGTTGTTGGTGGAGAGGATTGTGAGTGAGTGCAACCGCTGGATGAAGTTTTGTTAATTTATCTCAATTCAATTCAATTCTTTTTTATGTTGTGATGGACACAATATCATGACTGAGTAGGGTATTGTTTGAGTTTAGTAGCATTGTAATACACACTATCCTACATTTGTGCACTGTGCAAATGCAATAATACTAACCGCTTATGTCATGGAAGTTAAAAAAAAAAGTAAGAATGTTCACAGCCACTAATTAATGAGATCATAGTGTAAGAAGTGAATCAAAAATTTTAAAAATATATATGCAAACACTAATTAATTAATGAGACAACATTATTACTGTAGAAATATATATGTTTTAATCATTGTTTCTAATGTATTATTCAATGGAAGTGCAAAACAAAGGCACTTCAAAACAAGCATTTTATAATGAATTCCTCTTGTAGTAAAAAACATTAAAATATGTATTAGCAAATGCACCATATCTGTATATATACTTCTTAAATATAGATTATAAACTACTGTTGAATATATGCATATGGTTGAGATTATAATTATCACTACAAGGTCATACGCATATGCAGATATATCTTGTAGGTTTCTAGCTATTAATTATATTTTGATGAAAATAATTACAATAAAAAAGTTTTTTTCTTTTCTTTTTTGCAAGATTAATTAGTTGCAACGTATGTTCAAAGATACAAGCTAGGGAATGAAAACCTAAGAAAGGAAGATACAATATTTTAACAAACAGATGGGAAGAAAAAAATTAAATTCAATCTAAGTTGTCTTGTTTTATATATTTTAAATTAAATTATGAATTAGCCTTTCTTAATCTAAAAGACACTACTTTATTGTTTGATTGTTGCAGTAATTATTGATATTTTTTTGGTCACATAAACAGTTGATATTATCTATCTAATATAGAATATAACAACTTCAACAACATATATAAATTAATGAAAACTAATTGGTTATGGTTGAATTAATTCAATATAAATGATTTTTGATAAACTATGTCAAAGCTTTATCATAGATGATATATGTTTCTTAACATTATTTTGACAGTTTTCAGGTTATATTTGGAATTGAGTGTGAGGTCAATTGACTCATTAATGATTTCCATTAATTGATTCATTCTTCTTTTCCTTCAAAGGATTCACTTTCTATTATCTTCCTTTTTAAGTCAGAGAGAAAAAGGACAAACCTGAAATTAAAGGATAAAAGTTTCTCAGAGCGCTCAAAATCTCAATTTTTGCGCTTAGAATAGGTGCGCCCATAAGAAAAACATTACGTATATGATGTAAATATGGAAGGCAAAGAAATTTTTTTTTTTAATTTAGTGTAATTGGATATGATACACTATGACCATTTGGTATTTAATGTACAAATATATTATGCTCATTTGTAATAAGAAAATTCTTAAATATATTGTTTTAATCTTAAGATATTACAACTCTTGCAAGGGATCCCTTGCATCAACAACCACTAAAATCTATAAAAAAAAAAAAAAAAAATCACACAATACAAGTATGGCATGACTTGACACACCTTCATTAAAGGTGTTCTAAAATAAAGATGACCAATTCCCATGATGAGAGGCACACAAACAGCAAATAAGCCTTAATTTTTTTTAATTACACCTCAAATTAAGTATTTTTCATTAACTGTCCTCAATGTTAATTCAAAGCCAAAATGGGCTCCCTTTAATCCTTAATAAGTTCCCCTAAACACCGGTCTAATAATATAATAAAAAGCAATGTTATCAGAAACGGACCGGACGTCGACCTAGTAAAGCTCCGGTTTAACGGTTTATTGGTCAGACCGATAGTTCAACCAGTTTGACTGCTGATTTTTTAAATACTTACATATTTATTTATAAGATATAATTATTATTATAAATAATTATGTTTTATGTAATAAAATTTTCAATATACATATTAACAATGTACTATAAAAGTAAATTTATATATTAGAAATAATAATTTTTTATTAGAAAATAATATATCTATTGTGGCTCAAATGTAGAACTTATTGTTAGAATTAGTAAAATAATTAAATAAAATACTATGAAATATTTTTTTCATGGAAGAAATTTTTTAATTTTATACTTCATAAATAAATTGAATAACTACATAGAAATTCTTTAATTTTTGTGATCAAGTGAACCCCTAATAAATCCATAATATAATTAATATTTAGTTTATAAAAAAAATAATATTGCAACAAATGTTGGGTTATTCTTGAACACATAATTGTTTAAAAAAGTATGTTACAAAACATAAATGACTACACAAAGCTAGCCATAGAATAATACACATTAGATTTCACTTTTTCTCCTAAAAAGTTGTTCTCTTTTCTCCTCAAAAGTTGTTCATTTCCATTCAAAATTGAAAATAGTCACATGACAACAATGGACAAAAAACCAATATAAAATCGGTTTTTTTGTTTTTACTCCGATTTTTTATATAAAATCGACCGGTTTAATTAAATATATCCAGTTCTATTGCATATCTGATCCAAATAGCAAACCAAACCAAAACTTATCCAGTTCCGGTTTATTCCGATCGAACCGGTCGGTCCGGTCCGGTTTTAATAACAGTGATAAAAAGACTGTCATGTTGTACAACTCAGTACATATAACCCAAAATAATACTAAAAGAGGAGGGTTCAAATGCCTCCATTCTTGGTGCCTCCATCATGCCTCCATTTTTTAAACGTTAATAACTCAAAATTTATACCATAAACTTCAAAATAAAACCGTTAGATGTGATCTATGCTGTTTTATCTATGTGCTCAAATTTTTTTATCACATTTTGGTTTTCTTTTTATGTGAATCAATAAGTTGAAAAATCAACGTCTAGAAATTATCCACATTGGTATGTTTTTACAAGCTCTTGATGACAACCAAAATGAAATTGAAATGTCATAGTTTTTTACATGTTGATAGATAAAATAATGTAGATCATATCTAACGGTTTTATTTTAACTTTTAAGTTTTAAATTTTAAGTTATTAAAGTTTTTAAAAATGAAGGCACGATGGAGACACCAAAAATCGAGGCATTTGAACCCTCCTCATACTAAAATATGAGGTTTACACATACACAATATAATAAAAAGACATTGTCATGTTGTACAGCTCTGTACTGATAACCCAAAATAACACACACACACGCACACATATACACATGTAGAGTAAAGCTACACTACTTCGTGAATTAAACGGGGCGTTTTAATTCGCACTCATATCTCTAGTTTCGAAGTCTAAATAGGCGATCCAAACTGTTAGATATTTAATCTATATTAAAATGTGCTTGGAGACCAAATTTTATATATTTTTTAATTTTTTTACTATTTATTAAGATGGTTTAAAAATCGTTGTTTTTTAATACCTACCGTCGAACAAAAACTTAAACTGGATTTTTGAGACACTAAACGACGTTTTAATGAATGAATAAACGAAAATAAATTGATAAAAAAATGAAAATAAATAATGAATGAATAATAATAAATTGATCATGAGCTAACTGTTCTAAAATACTTTATTCGGTAGAAATTAAATATTAACAGGTTATTTGTCACAGCAACTAAAATTTTAATGGAAGAAAGCAGAGGTGTTACTAATCAAACAGAATTTAAACTAAATAAAATGAAAATTAGCATAGAGTTAATTCCATATGAAAATTAGCATAGGATCTATTTATTTTTCTACTCTTTGTTATATCTAATATATTCCTCAATTTTAATTTTCATAGAGTTAATTCCATATGAAAATTTCATTGAATTATGTATGCGAGTTGACTTAGGGGACCCTTTTTTTTCCTAAGTGCATTTCTCTCAACAAATTAGTTTCATTCAACAATATCTTCTCAATAAACTCATATGTGATGGGTATAACAAGGCTTAAGAAGAGAAGAGAAAACCTACCGATGGTTGTACTATGTGCATAGGAGAGGTTCTGGAACGGAGGCGAATCAAAGGGAAGCAAAGCAAGTGTAGAGGAAAGACTGTGGCCCAGTGCGGAGGAGAGCGTGATGGGGAAGAGAGACGAAGAGTTTGAGAAAATGAACAGAGTATTGGGGAGGCAAACAGACGAGAAGGCTATGTTTTTTTAAGATTCTACAGAATGCAATTTGGAGATAGTGAAAGTAAATAGAGAGGAGGGAACAAATTTACATGGCCCAGTTGGAGGAGAGCGTGATGGGGAAGAGAGACGAAGAGTTTAAGAAAATGAACAGAGTATTGGGGAAGAGAACAGACGAGAAGGCTTGTTTGATTCTACGGAATGCAGTTTGAAGATAGTAAAAGTAAACAGAGGGGAGGGAACAAATTTACATTAGTGGGTCTTGTAGGACATTTTGACAAAGAATTTAAAAGGAGGTTATTTTGTTTGATTGTTTTTATAGGAATGGCAGTTTGTAAATTTCTCCAAATAATCACATCTAGTTTACTAAAAAAATGCAATTTAAAGGAAGCATACTAGAATCTGGCACCGTATCCATATTATAAAAAAAAAAATCTAAGTTCAAGAAAAATCTAATGGATTATATTAATCAATACAATAGAATACAATTCAACTTCATAATATTAACCTGATTAATGCAAAAGCCAACAAAACCAGATGATCCACACGATTAGAATCGCATTCAAGGGAAATTTCATACGCGGTCAGGTGGTAATTTGCTACTGATACTGACACATATATTAAACAAAATGAAAAATGTTTACAACCTAATTCATAGCTTATTTACAGTAACAACTCTTTACTAGTAACAATTTAGAGTCATAATTTCGTAACTAGTTAACCCACAAATTGACAATATCCTCATATGGAGGAAACATAAGAAATTAAGGCGTTGTATGTGTTGAGAATATGAGTATCAGAGAACAATCACACAACACAGAAAGAAAGAAAATTGAGAGAATCAAAATCAGAACACATAGATTTTACGTGAGAAACCCTCTAGAGGAAGAAAATCCACGGCCGCTTGCCAAAACAAATTCACTATTTCTTAAAGTCAGTTACAACAAATTACAGAGAGATTTAATGCATATATAAAATATAAAACCCACTGAGAGGGTGTAAAAACAGACTAATCTGAACCGCACATCTTAATGGGCAACTTGACTAATCTGGACCGTCGGTTAAAGGATTTTCATGCAATTTGATTTCTCAGAAATAATTTTCTCCAGACTCAACAGACACTGCTCACAGCGGGCTACCGCCCCCCTGCCACTCCTAGAATCAGGCCGACATACATAACAGTATGCATGTGCCTGATCTCTTCCCTTGCTCATATCTGAATTGGTGTATGTATTGGATTAGAAGATAGAAGAATCGATTTGTCTTTTGTTCCCACACATTCACCTGTGCTTGATCTCTTGCCTCACAATCGTTGTATTCCATTACAAACCTTATTTTGGAAATGATATTTTTGTCTTTTATTATATTAATTAGGAATTTAACTATGGTTAACTTTAGAGTTTTTGTGTAATGGGTAAATAGAAAAGAGATTTAAGATTTTAGAGGTAAATTAGATGTAAGTGTTGATGGATGTATAGAAAATTAGAGAAGTCTGTAAAAGTATACAAAAAATTAATCTTTATTTTAAATGTCATTCATCTTCAAGGTATACTTAAGTTTACTCAAAAATTTCTAGTCGTAAACTCACTTTAAATTTCTATGAGTGACATGACTTGCCGAAAAAAGTTAGAGGCCGGAGTTTGAAAATTTCAATCCGAAAATTAATATCAGAATTTTAAATATCCAGATCTGTTTTTAAATTTTTAATTTTGCTCCTCAAAGGTTAATTTAAATTTTGTTCTTTAATTTTTCGTACACAATTTGTTTACAACCGAACAAAAGCAAATTCCTATGTAATAGGACTTGCAAGTTGCAACCTAACAACAATTAAAGATGACGGATGACCACAGGGGCGGACTCACTGTAGCACAGGGGATCAGCTGCCCCTCTTTGGATTTTCAAAAATAGTGTTAAAAATTTGTTTATTTGACTTCTGTCCCTCCTTGAAATTTAAATTACTCCTTCCTAAAGTTAATACACTGTTTGCAGTCCAATATGAAGCCCAATAAACGTTAAGGGAGTATTTGGTTCGCACTATAGGTCAGTCCAAGGAATAGAAGGATTCCAAGAAATATCATTCCAGGGCATATGTCATTACCATGTTTGGTTCGCACATGGCTATTGCTTCAACATTCCCTGAAATTAGCATTCCCATGTTTGGTTCGCGCATGGTTATTACATGGCTATAGACATAACTTCATTATTTTTTAATTATTAACTAAATAATATTATGTTATGTAATTTTTGGACGTATTATTTGAACATAAATTATAAATCAGAAATTATATTAATGTAAAAAAAAAAACACATAACGTGAAAACACTAAAAAAACACCTTAGGCATTAAAAACTACCTTAGCAACAAAAAATAAAAACAGTAATAATATAAGACGCTGAGCCCATCTAAGACGCGATCTCTCTCTTCTCTGACTCACCCCTCTCTCTCTCAAAATTGACGAATGCCATCTCTCTCAAAACCCTTTTGCATAGATTTGATTAATTTATTTTTTCTTGAGATTTCGATTAATGCACAGGGCAATGACTTGGACTCTTCCTCAGTAAAATGCACTTTCAAAATTGCATCTCAGGCAATAGAATTATAATATATTTTTTTATTGAATTACTTAATTTTCTTGAACTCAATAAGTTATTGAATTTGAACCCAATAAATTATTTGAATCTGATTATTGCTCCTATCTGACAAAAATCCTCCATCTATTCCTAGATTAGGGATGGCAAAAAAACCCAGTTGGCCCGGAGGCTCGGTTATATCCGCCCGGCCCGTCCTTTACCCGGTCGGCCCGACACTGTGCTGAGCCAGGTAAGGCCGAGCCTAAAGACGGGTCAGGCCAGGCCTGGACTTGAATCGAAGCCCACAGGCAGCCCGTTGGGCTTATATATTAATGTATCAAATTTATTTTGGATTTTACTTTATGTACAGCTGCTCCTCGCAGGCCCTAGGGTTTTTATTCACACCCTCTTTCTCGCTCTGTCACTCTCCCTCTCTCTTTCGCCTCTTTGCCTCACTCCGCGTCTCCTCCAGATCGCCGCCGCCACGACCGCAGCCAGTAGATCACTGCCATGGCCGCATACATTAGATCACCGCCACTCTGCCAGATCGTCGCTGCTCCATCGCCACTCGCTCCGCCAGATCACCGAGGCCGCCACGACCGCAGTCAGTAGATCACCGCCACTCTGCCAGATCATCGCCGCCCCGCAACCACTCGTTCCGCCGCCACTCGCTCCGCCAGTGCAAGTGAGATTGAAGTTTTATATGAACTCCTTAAGAAGATTAGTTGTGCTGTGATGACGATGGTCTGATTAATAAGGTATTATTTTAGTCCTATAGCCACCCCGTCTTGGGGAATAATTTCTTCTTTGTATAAACTGCAAGAAATTTTAGAATAAGAATTGATACCAGTTGCACTAATTATAAGGATCACTGTTTCGTCTGATTTAAGACAACATAAGCACAAATTATCCTTTTTTTATTTGTAGAACCTCAATTAAAGCCAAGCTTTGACTATACACAGTGTGCTGGTAGAAAGATATACAATTTTGGTACCAGTAGATACTGTGCCATCACTAGTTATGTAGCAATGATTCGATCTGCTTCAAACTTACTTAATTGGTAGGTTTATCAGCTTTAAAAGTTTCTAGAGAAAAAAAAAAGGAAATGGATAATAGCAAATTAATTGGTACCTTAACAAACCGATCAGGCTCTGATGCTTAGTACTGGTACATATTGCTTTACAAAAATTAATTAATCTTTTCTTATTTCTATTTTTGTTTTGGAAGCAGCCAAGCAGGTGTGTTGGTGGTATTAGATGCTGGAGCATCCCTTGTGTAATCGCAAGAAAAGATGTAATCTCTTGTATTTTTAACTAAATATGCTCATATTTCCATTAACTCTTAGGTTTTTTTTTCAGATTTGGGAGGGTAATCCATTTAAGACATATTGTGATAATTTAGATGGAGATTAAAATGAAGATGTTGAGGTAACTCTTCTTCCTCTTTTTGTATAGTGAAGTTCTAAATGTGCATAAATTTTAATTGTTGTTCCAAGTAATTAATAGGGTCTGAAATGCATAAATTTGATTAAGATTGATTAGTTTATATTAAAATCAGTTCGTGTTAAACAACATAATTGAATATAGATTCTTTTTAAAAGACAGCATTGATGAAATAGTTAAAAGGCAGCAAACTAATCATGGATGAACCTTGTTTATTAAAACTGAAATAAATTTAACCTTGTTAAATTATCATGGCTGAACCTTGTTCAGTTAACTTATCATGGATGAAGTTAAACAAAAATTAAATAGTTTATAGATGAAATAAACTTGTTTATACAAATTAATTTATATTTAACAGCATAATTGAACTAATTATGCAGATCAGAGCAATAGAAGAAGGGTAGTGCTTTGTTATTACTAATGATTTAGAGGTAACTCTTTTTTTATGAACTACTAAAACTTTACTTTGTAAAACTGTAGTATTTTGTACTATATCATGATATTGGTATTGCTAGCAGGTTGGAGCAAGAGAATAATTAGGTGAGGTATGCTTGTTGCTTAGGTGCTAAATAATATTTGTGTAACAGTTAAATTTTTATTTTAGCTTAGAATTAAATTATACTTGTGCTTAATTATAATTTGTTGTGTTGTTGTTTTGCTGTGCTGTATTGGATATTAAAGTGTTTATCTCTGTGGGAACTTTTGTTGCTGTGCTGTTGTGTAGTATTAATTTATGCTTAGGGCTGTGCTGCTGCATCACCTTGGATTTTTTTTTTTCTTGATATATGCTTGGTATTAATTTTTGCTTGTGTTGGACTGTTGATTATACAAAAAAAGTTGTTGGTTTGATTGGGCATGGCAGGGCCGGGCCGGGTAAGGCAGCCCGTGGGCACAAACAGGCAGGCACGGGCAGGCCTGGGCCTGGAGGAAAGGTCCATGGGTAGGACGGGCCTAAAATTTTAAGCCTGCCAGTTTGGACCGGGCAGGCGGGCCATTGATTTTTAACAGGCAGGTCAGCTCTGGGCTTAGCAAAATACCCGTGGGCTTGGCCCATTGCCATCCCTACCCTGGATGACCGAATACTGGCCCGGCCCCAATTAAAGCTACCAGATATGACATTGATTTATAGTATGCAAGGTTAGATCTGAAGTTTCTGAGGCGGGTGTAGACATCCTTTCTAATTTTAGATACAACGAAGAGCCAGTAAAACAATATTGCATATTGGTCCAATCGGGCAATCACTCGACTCACAAAAAGTTGTTCGTGCTCGCCACAGAATATTCAGAACAATAAACCCGACACCTGACAGACACCGAGTGCGTATCCTTTGAGATATCTCAACTTTTGCGTGACCGACGTGTCTGGTGCCTATTCGGGGGTGATGTAGGGGATCAGTATTGTGTATGCTTTGAGATTCATGCAAAACGTACTTAAACGGTTGAGATTTTCTATAAAATCACGCAAAGTTTGAGATATCTCAGAGGATACCAATTCGCAGACACCTAGGGCAACAAGATTTCCGAACCTACGGGGTTTCAATCAAAAAAAAAACAAAAACAAAATTTCCGACCCCCTGCCCCCAGGTACCGGAGGCACAACTATTAAATCTGGACTGTGCATTTAACCTGGCACGAATTTTCAAACGGACCTTTATAGTTTTCATGGGCAATGGATTGAAGTTGGCTCGTCTAGGATTAATCTGTACCGTCCGTTTATATATGTTGCACCTCAGGTACCTCTACGGCCTGGGCAACGAAAAATCAACATGGGATCGAAATGAATTCCCCGACCAGTGTGGTCACGAGCCTGGCGCTGTTGCAACTGTAATTATTTGGATTTGAAATCACCTAAAGTAACTCAAATTTTGAACTTAGATCTAAACTGTCAGATCTGTTATGACACGAATATTGAGGGATCGTTCATTCCACCTCTCGCCGGATTATCCCTGATTCTGATCAGACGGTCCAAATATAAAAGCTAAATATGAGTTACTTCGGAGAATACGGACTCATTTATTTATGCACATGATTTTCTTCACTCTCTAATTTTTGTTCGTTTTACGAAATTCTACTGACTTCACGATTCCTACTTTATCGACCATGGCGAATGAAATGGATTGTAAGGCGACGATCGCCGACGAGCGCCCCACCGTGCTCGTTACCAACGACGACGGGATCGACGCCCCTGGCCTCCGCTTCCTCGTCGCCCAGCTCGTCGCAGCTCGCTACGTCGTCCTTGTCTCCGCCCCTGACAAGTCAATTCCTCTCCTCCCTGCTATTTTCTTTCAAATTTCTCATTTTTTTATTTGTCAGAATCTAGTTTATTCCTCAAAGTAGTACTAAGTTATGCAATGTTTATTTTTGGAAATTGGAGCATGATCATGTACAATTTTGTGTGTAAAGTGGATTGATACGTTGACAAAAATTTAATATAACATGCAGAGACTACTCTGCTGTTAGCCATGGGATTACATGGCGCCATGCAATGAAGGCAAAGCGTGTTGAAATAGAAGGGGCTATAGCTTTTGCAATTTCGGGTTTGTTTTTGAAAGGAAATCACTGTAGAATTGTCATTGAATTCAGTGAAATTAGTTTCCCAAATTATAATGTCAAACAGTTTCAATCACCATCGTTCAGTACACATATATATACCGGCAAGAAGCAGTACTTGTTACCAAAATAGTTTATGCACATTCAATCATGCCCTTTGATTGAATTTATTTTATCTGCTAGGAACTCCTGCTGATTGTGCATCTCTTGGTGTTTCTGGTAAACTTTTCGATGGCTTGGTTCCTGATCTGGTAAGCGCTTCAAATTTGTACTAATACTGTTGTGTATATCTTAGAGTTGGACTGCGACAGGCAATGTTTACTTGTTTTCAGCCCTAATACATCCTCACTTTTTTTTTTGCTGTCTTAGAAAATAGTTGCTGATGCTGTTTTCTTTATAAAAGTAACTTTATTCTGCCATTTAGTGTTAAGATTTTCAATTAGACTCAACATGCGCCAATACTATGTGTTCTTTTTACGTGTTCCTATGTTTAGGTTTGTACTTTTATTTATATGAATATAGTGAGGTAAAATTCAAGTCTACATTATTTAATGTCAGTTGAGATTTAGACATAACAGTTCCCCTCCAGTTGATGGTAGTA
This sequence comes from Carex pumila, assembly GCA_033356055.1. Taxonomy (NCBI): domain Eukaryota; kingdom Viridiplantae; phylum Streptophyta; class Magnoliopsida; order Poales; family Cyperaceae; genus Carex; species Carex pumila. Next base: position 394,068 of record JARJHM010000086.1, read on the forward strand.
CTGCGAATTTGAATATGGGTGATTTGGTTTCCTGAGATGGTGGGAATGCTCTTTATATTTCAGGTGATTAGCGGCATTAACGTCGGCCACAACTGTGGGTATCACGTGTTAGTTACTGTCTCTAATATTGTTTCACCTTGTTGCCATTAATTTTTTTTATTCATAGTTCACGTTTCTAGTCATGAAGTATTGTTACCTTTTTGAATATGCAGTGTTTACTCTGGAACAGTTGCCGGTGCTAGAGAAGCATTCTTCTGTGGAGTACCTTCTTTGGCCATATCACATAATTGGTACCGCAATCTTTCTAATTGCGTTCAACTGAATTTAGAAATAAATTATGTGAACATAATTTAATATGTATTTTAAAATTTCAGGGTTGGAAGTAAGAGCACTGTAGATGACTTAAAACTTGCGGCAGAGGCATGTATGCCTTTAATAAATGCAGTACTCTATGAGGTAAAAAACAAGTCGTTTCCTGAAGGATGTTTCTTGAATGTTGATGTCCCAACTGATGTTTCGCATGTGAAGGTATTCAAATTCCGAATTACGTACAGGATTTATTTTTACTTATTTATTGCTCCTCAAATAGTGACATTTCATTTTAAGCACTAGTGTAACATAAAAAGTGTGATATATTAATTATCACTGTTGGTTATCCCAAACCATAGTTATAACAAAGGACTTGGGTAAAATGTTTGCTTGTTTTTTCTTTCTATTAGGAGGATATCAAATAATTTGGGTCATGCAATTTACTTTTTCCTCAAAATTATTATAATAAACAAGTTATTGCTGAATGCAGTCAATGTCAAAATTGTGTGTTATATGTGTTTCTTCCTGTTTCTTTTTTTTCCCCGTCTCTGGTCATGCCGGTAGGGATTTAAGATTACTAAGCAGGGAAAATTCTTGATGCGGGGTGGTTGGGAGCAAACTACTGTGGACATGCCTACACTAGAAAGCTATCAAACGGCAAATATCAGCACTGCTAACACAAGCAGCTCCGAAGGCAGTGCTCCTCTTGCTGAGAATGAGATTTTATTCAAAAGAGTGGTTAGTCTATCTAAATGGTTCTCTTCTTTTTTTCTGAAAAAAAAAACAGAGATATGCAAAAAAATGAAAGAGATGAAATTCCTGTAGGATACACTTGGACTTTGCAAAAATTAGTGATGATCTATCCAAATAGGCTAGTCTCACTATACTTGATCTGACAAAAACACAACTTGCCCAACACGACACTCCAACTTACCCAGCCGGACTGATCTGACTGAATCTCCAAATAGTGACCCAACTGATCCAAACTGGAGCAACCTTACGGACTCATAATCCGACTCACCCTACTCAATACCCAACTCACCCCAGCTGGACTGATCTGACTGGGACCCATATGATTGACCCAATTGACCCAAAAACTGAATGAGACACCAAAATGACCTGAATTGACCACTCGACTCTTGAAATCTTTGAAACATGTAACTGAGCTGAGCAGGGCAAGTTGGGAAGACTGTAACCCTAGAACCACCGATTCATTGACTGAAGAGTAACTAAACCTAGACCTGAACATGATTTTCTCTGACCCAAGCCCAATCAATCCAGTACGGTCTTGGTTTCTTGCTTAAATGATTTGATCTAACCACATTTCCGATTCTCTTTGGTTAAAATTGGCTTACTAAGTTATGCCCAATGGACTAGGTAGTATTCTTAGTGACTGCCGTTAGTAGTGCTGCTAGGGTCTACTCTTATCATGCTCACTAGAATAATATTTGCTTTTATTTTTTATATTTGGATCAAATAGAGAAGGCTTATAACTGCCACTGCCATATCTATATCTGTTTCTGTGGGGGCAATGTTTCGCTTTATTTGCTATGCAAAACCTGATATGTCTGTACACAAGTAAATGTGAGAATACCTTTTCTTTACTTAATGCAGCTTACTAGGATTAAAAATCAAGAAGTTGAAGAAGGGGAAACTGACCATGAAGCTCTGATGGATGGATATGTAAGAAATATTTGTCGATAAAAGTTTATGTTGTTTTTTGTATGTTGATGGACAGGTAAGAAATATTCAATTGACTGTTATCTAATTTGACTTGCCTGATATTGTTTCAGATTTCGGTCACACCATTAGGTGCACTCTCCTGCAACATGGAAACCCTTCCTGAGTTAAAAACTTGGATAGAGCAGCGGTTAGCATCATCGCTTTAAAGTAGGTACTTCATTGCTTTGACAATTTCTGGAAGTGCATAGGCTCAGGGTTGGTGACTCAAGTTATGATTATATATCCAATAGTTTAAATTGCCTGTATTATTTTGCTCTTCACGACAAGGCTTGTATCTTCACGGCAAGGCAACAAGCGCATTGGCTTATTTATACTATAATTGAAATACCATTTATATGAAATTCCAATAACCAATTGCTGAGCTAATAATTATTCTGGGAGCTCGAACGGGGAGTATGTATTTTTATTCGTTACAAAGTACAAACTTTGGGTATGAATTGTTACTATGAATCTACATAGATTTACACCAGGGTATGAATTGTTCCCTTGTCGTTGGCTTTACAAATTTTGGTATTATATGGGCCCTCGGTCATTTTTTCCGTCTAATTTCTTTATTAAAAACTCGTGCTGGGTGAACTTCTTTTTTGTTCCCAGAATTCAGCTGAGTGCATACTAACAAAATGCAAAAGAAATTTCTGGGTGAATATTGATGATATTTATTTAATTTAGGATAGATGGTGATTGGTTTTCATAATTGTGATGCTTGCGAATCTGCATACGAGTTGATTAAATTTTGATAGCTTTTATGCGAATCAGCATAACTAGATTCTAGGAGTATATTTTTGAAGAACTATCAAGTACGATAGTGCAAACTCTACAGTGTATGGGGCATGCTATAAAAACGAGATTTCAAATGTTATTTTTATTGTTACAAATCAGTTTACAGTAAATCATTTAAATAAAATTAACTATGAAGTTGTTAAAGTGGATCACAATACTATTAAACTGAAGTACTAAATCATAAAATGCGTACATTGTTTGATTTGATCAGAATCATTTCAAGATTCTTTCGCTAATTTTTTTTTTTTTAAATCTCATTCGTTATTAACTGTTTCAGCTTAGTGTTTTTGTTCAGAAGGTATTAAATTGACTCAAATTACTACTATGCTCAATTATAAAGATGAGATAAGTAAAAATATCGGCCATAATAAAAAAATTACGCAATGTCTCAAAGACGATTGCGTGCTGGAAAACGCACCATGATCAAGACTTAATTAATACAATAAACACTAATAAAATAAATAAATCAGTTTAAAGATATTGATGCAGGATTGTGGAACACAGGTCGCACGACAAAATACTAGTCTTGTGGCAAAAATTTAGAAATTAAAATTTTGATTAATGAGAAAATAGATTGATGATTTATTTTCTTCAAAATGGTGGGTAACCGAATTGAATAGTTTGGTCCATCTTTGCTAACACATTCACATGGTCGGTTGCATAGATTCCAGAATTTTTTTTCTATAAACCATAATTACAGAAAAAATAATAATAAAATTGTTATGAATAAATTATTAATGTGGATGTTCATAACTCTTAATATTCATTCTCCACTACTCCCATTACTATTTGAATTCATTTTCTCATTTATTCTTGTAATTAATTTAGATGGTTTTTCATTCACAATTTGTGACCTATAAATAGAGCATTTTTAATCTTGTATTGTACACATATGAGAAATGTATGAATAAAGAGATTGTCATCTTTTTTTCTCTCTATCTTGTTTATTCTTTTTTATGCTTGTTCATCTTTATTTTATAACACATTATCAGCACAAAAGCTCTACTAGTTGAAAATTCAAGGTAACTTTGATATCTTTTATTTCAATTATATTTAAATAAATATTACTTCCAATAAGTAATTGTTATATGGAATAAGTTATCAATTTATACACAATTATTTAAATATGCTTAATATGGTTCATATAATTTTATATGAAATGTAATTTTTTTTGTCTTCCAGAAGAAGATGTATATAATGCACAAATTTTATATAATGCTCATATTTTTATTTAATCTTCTTGAAGAAGATTTCAATAAGATTTATATTATGTGGAATTTTTTTTAATGATGTAATCTTCCCGAAAAAAATTCAAGAAATATTTCAAGTTTATATATTATCTTTTACATTACATTATGTTAGCCCGAAGCCATCTAATTATATTGAATATATGGCCTAAAGCCATAAGCTGAATATAAATTTGTGGCATAATTTATTTATGAAATTTAGATGGTTGAATATATGACCTGAAGCCATAAGTTGAAAGATTTACTTATTTTAGTAGGATACGTTACATTTAAGTTATGTACACTATCACTATTCGCATTGATGATAAGTGACAAATTAAATTAAGAATATCTTACAATATTAATCTTGATTGAATGATTTACTTATTTTAGTAATTGGCCCAAAGTCATTTACACTTGTTTCTGTCATAGTTCCAAATTGAAGACATTATGTCATAAAATTGAAAGAATTTTGTTTGGCCCAAAGCAATTGTATCGAATTTTTTTTTGTCATGTTATATTATGTCAATTTTTTTATTTTTAATGTTTTAATCTTTCTGACAAAGATTTTAAGAAATATTAAGAAGATCTTCCTGAAGAAGATTTAAAGAAAAATTATATAATACGTAAATATAACATGATGTTCATATTATTTGTTTTTCAATAATTTAATCTTCTTGAAGAAGATAATATACTACAGTTGATTCTACTCCATTCCCTGAAGTGAATGTAGCATTATATAAAAATAATAATTCCACCATAAGTGAAAAATAATATGAAAATAATATAATGGACAAACTCTTAATATGACACAGTAAGACAGAAAAAATGCATCATTCCATTAGAAGTGGAAAAAGTAATAAAAAAAAAACAATGAGAAAAGCGATAGAATACGGAACAAGAGAATTCATGCTATTATGGTGGTAAAGTTCATTGGTCACGTACCCGTCGTACGCCGATGTACCTGTCGTACGTCTAAACATCATGTTAATTTATATCAAGTATCACTAAAAAAAATAATAAAAATAATAAAAAAATGACATTGTTATATTATATTTTTAATTTGGGTCTTTGGCACTGATCTATTTCAATGAATGTTTATATTATGTTGGTTAATAAAATATAAATCTTACCAGTAGTGATGGAAACAACAATTTTATTATTTCAATATATATATTTGACAAATAACTTTCGAAATGTATTTGTTTATTATTTTTTTTCAAAATTTGAAACAAAAGCCAATATAAGACTCAAATTCATTTTAGAATTGGTTAAAATAATGATATTAAATTGTCATAGGATCGACAGTTACCCAAAATTCATGGTTTTTAACCATTAGCTAAATCATTATATTAAATGCTCATTACATGGTATATCATCAGAGTTGCAATCAAAAATTGTTTGCAGCATAGTATACCTTTTAAGTCATTTAATGTTTTTTTTTTTTTTTTGCTTTATCTATTAGTTTAAAATTAAAATAAATATTATTTAGTAATGTAAGAAGCAAATGTTAGTACTATTTTGTTTAGTACAAAATTTATTGAAGGCTTCGGAAGAGCTACATTGTTGTAATATGGAGGAACACAAATTTATGATGTATTATATTCTTGTAAATCTCAAAAGAATTTGTTAAGCTTTAAGAATATCCGCCGAAATGGATATCATGTTGAGACAACTATTGAAAAAATATTGAATATATAAAAAATAATGCATATTTAAAACAGTTTGCATATATTTTTCCTCCGACTTGTTCAACAGATATATTAGTACAATTAAAGCACATGTTATTGTAAACCGAAAGTTTACAAACAATAATATATTTATAGTTTGGCATGACCAGTTGAGCTATTCCGGATCAATAATGATGCGGAAAAAAAATTAATGTGAACACTCTTCAAAGAACCAAAACATTATTTAATCTGATGAATTTTTATGTGTTGATTTTATTTCTAGAACGTATACAATATGATGTTTGTGAAACATTATATCCAACATGTGAACTAGGGCTGGGCAAAAAAACTCAAACTCGCAACTCGCTCATAACTCGCTCATTTACAACTCGTTTAACTCGGCTCATTTACAGCTCAGCTCATTTACAACTCGAGTTGGCCAGCTCGTTTAATAAATGAGCTAAGTTCGAGTTGACCCCAACTCGCTCATTTATAACTCGAGTTACATAAAGTTAAATAGTATCGGTCACAATAAATCCCAAAATAATCAAACTCGAATCTCTAAACTGTCATTTGTGCTTTGAGATTCGTGTAAAATATGTTTGAACATGAGTTGTAATACTATCACTAGTTAAACGAGTTATAAACGAGTTGTGAGCCAACTCGAGTTGATAACGAGCTGAGTTTGAACTCGTGTTGTTATACTATCACTGGTTAAACGAGTTATAAACGAGTTGTGAGCCAACTCGAGTTGATAACGAGCTGAGTTCGAGTTGACTGTACAGCTCGTTATTATCATCTCAACTCGAGTTGGCTCACTCGTTTATTAAACGAGCCGAGTTCGAGTTGGGGGTAACTCGCTCAAACTCGGCTCATTTACAGCCCTAATGTGAACCATTTGAATATATTATGATTTTAATTGATGCACCAACAAGATGATCACATGTATGTTTATTATCAAATCGCAACCTGGCGTTTGCAAGATTACTTGCTCAATTGATTTGATTAAAGAGCATAATTTTATGATTATCCAATTATGAAAATACGTCTAGACAATGTCGGAATTAATGTTGAGCATCCTGTAGATATTCATATATAAAAAGAAGACATGATATTTTACAAGCAACAACACTAATTCGCATCATACCAACTAGATATTATAAAAATTTTCCATTATAATTGATTTTTGGTCACATAGCTTATATTTCTCATATAAATTTTTTTGAATGTGCATTATATGTTCTAATTGCTCCACCACAACGTACTAAAATGAGATATCAAAGAAACTTGGGCATTTATAATGAATTTGAATCTCTATATATAATAGAGTATCTAGAACCATTGATGAGAGATTTATTCATGGCTAATTTTGCCAGTTGTGATTTGACGAATAAAAATTTCCAAACTTAGGGGGAGAAAACTATCAGCTAGAAAAAAATATATTAGCATGAATTATCATTGTCTTATTTTGATTCTCGTACTAAAAAATGTGAACTAAATATTCAAAAGATAATTCATTTGCAAATATTAGCTAATAAATTGCCAGACACAATTACAGACTCAAAGAAAGTGACCAAATCACATGTATCAGCTGCTATGCTCCAATTAAAGTCGATATCTCTGTTGGACAGACTAATTAGAACACGCATGAAGCATGGAAGATCAATCGGTTCCAAAGATAAAAAAAATCCTCAAAAAAAAAAGGAGCAAAGAATGAAAATGATCAAATCGAGGATATGATAATTTCAGATAAAGCTCTAGAAGAGAATCAAATTTATAAATAATATTGGAGTTCCAGCAGAATCTCAGATATCTGAAATTCATGAAAATAAAGAGATCTCAATAAATTATATCATGAATGAAATAAGATGGAACCGAGATGAAATTGATATCAATAATATTTTTGTAAATAATATAGCGCTAAACATAATAAATATTGAGAATCATGACTAGAAGTCTATTAAAGAATGTCGACAAATAAATGATGGCCAAAATAGAAAGGTGCAATTGAGGTAGAGTTAAACTCTCTTGAAAAATGAAAATTTTTTGGACTTGTAGTCCTTTTACCTTAAGGTATAAAACTAGTAGTATATAAATGAATATTTATGAAAAAACAAAATGAGAAAGGTGAAATTTTGAGATATACTTACCTGTGGTGGATGCAACAACTTTTTGATATATAATTAGTCGGGCAGTCCATGAAGGACTTAATTTGCACCTAATGGATATTGTTACAGCCTATTTAAATGGCTCGCTTGATAATGATATTAATATGAAAATCTCTGAAAGATTTAAGATGCCTGAAGCATGTAATTTAGGTTCTCGAGAATATTATTCAGTTAAATTGAATAAATCTTTATATCGATTAAAGCAATATGGACGCATATGCTATAATCGTTTAAGTGAATATTTATTGAAACATGGATATAAGAATGATACGACATGTCCATGTATTTTCATAAAAAGATATAGAAATGATTTTGTTATAATTGCAGTTTATGTTAACGATCTAAGTATCATTGGAACTCCTGAAGAGCTTCCAAAAGAATAAATTATTTAAATGAAGAATTTGAGATGAAAGATCTTGGAAGAACAAAATTTTGCATTGGATTGCAAATTGAACATTTAAAAATGATATTTTTATGCATCAAGAAAATTATATTGCAAGAGTGCTGAAATAATTTTATATGGATAAATAACATTTATTAAGCACTCCGATGGTTGTATGATCATTAGATGTGAATAAAGATCATTTAAACCTCGAGAAAATGATGAAAAACTATTTGGTCCTAAAGTATCATATCTTAGTGCAATATGAGCACTTATCTTGATGGTCATACAATACATGATACATCATTTATAGTAAATTTATTAGCAAGATATAGTTCTTCTCCCACGCGAAAATATTGACATAGAATTAAACATATATTTCGCTACATATGAGAAAATTTAGCAATACACAAAAGCAAGTCAAGTGTGTATTTGGTTAAGATCTGTGATTCAACACATTCGTCAGACATATAAATTGTCTTTTAGAGAAATGATCCTGAAGATCATATATGAATATAATATTGTATGTATTGCTCAATGAAAGGAATGATACATTAAATGAGATAAAACAAAACATATTTCACCAAAATTCTTTTTCACACATAATCTCCAAAATAATAATGTTATTAATATTCAGCAAATCCATTCAAGTGAAAAATCCAGCAGATTTATTCACTAAGGCGCTCCTACTGCAATATTCGAAAAGCTAATTCGTAATACTGGAGTTTGCTAACTTAAAGATCTTGATTGATGCTGTCATAAGGGGGAGTTGATATTCACTATATTTCCTTAACCATGGTTTTTCCCACTGGGTTTTTCTAGTAAGGTTGTAGTTGCATATTTATAAGAATATTGTACTATTTTTTCTTTACTAGGTTTTTATCTCATAGGATTTTTCCTAGTATGGTTTTAATGAGGCATATTCTTAGGTAATGAAGATCCAAATGAGAGTGTTATGAATAAATTATTAATGTGGATGTCCATAACTCTCAACATTCATTCTCCACTACTATTGAAATTCATTTTCTCATTTATTCTTGTAATTAATTTAGATGATTTTTCATTCACAATTTGTGGCATGTAAATAGAGCCTTTGTAATCTTGTATTGTACACATGAGAAATGTATGAATAAAGAAATTGTCATCTTTTTTCTCTCTATCTTGTTTATTCTTGTTTATTCTTCTTTATGCGTGTTCATCTTTATTTTATAACACAACATGATTACTTTTTTTTTCTTTTACAAAAATCATAAGAACTTAAATGTCATTTTGGTCTCCAATTTTTTTTTGGACTAAAATGACAATTCGGTCCTAGGTATTTTCATAATTTTTTAACATATTTTTCTCTCGAAATATGTGAAAACAGCTGGGACCGAAATGACAGTTCGGTCTAAAAAAAAAGAGACCGAAATGGCATCTCGGTTCTTATAATTTTTGTAAAAAAAAAAAAATCAAGTTGGTTTGATAAAATTTATTTTTTTATTTATGATTTCTAAAAATCTAGATTCCGTGCCAGCTTTAAAATATTCTTTGTTGTCAATGGTGTAAAAGGTGTGACTAAAGAACTAAATTATTAATTCATTTCAAATGGGGTGACTGAATTATTGATTCGGTTCTTACTATTTTTGAAAAAAAAATCAATATCGATTTGGTTCATGAAAAATTAATTTTATAATTTCTAAAAAAGTTTGGCCTTGTGGACCGACCCATCATAAACCCCAAACTTGTTTAAACTTTAAAGAAAGCAAACAATCACCGTAGGAAGTCTCATTCAATATATTGCTTTAATAATGCCAGAAAGATATTTGCACTAATGTCTTCTTATTTGAAAAGAAGAAATGCGCTCACGTTGGGAAATATGATTTCTGTTTGCAGCCGATCTTTAAATTATATATTCCTTTTCTTTTTCTTTTAGAAGAAACAATACAAAATATATGTCTGCAAAACGCGGTTTTAATTTCCTTGGATTGTTCCTGTCAAAAGAAAAAAATCCTTGAATTTCGTGACGGCCACTTCTATTATTTTTCATAAGCAAATAGCAGAAAAAAATATCGTAATTGAGTTAACGAACTTCTCAATTATGATTGTTGTTTTTACTTTTTTTTTTTTTCTTTTTGATAAAGAAAAAGAAGAAGGGGATTGGGTCTATAGAAGGCAACAAATCATGTCGTTTGCAGATACATCGTTGCATCTGTAAAGATATTGACAGTGCTGGTTTAGTTTCATACAACGCATAAATAATAGAGTTTAAATAAAAATGCATATGATTCGTACGTTTGTATAAAGTCAAAACAACATTGTTAATTTGTTGTTATCTTTATCTCATTGCATTGGTTGCATCTGTTAATTGCTGACAAAGTGACAAGCAAGAGAATAGTGATCCTCTACCAACAAATGCCATTTTTTATTATCCTAATTCAGTAATTCTTTCATATCGTTATATATTTTAGGTAACCTATATTAGTTAATCTAATTTCATCAACATAAATAAATATTTATAAAAAGAGGAGGATCTAATTACACCTCTTTTTGGTGACACTGGATTACACTCTATATTTTCGAAGTCTAAATAGTTAATCCAAACCATTCAACATGATGGATATGTTAAAATGTACTTGCAGATCAAATTTTATATTTTTTTAAATTTTTTTATTATTTATTAAGATGGGTACAAAAATCTAATGGTATGAATATAGCAATTTTGTTAAATACTTAATAAATAGTAAAAAAAATTCAAAAAATGAAAATTTTGGTCTGCAAGCACATTTTAATATATCCATTATGTTGAACGGTTTAGATTGACTATTTGAACTTTGAAAACTTTAAAAATCGAAAGTGTAATTCGGTGTCACCAAAAAATGATGTAATTGGATCCCTCCTTTTATAAAAATAGACTGAAAAAAATCAATATTTGTTATGTATAAAATATTCAGCAACATAATTCACAAAATATTATTTATCTAATTTCATCATCTATTTTTACCGAATTCACCTAATATGAATTCAGATTTTAAAATATTTTAAACGGAAATTTAGTGGTATAGAACGTGGGCTCCAGACTCCGTTTCTCTGTTATAAATTCCCTTTTTTATGTTAAAAAAAAAATATGTCGATTTGATAAATGTTGTTTTCAATTTTTCCCCGACCTTTTTTTTGGTGGCATAAATAAAATAAATTAAACCGTGATATCAAATCGGGGACTCTTTGCCGATTTTCAAAGAAAGATTCTTATAAATGAGGTATCTAATTTTTTTAATTTGAATCTGATACTTTTATCATACACTAGTAGGAATCTTAAGAGGAACCAATACATTACAAATTTGAATCGAATTGGTTCGAATTCTGATTAGACAGTTCAAATTAAAATTTAAACGGTGAATTACCTAGCTAGTGGATCCTATGCACTGTATATAACACCTTCCTCTACGGATCAAAATCTGTTGTTATTCTCGTCCATAAACAGTGTTCCTGCTATCTCTGTTTTTTTAAATCCAGTCATTGAATTATTTCGAGATGCTTGCACAGAAAAGTTTTGAAAAAAGTTACTTTGAGATTCATTCCTGAAAAAAATTAAACAGTTGGATTCAGAAAAACAGAAATAGCAGAGTATGAATATGCCCCAACTTGTTCATAACTCATCCGTTAAAAATTGAGTTACATGAAATTATGCCACATCCAGTCCTAGAAAGTTGAAACTCAAATAAATGTTTGTTGCTTGTGAATGCAATTTGTCAAGTGTTAATATTATATTTAGGTTTGTATATACTTGTTTTTTTATTTTGCTAGCATTTGTAAGCTAACAAATGACAAAAAGATACAACATGGTTTAATAGAACTAAATTTCTTTTTGTTTTGTTAATTCAAGACTAACTAAATTTCTGGCTAATTTATTTGTTTTGTTTAACAGTAAATTTCTATTATTGTTGAAGATGCATTCTTATTATTGTTTTGATGATGCAAATTTGTAGATATGTAACAAGGAGATAGCTAGGAGTATGTGACATGTAGGACCGTGAGAACCGATAAGAAGATAATTGTTTGATTTTGTTAAATTTGCATATGGACAATTTTTTGTTAAATTATGCATTGTTTAATTAGATTGGATTATGATAATTTGATAAATTCTATAAATGAAAAATAATTTTTAAATGATGTATCTTAAACAAAAAACTCAAAACAAAATTCAAATTGCCTACAAGCTTGATTTCCTAATGAGCCGCTTAATGAGCACGATTCAACTCAAACATTAACAAGCCGAGCATGAGCATAGTTGTAAACTCGGTATTGTCTTTTCAACTCGAATCGACTCACTCATTAAGCTAGAATCTAACATAAGCATACCCCAACTCGTTCAAACTCGCTCATTAATCACTCCTAGTTCCAATAATACAAATATGGCCTTAAGCGGTTCCAATTAATAAAAAAATTGTAATGGCAGAATTTATTATAGTTGTTGAGGCCAATTAAGTATTCATTCCACAAGACATTAACCTCTTAATTTTACATCATTTTTTGTTTTCATTTAGAACTTTTTTTTAGTAACTGTGTTAACTAATTCACGGTAAGGCTACGGTGCTATGGATTGCATAGAGGGCTAGAGTGCTACAACTCAATATTCGAGTTTTTAAAATTTTAATGATCGATCCGATCAGTTCATCTTGTTCTCCGTATTAATATGTGTTTGGAGACCAAATTTTATATTTTTTTAAATAACTGATTTTTTATCTATCTAAAAAATAGTAAAAAAATTTCAAAAAATATAAAATTTGATCAACAAACACATATTAATATAGAGAACAAGATGAACGACTAGAATCGATCATTAAAATTTTGAAAACTGAATATTAAACCGTAATCCTCTATACAACCCATAACACCTACCCTTAATTCCCACCAGTTGCATGTTTGCTGTTAGTCAATCAGAGTTCGAATATCTGTCAAAGAAAACTTAAAGCAAAATAATAAAGTTCCTCTAAAAAAACATTAAAATACTGGTAATCGCCGTCTCCCTCTCCCTCTCCCTATAAAACTCTGCTCTCCTCCTTTCCCTCCATCACCTCAATTCAACCATCTGTTTACACTTTCTAAAGGTCATTTCACATCTTCTCACAAAAGAAGGAGATGGAGGCAAAGATGAGAATTGTTGCCATCGCAATGGTGGTCATCATGGTAGCATCCTTCTTGGTAGACACATCCATGGCTGCCGGCGAAGCACCAGCTCCTGCCCCAGGTCCAGCCACATCTGATGCAACCTCCGTCTCTCTGGCTATCGTGCTTGTTTCGTTGGTGGCTGGCTTCTTTGCTTACTACTTCTGAGTTTGATTTTATCAAAGAATGATATATTGATCGCCTTTATTATTTGTTTTTTTTTTATTGTTTTATATGTATACTTGGGGTTAATATTTCAAATGTTGCGAGCAAATTTGTTGTTTTGTTAAGAAATTAAGACCTATAAATTGAGTTATAGAAATGGTGGATGGTGGAAGTTCTTGAGATAAAATCCATTTATGATATGTAAGGTTGGATTCAGAAACGGTATAAATCAAATTAAATATCAGACTTTTATTTATCTTTTATTATTATATATTAGGTACACGTGCAAAACTTTCGTGTTGCCTCGGTCCGTTCATTTAATTATTTTGTAGATACATATTTTTGCCTAGTTAGAAAATTAGAATATCTTATAACATTGTACAATGAGGATCATTGTTTGTATAATGAGCATCAGTCTCAATTTAATAAACACTATATCTTTTTTTTGTTTGTTTAGAGTTGTTTGCAAGGTTCTGAAACTCGGAATCGGAATCAGAATCGGATTTTTGACCGCTGAGTTAGAATCGGATGAATCGGCCGGAATCGGAAGAATCGGATCGGTAACTCGGATTTTTTTGGCAGAACCCTTGTTTTGTAGCCAAAAAATAGGAAAAAATTGATAAAAATAATTTGTAAAAAAACTATGTTAATTAAGACAATATTACACTCACATAATTTACTAATTATATAATGTATTACAAACATTACAAATAGAACACACTTTTATTGCCAGAAGCTATGCCGAGCTGGCTCGATCATCTCATTGTCCTCTGTATTAAAATATGAATGGGAATATTGTTGTACAGAGCCAAAAAATGAAGACATTAATGTAGTGTCATATGAAGAATTATTAGTATCCTCATATCCAACATATGGATTGTATGTGTTAGAAAATTCTGGATTACTACTTGAATTGTAGTCTGGTTGTACTCCATACATAGATGAGCTTGAATTATATCCCCCACTAAACTCTGAGGTCCCATACATGCCATCATAAGAATTAATATTTTGATGCCTTCCTATTAGTTCATTGACATCTCTATATCGTCTTCCTGTATGTTCACTCTCTGAGGTTGGGCCCTGTGGTTGTTCCCTTCGCTGGTGGATTGGTTCAGAATCTGAATTTTGAGTTTCCAGATTTGTAATAGGGACACCATCACTACCACCACTGTCACTCTTTGAATTGTTATTATTGCCCTCATCATCAGAGACATCATCTAGCCACTCGTTGTCTCTATCATCAAGAACAGCGTCTTCTTCTTCTCTGATATTAAAATAATTATTAGAATTAATTAACTATTTGTTTCACAAGTTTTAATGTATAAAAAGAAATTCCATTACCTGATCCAAGTTTGAAGCGGATCATCTTCATGAAATATTTGATCAAGATCAATTATTTGATTCGAATCATGATCATATGTTCGTCTAAGTTGTCTTTCTCTTAGATGCATGTTGTAGTGGCAAAACACAAGATGCATAAGCCGGTTCATTTTCAAACGATTTCTTGTTTTTGTATGGATCAAAGCGAATGTGGACCAATTTCTCTCACAATGTGAGGAAGAGACCGTTTGGCTTAAAATTCGAATGGCAATAGGTGCTAAATTTGGACATTCTTCTCGTCCATAGATATTCCACCATTCAGCCGGAGGGCACTGTTTTGCTGCTGTTAACATTTTCTCGGTAGAAAATGTTCCTAATCTTCTACGATACCGTTCAGCCTGCAAATAAATTTATTCTCATAATATATAAATATTAGAGAATAATAATAGTGAATATTCCATATCAATAAAGTTTGGACAATAATAATTTACCTCTCTTTCTGCGCAAATTTGTTTGGTCAAATCAGGTTGTAATCTTTCAATGACATTTCTAAGGCCTCTCAATACTTCACTGTCATTTTGAACTGCTTGTGAGAATTGAAATCGCGGATTGAGAAAATATCCTGAAAAGTTAATGATATTACATAAGTATTAATAAAAAAATATAAAATAGCTTGCTATTTTAAATAAATATTTTACCTGCTGCATGTATATCTCGGTGAAGTGTTCTTTCCCATCTTTTGTCAATTATTTTCCACTATTGTTTGCTGCGTCTTGCACCGAGACTCTTTTTGATTTGCTCTTTCGCACGATCCATTGCTTCATATAAAAAACCCATTTCGGCTTTATCGTCGCAATCAACCATTCGTAACACTTTAACTAGTGGCTCAAAGAGTTGAATTGTTTCGGCAACAGAAATCCAATATCTTTCATTAAGCAAAAGATCTCTCACATTTTCAGCACCTTCTTTGTCCTTCTTTGTTTTCAACTTTCGAACTTGTTCAATCCAGTTTGACTTTAGACCCATTTGTACAAGTGCATCCTTAAATGTGTATATGCTCTGTAAAGTAATGAAATTTGTTGCAAAGCGAGTTATACCGGGCCTGAGCAACTCCCGATTGTTGGTAGCTTCATGCATCAAGTTAAGAGCCCACTGATGATTATATATAAAATTTGTAAAATTTTGTGCTTTTTGAACAACATCTTTTATTTCATCAGTGTTACCAATATCTTCTAACATGAGATCAATACAGTGGGCGGCACATGGTGTCCAAAATATGTGGCTGTAATGATCCATGAGAAGGCTTCCTGCTTTCTTAAAATTGGCACCATTGTCGGACACCACTTGAACAACACGAGTGGCACCAACTTTTTCAATCACTTCTTCAATCAAACCGCAAATGTAATTTGCACTTTTGTAATGATCCGTCGCATCAACGGATTTCAAAAATACCGTTCCTTCGGTACAATAAACCAAAAAATTAATAATATTTCTTTTATTATTAGTGCTCCATCCATCACACATTATGGTACAACCAAAATCATCCCAGTGGCTATGAAAGTTTTTTATGTGGTTTTCAATTTCACTAACCTCCATTGGTAGATATTTATTATAAATCTCATGTGAATTTGGTGCACGGATACCAGTTCCACATGCCTGTGTTGCTTCAATGGCCTTTTTAAAGTAGACACTATCTGCAACATGTGCAGGGATACCATCATGGACAAAGAACTTTGTCCATGCTCGACCTAAATATTGTTTTGCATCTTTTATACCCCTTAGAACAACATTAGAAATTTTGGGTTGTCGACTTGTTTGTTTTGAGTATAAATAATTATCGACTCTAGGTTGCCTATCAGACAGCCCGATCCCTACGTTCGACAGTCTCTTATTACGACCAAACCCTTCAGGTGCACGCATAGAAGTAGAGCGCCCTAACTTTGCTCTAGAAGAGCCTTCGCCCCCTCTACGTTGAAATTGTTCAACCCTTTGGGACTCTCTACTTTCTCTTAGAGCCCTATAAAGTTCGGGATCCGAGACATCCTCATCCGAAAATTCTTCTGGGACTCTTGTCACCTCATCTGCTATTAATTCTTCTCGTGTCCTTGTTTTTTGTTTATCTAGTTTTTTTCCTCGAACGTGTTGATTAAATTGAGCTTGAATTTCTTTTGGAACTTGAGTACATACAGCAACATTACCCTTTATCCCACCTAAATGTTCTTTTTCTCTATGAATTCCACCTGATATGATCCTATGACACCATTTACATTTTACCTTTTTTTTATTAGCATCAACTGCTTCAAAGTGTTCCCAACCAACATCTTCTATTCTACATGTCGATTTGCCTCTATCAGCCATATCTAAATTAGATAACAAGATATTATAAATTAATTATTATGTCTATGATCATAGACAAACTAGATACAAAAGTTAGAGTAACATAACTATCTATTTGTTACATGTCTGTTAATTTCTCTATTTGACAATAGATTGATTCACATAATGGTTTAATTTAATTGTTAGAAATATCCGATGGGTCAAATTATTTAAAACAAAATTAATATGTAATTTAAATAATTAAATATGGATTAAATCATATTGGCCGCATAAGTTATGGACAAAATTTTTGCACTCTCTCTGAATTGTTGTGAATTGTTATCGTATTAGTGCCACCGAACTGGTGTGATCAAACTAATGCGACCTTATTAGGGCATATGGTTTATATATATTCAACAATTAATTCGGATTTTCGAAAAAAAAAATTATTAAACATTTATATATTCCCACAACAGAGATCGAGTGAGAAAGAGGAGGTTGACTCACAAGAATACCAATTGAATCTTTGGCATGTGCAATATTATATTATTTAGCCCATTCTATCTTGATTTAAACGCCCTTTCAGACTTTATTTTTCAACTAATTGACTTGTTGGAGCCCAATAAAGCTTATAATAAATAGCCCATTCTATCTGGTTTGTTACTCTAACTTTTTGTATACTACAATTTAACTAAAAAATATATAATAAATTATATTATATTAAAATTTAACTAAAAAAAAAGTTGTTATTCGAGATATGAGAAAAATAAACTTCACCCCCGTTACTTTGAGGTAGAGATAAATTGCACAAATAATCAATCCAATAATTCACAGAACATTATAAATAAATATATTTGGCATTTGTCACCATATATCTTGGACATTTTTAATTTACAAAAAAAAATAATTCACAGAACATTATAAAAAAAAAAATGAGTCAGATTTCTAATTTACAAATACAAGTTGCACATTTTTTAGGAAATGTACCATATATAAATACAAGTTGCATCTTAAATAATCAAAAAGTATAATAATAAAAGGCAGTAGATGAGAACAATTAATACTAAGAAAAATTTGAGTACCTGAATTAGCACCTGAAGCGAAAAAAAAATGAGCTAAGTGTGCAAAGTGTACAACGGGTGGAATGACAATTGCTTCTTGGTCTTTTCCAATTTATAAAGAGTAATATTTAACTTTAGTCTAATCAATTTCACTGTAGAGTCACAAGAAAATTGTAGAATGACAATTGCTTCGGATGGAATGACAATTTTTAATTTTAACTTTAGTCTAATCAATTCCACTGTAGAGTCACAAGAAAACCAATCAACAGAATCAATTCATCTTTAATTTGGGGTAAAACAAAAAAAGAGTAAAAATGTAAAATATAGAGGGGCCATATGTAAATTTCCATTTCTCTTTCCTTCCAACATTTCATCTCTCCCAAGCTCCCAGCGTCTCTCCCATTCTCTTCTCTTCTCCTCAGCATGGAGCATAGAGCCCGCGCATATCAGCTCCCCCATCGCAACTCTCTCTTCTCTTCTCCTCAGCAGTCAACACTGAGCCCTACGCGTCACAGCCGGCCGATCTCTTCTCCTCAGCCCAACTCAGCCTACGACAATCGGACAAAACTCGCATAGGTTAGTGAGAATCGGGCAAAATCGGGTAAAACTCGACTGACTCGGCTGACTGGTCGAAAAAATTGGAAAACTCGGCTGACTCGGCATTGTTCATCCGAGTTTTGCCGAAAAACTCGCACGGACGCGAGAATCGGAAAACTCGGCTGACTCGGAATCGGCCGATTTTCGAAACCATGGTTGTTTGACAGTGGCTGTCAAAACAGTAAATTACATGGCTGCTATTTCAGCCTTCACTACATCTTATTATTACATCTCCCCTCTAGCAAAATTTAAACCACCAACTAACCTCCTGTACCACCCTGTACTCCAGTACCAGTGATGGAACCAGTTCATCTCTGAAAATTCTGCAGTTGTGTTGCCTCCATAGTCCCCACAGTGTGCAAAGCATTATAGACTGCCACTTGCGCACATCCAAGCTTCCGCACCCTGTTACTTCCTTGGCCGATGTCTCCCACATCCATTGCATTGCAGCTCTAGAGGTGGTGATGTTTGTCGGTGGTGCCAATCTTGTCAGTAAGCGGGTGTGGAATTCACTCTGTACCAGATTCCAAACCGGCTTTGCATATGTGCATTGGAAGAAGAGATGAAAATGTGACTCAATCCTACCAGTTTGACACATGACACAATTTAATTGGCATTGTACTCCTCTCCCAGATAGGGCATCTCTAGTCAATAGTTTTCCTTGAGCAGCAAATACCCGAAAATTTTGACACAAGGGGAAACTTTTGCAGTCCAGACCCTGCAAATACCATATTAGTGGGTCTCGGTGTAAGTAGACTTTATGTGCTTAACTACTTACACACTTATCATGAGTACAACTAATTATCTTTAAAGTTTTGATAGCGGAATTAAAAATCGTCAAAAGCAAATCAAAAATCTTAGAAATCAAAATCTCCATGTGTGAATCAATTAAATAGATTACATACCTTTGTCTATAGTAATCTTTAGAACAACACTTGAATTGTTATTCACAAACCGTCAGAAAAATTGCAAAACAATTTCTCTCATCTTCCTCTTTCTAAGCAATGACAACTTGTTCTTTATGAAATATTGATGAAGAGATGATCAATCTTACTATTAGAACACTCGTTACTTATGCCCGTCATTAAAACAATCATTTATAGGGGAGATGAATATGACAAGGGATGGCTAGCACAGCCTTTTAATTCTGTGGATAATAATAGGCAGCCGTAAGATATGAATATTAAGATGCACCCTTTTATTAAGCACGTATTAATCAAGAGGAGGGTTAAAATGCACTCTATATTTTGTGCTCCTAACATGCACTATTTCCTTATATTTTTATTTTTATAGTTCAAATAGTCAATTTGAATCTTCTAACGTGTTCTTCATATTAAAATGTGCTTGGAGACCAAATTTTATATTTTTTGGAAATTTTTTACTATTTTTTCAGAATTTTTGAAAATTATCACTTTGCTGAATTTTTTTTTATTGTTTAGTTTAATAAAAAATTCTGAAAAAATAGTAAAAATTTTCTAAAAAATGTAAAATTTGGTCTCCAAACACATTTTAATATGAAGAACACGTTGAAAGATTCGAATAGACTATTTAAACTTTGAAAATAAAAATATAAGAGGACAATGCACATTAGGAGCACAAAAATGATGACGCATTTTAACCCTCCTCGTTAATCAATGCTCCTTTTAACAGCGCACCTTTTATTATCTGTTATTATGCATATTTAATTAAGCACCTTTTAATCAAAAGATTGGATAACAGCGCCCTTTAATCAACGCACCAATTAAATCAATCTGTTGACTTGCGCATGAGTCAAAGGATGCTATTATGCATGAACCTTTAATGGTGCACCACCTTTAATTAAGCCATTTTAATCAGATAGCGCATGTATGTATCTGTAATCAATATATCAACGCACCTTTTGATCAAGTTTTTTATGAGATGCATTAGATCTTGCCAAGCACATACAGATATGCACTCGTCCAATTAATAGTGCACTCCTCATTAAGCCAAAACGCTATGCTTTCTTAATTGAGTCTATTTAATCACTCTTCATAATCAGCCCATTTAAACCAGCCCATTAATGTTTTATTTTGGGCCACATAATTATATCTTCTTACACTCGGATCCGCACTGACCAGAATTGGGTCTCCAGCCCATGAATCAAACCAGAAGTTGATCGAGTGACCATTGCCTATTATCCAGAAGGTGCACCAATGAAACAAATCCTTAATCTTAAGCAACGAAGACCAGAAAGAATGAACCAGTGATGTTCCAAGCATAGGGGCCTCTCTCCCATTGGCTTTGCATAAATCATGCGACATGTTTCTCTCCACATGGAATCTAATCGATTGTACAAACGCCACCACCATCTGAGCAGCAAAGAAATATTCTGCAGTTCCCCACCCCCCCCCCCCCCCCTCCCCCAACCCACATTCTTTTTGGTAATATGACTGCATTCCAGTCAATTAATGACATTCCTCTTTGAGTAATTCCAATTTTGCCCCAAAGGAACTCCCTTCGAATTTTATCAATTTTTTGAATTACCCAAATTGGTAGTTTGAAGCAAGACATATAATAGACAGGGATGGCCGATAATACGAACTGCATGAGCTGCAGCCTCCCTCCTCTTGACAGGAGCTTTGTCTACCAACCTTGTAACCAGCACTGCAATTTCTCAATGAGTGGCATGAAGGCCTGTTTGTCTGGTTGCTTCACCATAAGAGGCATACCCAAATAGATAATAGGGAAATCAGCTTTAGTGTAACTGGTTATTGCCTGAATCTCCCTAATTCTCTCTTGTGAAAGGTTGATCGGTATGAATGCACTCATGGAGAAATTGATGGTCAGCCCTGACAATTTTGTGAATAGACGAAGCAATATCTTGAAGGATATCACTATGGTTGGGTCAGCACTAAAGATAAACGCGGTATCATTCGCATATTGTAGAATAAACACTATATCTTAAAGATAAAGATCGAGAAATCCTATAATGTCTTTGTTTGTAAGTGTACAAACAAAGACTATGTACAATTTAATCCTACCAAACTTGGAAGGTAACATTGATTAAATTGTACAGTCTTTGTTTGTAAGTGTCTCCCGCTATAATGTCTTCATTGCATATCTAATTATGTATGATTTTGTTATTGATCTTCAATGGAGAAGGATAAGTTTTATCTTTTCATCTATTAATAAAATATGAAAGATAAAAGGATATATAATCTTGCAGTCAAAGTTAAAGAAATGAGGGAATCCGAAATTTTGCAGTTTTAATGAAAAAATTGAGAATTTTAGATGTTTCGATGGGTATATATAGAAATAAGAGGAGGGTTCAAATGCATCCAAATGCACTCTATTCTTTTTCTCTATTTTTAAAGTCTTAATAGTCAATCTGAACCGTTAGATGCGATCTACATATTAAGATGTACTTGGGACCAAATTTTACATATTTTTTTAAAATTTTTACTATTTATTAAGCCACTTTGAAAATCGCTGATCCAATGGTCCAGAAAATGTAAAATCAGCGATTTTCAAAGTGGCTTAATAAATAATAAAAAAATTTCAAAAAATATAAAATTTGATCTCCAAGCACATCTTAATATATAGATTGCATCTAACGGTTCGGATTGACTATTCAGACTTTGAAAACGGAGAAAAAGAATTTGAAAGATAAAGTGCATTTTGATGCACAAAAATTTGGGTGCATTTAAACCCTCCAACAATGACCCCTATATATTATGAGGCATTTGTTGCACAAAACGGTTTGTTTTAGTTCTCATAGTTTTGCTTGTCTTTTTTTCTTAATTGATTCAAGAGTTGTTGAAGAAATCCCACATAATTAATTTCTACAAATTCAATTCATATCGTAAACTAATTACATAGCCATAATAATTGATTCAATATTGACTAACTGGCAGAACTCTTTACCATATAATAGGTGAGGAGGGCATTTTTAGCTTTAGTTTTAGTTTTAAACTTTTTTTATTTTTACCTTTTTGCCCTTGCTACATTTTTCATTTGGTCCATGTAGCACTCTTGTAAATATTTTTTTTATATCAATATATCTTAGTGGATTTTCCACTAACCCTCAAAAAAAAAAAATATTGACTAACTGAGAAAAAGAAGCATCCTGCTAAGTAGTAATAATACTTAATCACAGAAGTAATACATGTAGTAGGAGGAGAGTTGTCCATAAGAATAAATATCTCACAAATATGAATTCAAGAAGTTGCTGGAGAAAAATGCAACACTCTGTAATTATTTTCCTGCCCTTTATGACGTCATACGCGCTTAAAATTTGTCAACACAGGAAATGTTCTAAATTATTGTAATAAACAAATTAAACTAAATATATACCTCAATCAAAAAAAATATCTTAACATTTTAGAAGAGAGAACATGGCACCACGATCTGTCTCCTCTTGCCTTTAAATTAAAACCTCCATTCTCTATTTTCTCTTCCATCCTTAATTCAACATTTATCATCTTTCCAGACACCATTTCTTGTTTTCTTACTACAAATTTCAAAAGAAAACAAGGAGATGGAGGGAAAGATGAGAATTGTTGCCATGGCAATGGTGGCCATTGTGGTAGCATCCTTCTTGGTAGACACATCCATGGCTGCCGGCGAAGCACCAGCTCCTGCCCCGGGTCCGAGCAAATCTGATGCAACATCCGTATCTCCGGCTGTTGTGCTTGTTTCCTTGGTGGCTGGCTTCTTTGCTTACTACTTCTGAGTTTGATTTGATTTTATCAAAAATAATACATTGATGGCCTTTATTATTTGGTTTTTTCGTTCATTTTTATATATATGTACTTGGGTTAATATTTCATATTTTGTGGGCAAATTTGTTGTTTTGTTAGAAAGACCTACAAATTGAGTTATGTGAAATTGGATTGTAAAGCGGTACAAATCAAACTGCATGTAAAGCTTTTATTTATCTTTTATTATTAATACTAGTAATCGTGCTCGTGCACAGTAACGAAAGCAAATTATGTAGTAGAAATTATTAAACTCCTTAATAAGAATGAGAGATAATTTAAATCAAATTTGTAGAGAAAAATAGCTAAATACTATAATTATCTACAAGATAACACACGTAAACTCTAGTGTACGCTTGCGTCTACGGGCACTAGGATTATATGCGGCACGACCAGTGCATACTTAAGTGTTGAAGCTCATAATTTGAAAAATTCATTTATATGCGATCTGAAAATTCAACTACTGAGCATTATTCTAAAAAAAAATAGTAAATCAAGATTTTTATAGAATCTAGACATTAAGTTTCTTAATAAATAGTGTACTGATAGTCACTATCAGGTTTTCAAAAAAAAGAGTTTCTTAATAAATAGGAGATATATATATACTACGTGCAAAGTCTCCTATTGTTTCGGTCCGTTCATCTAATTAATCATGCATCTGATTGATATTTATGTATGATGATCGGATTGATATTTTAAATGTTGTGGGGAAATTTGTTGTTTTGTTAGAAAAAGCCATAAATTGAGTTAAAGAAATGGAACAATGGTGGAAATTAATTCTTACGATAGAAGCCATTAATTGATGATATGTAAAATAGGATTCTAAAAGCAGTACAAACCAAACTGCATGTAAAATTATTTTTCATCTTCTATCTTTTCTTTTATTGAGAGAAACTTTTTTTATCTTCTATTACTAATACATATTGCGTGAAAAATTGTGTTGCTACAGCTCCTCCTTCTAATCAATTATTTTATGGATATATATTTCTTTAACATAATAAGAGAATTAATATCTTATAATTTATACATAAAGGAGCATCAATCTCAGCTTAATAAACATTGTATCTTATAAATTTACTACTTATATAAAATAATAAAATTTTACTTTTTTATAAAACGAAGATCAAACGAAATTCTTTAAAGTACTTAGTACAAATATATATATTATACAAAATAGAAGCATATCAATTTATCAGTTAATATTAATTAGCTAAAAAATTATATATTTGTACGGTAAAATTAGTAAAATAAACAATTAGACATACACAGTGACTTATCCCCTTTACGATGTTTGATTCATATCGAACAACTAACAAAAAAGTTTATTTGGAGTTGAGGTCTTGAAGATGGGAGAGGGGGGCATCCGACGCCCATCGGACTACTTTTGTGTTTGATGAGTTCTCTCACCGTCGGATCTGTTTTATGATTCACTCCCGTAATTTTGCGTCTGCTTTAAAATCCGTACACATAAATCCTAAAGCAGATCTGACGATAAGAGAACCCATCGAAACAAAAGTGATCCGATAGGCATTGGACGCCCCCCTCTTCCCTTGAAGACCTCCAAAAAAAAACTCTCTATAACCATGTTTTCTTTAGATTGTTTAATAAGTATCAAATATATAAGATAAAGTAGAACTAGAGTGTTCTCAAGTTTATCAAGTCTCTTTGTTAATTTAACTCTAAAACCTATTATATTGGCTTCAAACGATAAACTTGAACTATTAAAATTCATCTACCTTACGAATGATACATCTATATGCAAAAAAAAAAAAAAAAAAACTCGAATTAATTTAGTATAAAATTAAGCCGTCAAATAGAAGGTTTATAAATTAATTTTAGTTCATTCATTGTAAATGTGTTTTGACCACTTAACTCTATGAAAATTAAATTCCAAAATTAAAATTTTTCGTATATAGATATATCACTCATAAGGTAGATGAGTTTCAACTTTGATTCATCGTTTGAAACCAATCTGATAAATTTAAAATTTAGTTCACAAAGAAACTTGATGACTTAAGAACACTCTAATTCTACTCTATGCATGGATCAATTTTGTTACTCCCTAATAAACATAACCATATCTCACTTCTCATTACAAAATTTTATAGATTAAACAATTAATGAGGAATAATTTTTCCTAGCAGGCAAACATCGATTTTTTTTAAGGGGGGATTTCACGTATACCCCTCAAAAACTTCAAAATTACGTATTTCTCTCTCTAAACTTCAAAAATTCACAAATTTATCCATTTTATTGTATTTTATATGAAAACTCATTTTAAAATCTTAAAATACCCATTTTACTCTTTATTAAAAGCATATAAAGCCCATCAAGCTCAAATTTAATTTAAAGAGTTCCTCTACTGCTTGATCCGTGTACATCGCATTAAGATCTGTGCATAGTGCATCAATTTCGTGTTGATCTAGCATGCACGGATCTTAAAGCAATATTGATTGGTGTTGATCTGTGCACGTCTCATCAATATACG
This sequence comes from Carex pumila, assembly GCA_033356055.1. Classification (NCBI taxonomy): domain Eukaryota; kingdom Viridiplantae; phylum Streptophyta; class Magnoliopsida; order Poales; family Cyperaceae; genus Carex; species Carex pumila. The sequence continues at coordinate 420,159 of JARJHM010000086.1, forward strand.
TGTGTGCTCTCATCAAGATTCGTGTTGATCTTGCGTAGCATATTTAAAAGCAGTTTAGACGGTAGAAAAATTGTTCATATTCAATTTTGAATTTGATGGGCTTTATATGCTTTTAATAAAAGGGTAAAATGAGTATTTTATAAATTTAGAATGAGTTTTAATATAAAAAACAATAAAATGGGTAAATTTGTGAGTATTTGAAGTTTAGACGGGGAAATATGTAATTTCAAACTTTGGAGGGGGATATGTAATTTTGAAGTTTTTGAGGGGTATACGTGAAATTCTCCCTTTTTTATTACATCATTATTTTATGGGGAAATTGTGAGATTGTCACTACAAACTTCAAAATTGTGAGAATGCAACTATAAAATGTCCATAATTGTGAGAATGTCATTAACAGTGTATTCTTATAATATTTTTATCAAAAATTAATTTGAAGAGGCGATATCAACTGGAGTGTTACTGTTTTTGCACGAAGGGTATAATCAGAAATACATAATTTTGTATATCAAAACAGTATTTTCCAGTTATTTTTTGATAAAAATATTATAAGAATACACTGTTAATAGCATTTTCATAATTATGAACGTTTTATAGTGGCATTCTCACAATTTTAAAATTTATAGTGACAATGTCACAATTTTAAAATTTTATAGTGACGTTTTCACAATTTTTCTTTAGTTTATTGGTGGGCCTCAAGTTACTTGAAGCAGCAAGTAACCCAGCCCACTTAATTCCCGCACATAGTTTCTAGAACTTTTCGTTCAAATCGCCTTCCCCCGCCTGTCAGATTTTGTTGTAAGATGCACGATGATCACAACCTGGTAGGCAGGTCTACATGTCAGCTATTCGTGGTTCACCAAACACCGGACTTATACAAAGCGGTGCTTCCGTTTATGGTCGACAACTCTCCACGTATTCTTTCCTTCCTTTGTCGCCTTTCTAGTTTCCATCTTTGTCGCTTTCCCTCTTCTCTCACTATCGAAACCTTTCGCAAACCCTAACCCCAACCAATCTTTCTTCAACTAAACAATGGCGGAGCAAACTAAGGATGTAACCCCGGTTCGAGGCCTTGACTTGAACCGGTACATGGGACGCTGGTACGAGATTGCGTGCTTCCCGTCTACGTTCCAGCCCAAAAATGGTGCCAACACTCGCGCGACCTACACTCTCAACCCAGATGGTACAGTGAAGGTCCTGAACGAGACATGGACGGATGGGAAGCGCGGTTACATAGAGGGAACAGCGTATAAAGCTGATCCGAGTAGCGACGAGGCCAAGCTCAAAGTGCGGTTCTATGTACCGCCTTTTCTTCCGATAATTCCTATCACGGGAGATTATTGGGTACTCTATGTGGGAGATGACTATCAGCACGCTGTTGTGGGACAGCCAAGTAGGAAATATCTCTGGGTATGATTCTGTTTATTTAAGAATATATCTACATATGTCTGATTTAACTAATTTTAGGAACACTTTTTTTGGAAGTGTATTGGAATATATCTCTCCAATTGTAAGAACACATCCCTTGAATTGGTTAGGTGAATGAGCATTTATTAGTGAAATGGAGTTTGGTCTGTGGTCCTTGTGGTTTAAATGGTTATATATGCCCCAATTATGCAATTACAGACGAAAGGAGCCTGTCCATTAAATTATCTTGAAATTGAGACTTCTGCTGTGATGACTTCTTTTTTTTTGAGTAATTATTTTTTAATTAGATAGAACTGAATTAGGGTTGGGACATTGTTGATGGTTTAATATTTTCACGAGAAGTGCTAAAATGTTAGTATGACTTGCAACAGGTCATAGTGTGTGATTTCTTATGATATGTTCATATAAAATAAATACACCAACTTACCAAGTTCAAATTATCAGGTAAATATACTCAAATGTCTGCAAAAATAAAACCAAAAAGAAGAAGATATCATAGAAAAAATCATTTGGTTTGTACTACCAATTGTGCTGATTCTTGTTTGTTATAAATATAACAAACTTCCAATTTTAGTGTTGTTTCACTTATTTAATGTACATATTCTAAATAATTGGTTAATACTTTGCATGTAGATATTGTCTAGGAATCCAATAATAGATGATGATGTCTACATCTTCTTACAAGAGAAGGCGAAAGAAAATGGGTATGATGTTAGCAAGCTCAAAAGGACACTGCAATCTGAGTCGATACCAGAAGCCGATGAAGCACCTAATGATAAGGGGATTTGGTGGATTAAATCTCTCTTCGGCAAGTAAAGGAATTGCATCTTAGTTTGTTGTTAAATCAACTATAAATATGTTTAGAGATGTTTCTATGAGGTTTTATGATTGCTTGATGTGTTATTGTTTGGGAATGTTCAGCGAGTTCTTTGGCGAGGTTTTGTTTGTTTCTTTTGATTGTGTAAAAAAAGTTAAGGATAATCATCCATGACCTTAGTAAGACAGCATATTTGTGCATACAAACTAGTTAATACAAGGGTGGATTTAAGCAGGAGCGGAGCTAAAATTTTAAACTATGGAAGTCAACCGTAAATAGAGATTATACTTAAAATGAGAGTCAATCTTATAATACTCATGACATTTTGTTCTAAATTTATACAACAATAACGAAGCCTTTAGTCCCGAACGAGTTGAGGTAGATTAGAAATGAAACTCACTCACAATTAAACAATAAAGATAAGTAATAATAAAGTAATTATAAAATAAAAATAATAAAAATAAAAGTGAAAGCAATTGTAATAATACTAATACTAATATTAATTATATTCTATCTAATCGTAAAGATCAAAGTCCTAAGCTTACATCCTAAACTCCAACTTCTTATTCCTATGATCTAAAATCTATAATACTATCTCTAAATAATCCCTAACTAGCACTAGGTCATAATTCTGGTACGTAGATCGCTAGCTTCCATGCGCTCCTGTCCGAAACCAACTCCTTAAGTCTCTTTTTACTGCTTTGTCCCATGTTAATTGTGGCCGACCTCTGCCTCTCCTTGTGTTTTCGATACGCCTTATAATTCCAGTATGCACCGGTGCTTTAGGAGACCTCCTTTGGAGATGTCCAAACCATCTCAAACGATTTTGAATGATCTTCTCTTCAATCGGTGCTATCCCAAGTCTGTCACGTATATCATCATTTCTGATGCGGTCTCGTCTTGTATACCCACAACTCTAGCGCAACATACTCATCTCTGCTACACTTATTTTCTGAACATGTTGCCTTTTAGTAGCCCAACATTCTGCACCATATAATATCACAGGTCTAATAGCCGTCCTATAGAACTTGCATTTAAGCTTTTGGGGGACTTTTCTGTCATATAAAATGTCAGATGCCTGTCGCCATTTGACCCACCCCACTCGAATCCTATGATAAACATCTTCATCAATCTCATCATCACTCTATAACATTGACCCTAAATATCAAAAGGTGTCCTTCCTAGGCACTACTTGTCCAGCCAAAGTGACATCTCCATCATTTGACCAGACACCACTGAACTCGCACCTTATATACTCGGTTTTAGTCCTACTAAGTCTAAAACCCTTCGATTCTAGAGTTTGTCTCCACAACTCTAGTTGCCTATCAACTCCTATCCTACTCTCGTCGATTAGCACTACATCATCAGCAAAGAGCATACACCAAGGGATCTCCCCTTGTATGTCCCTTATAACTTCATTCATCACCTGGGCAAAAATGTAGAGGCTCAAATCTGACCCTTGATGTAGTCCTATCTTAAGAGGAAAATCATTGGTTTCACTATTGCATGCTCTGACACTAGTCACAATGTCATCGTACATATCCTTGATGAGGGTAACGTACTTTGTTGGAACTTTATTCTTTTCAAGAGCCCACCACATAACATTCCTCAATACTTTATCGTACGCTTTCTTCAAGTCGATAAATACCATATGTAGATTCTTTTTCTGCTCTCTATATCTCTCCATAAGTTGTCTCATCAAGAAAATCGCCTCCATGGTCGACCTCCCAGGCATGAAACCAAATTGGTTCTTCATAACGCTTATAACATTTTGTTCTAAATTTATGTAGAAAATTTATATAAATATCTATATTTTTTTAAATAGGATCAATTGACTTCCCATTTAACCTATATGCGTCTGCTTTATTTTGGAGATTAGCTCAGTACCTCTATAATTTTAAAATTGAAATCACATTTATTGAATTTTAATTTTTTATATAAAGTTCAGTTTTTTCATAAAAGATTATGGTTAAGAATTTTATTTTACGAGTGTAAAGACTAGAGTTCGAATTTCATCTACTTTATATATATTGTGCATTTTAAATTTCAAGCTTCATCATTTCTTAAAATAGATTAGGTGGGCATGTTTATTTAATTTTGTATGTGCCTATTTGCGTGTTCCCTTGGGATTATTTCTTATTTTTTTATACAAAAGGAAGGATTAATTCAGGTCTATTTTTCCCCCACTAGGATTGTCTGTTGAGTGAATAATATTTAATTCATACTAAATTGAATTTTACAATGATAATTTTTATTATTAAAAATCTTATAGTCAAGTAAATTTTAAGCATAGATGAATATATTTTCAAAACACTAAAAGTTTATATAATAAAATATAACACGAATACCGTACTTGTATTTCAGCAGAAAAATATAAGTGATGTCCCCTCTTAAATTAGGAGAAAATGTAATTTGCAAAAGAAATGACTGTTTATTTTAATTGAAATTCATCTCTTGTAGACTCTTGTTGTTGGTCAATATGTATCCTTGTCTTAGTTGTCTAGGCCGAAAGAGACATTCTTGTAATAGGAAACCAGGGCTTGCCTAATTGGGTTGGGTTTGCTCATATCAGGTTTCAAGTCTGTTTTGGGTTTGCATTGTTTCGTTTTTGGTGTCAAGTCTTGTTCAAAATGGGCTTGGGTTATTTTGTTTTAATTCTCAGATTGTTTGACTTGGAGAAATTTTCAGGTTATTGTCTGATGAGATTTTAATTTTAATTTTGTCCCTATGAATGGTGTTAATTTGAGTTCATTTGGGCTTTGCATAATTTGACTACTGAGAGTTTTGGTAGTTAAATACTATACTTTTTTGCAAATAGTACTTCTCAGCCTTATTCCTGATCTTATAGCAGTTCTCTGATAAAGAGCTTTGATCAAGGATTTGATAATGGAAAAGAGGCTAATGGTTAGTCTGGCAGCTAATTAACAGTAAGACTTCACCGAGATAAATACATTGTTGCTTACTCTTACAAATACATTGTTTACAAAATAGAGCTAATTGTTTCTTGAGTGAGTCTATGGTACTATGCATATCACGGGTTGTTAATGCACTACGGTTCTATATTTGAGTTTTCAAATTCTAACGGTTGATCCAAACCGTTCATCTTGTTCTCTATATTAATACGTGTTTGGAGACTAAATTTTACATTTTTTGAAAAAAATTTACTATTTTTTAAAATATTTAGAAAATCACTTGATCTAAAAATTCTGGACCATCCAAAAACAGTGATTTTACAAATACATTGTTTGCAAAATAGAGCTAATTGTTTCTTTTTAAAATCAATAAAAAAAAGATACTTTGAAAGTTTTGTGCAGGTGAAGATTCCAGATATTTGTCAAAGTTGTTAGCCAGTCTATTCCTGCTGTTTTTTTTTTCTCTTAAAAAAAACTAAGAGAGAAAAATAATCAAATATATTATTTCCAAAAGGATTCATAAAGCCTAGTATGGGATTACGGGGAATCAACTCTGCTCTTTTTCTTGAGAAAAGGAGGACCCTCCTATTCTCTAATCCGAACCGTTGAAAATCGATCAAACGAGTTCAATTACATCTGATTTATTTTAATAGATTATATTGATATAAAAAAAAATTTAATTGAAGCCATTTGATTGATTTTCAACGGTTTGGATTGGAGAATAGGAGAGTCCTCATTTTCTCAAGAAAAGGAGCAGATTGGCTTCCGGATTACGGTAGCATGACAGCATGTTGCCTGAACATGGGATCATTGGCACCCACTTTATCAGCTGTTATGAATATATATTATAACAGCGCGAAATTGGATATTTTAAGTACAGTTGTACAAGCCCTACATGCTTGTAAAACATTTTTGACCAATTATATTTAGTTGCTTCCGTTTTTGTCAAAAATAATAAAGTAGGAACAGTGTATATGCCAATTATATACTGGCCTCCATGATCTCTACCTCCCTATAAAAACCCTGGTCTCCTCTGCTTACCTCTGCCTCAGTTCAACCTCTCACTCTTTCCAGAGGCCATTTCTCATTTTCATATTCTAAACTGCAAAATCGTATTGATTCATCGATCAAACAGATAACAATGGAGGCCAAGTTGAGCTGTGTTGCCATGGTTGTGATCGCCGTCATGCTTGCATCAGCCATGGTAGCTCCATCCATGGCGGTTTCACCATCTACAGCACCTGCTCCTGCTCCTGAGTCCGATGCGACCTCCATCTCTCCTGCATTCATTCTTGTGTCCTTGGTTGCTGCCATGTTTGGCTATTTCTTCTGATCATATTGAATTTATCACAAACAAAGGTCTTCTGATGTGAATTTTCCACATTCATTACATTGGTTTATGAATTTTACGTGATTTGAGATTCTTTTTTGCTTTGATAATGCATAGAGAAATGGAATACCAAAAAAAATATAAATAAATAAGGGATAACACAGAGAAATGTGTCTGCGTGGGGATATTTTTGCTTTCATGTACAAGCTGTCCTTTATGTATATGGGGTCGATGAGATGTAACGAGCCCTTAAAGAAGTTATATTAAATATTACTAAATAAAAGTATCTCTCATGAATTAAAGACGTGTATGGAGATCCCGTTGAACATTTGTAATGTTTTTTTCTGAATACTACCCTTCTATTTTATTTCTCTTTGCTTTACTTTTCTTTCATGTTAAATTAATGTTGATTCATGCTTATAGCAGGATGGTAAACAACACATTGGTACAGGTTCAAAAGAACTAAAATAAAAAAGTTACACATTAAGCATAATTAGATTCCAGAACAAAAAGAGTTTAACTATTCACCCAAATGAGAACATTTGTAAATATACAAGGCCTCAAAGTGTAAAAGTGCAAAGATCAGTGATCTCAGATCAACTGGATTCGTGAACCATACAACTTTGCCGCAGCAAAACACAAATCCAGAATTAGAACCTTATTTACAATCTAGAAGAACTGCTGAAGCCATGGATTACTGGTAGCATCCACCTCCAACTCAGACCTTAGTTGTGCAACACGACCCAAAGCATCATTCAGATCCATCCGATCCAATGGCAGAGCAGAAAACTCTTCCAAGAATTGACGAGCTCGATCTGCACCTCTTGTCAGGTCATCAGGGCTGAATATCCTTTTGCGCTTCGATCCGACCTGGAAATTCCCAAAAAAAAAAAAAAGCACTAATCATAACTATGTTTGGAATCATCCTTTTGCACTTCAGATTTAATTTAATTATCTCTGAGTACGATTGTATGATTATACCTCTTCTTTCGAGTCATTACAGGATAGAGGCGCAGTTGAAAAATCTTCAAGCTCTTCCGCTTTGGTTTTTGCAAGACTGATAACTTCTTCAGGGAAGTTGGCAAATTCTGCTACATGAATTCCAAAACTCTGATCACAAGCACCTGGTTCAACCTAAAAACAAGTATACCCGGTTCAATCTAAACACATGTTGAAGCAATCTTACACTGAAAAGTGATATAAAAAATATATTCGAACATATTGCATCAGTAGAATGGAATGTTCTATATCTACTGAAGCTTTCTCAATACCAGATGAGAGCAATTAAATAAAAAGAAGATAAAACTGAAAAAGAGGTTAACAAATAATCAACAAAACAAATGAACTACCTTGTAAAGCATGGTTAGCTTCTTGTTTGACGGGTCAATATGTGCTTTCACATGATAATTTGCAACTCCAAGACTTTGGGGCTCATGCTCATTTTTTTGAGCGAGTGCAGTCAGTTCATGGAAGTGAGTTGCAAACAACGTTGGTGCTTTGATCACCTCCACAAGATGCTCACAGATAGCCCATGCAAGACCTGATCAAAATTCCAATTGCACAGTACACATCATAAGAAAAACAAATTAACCATGATGCTGTAAATAAAATTCTCCCACATCAATTTATTTCTTTTTCCTTTTTATTCTGATTTGGCCATATTAGGATCCCTAAAAAACCAAACTTAGTTGGTATACCATTTGCAAAAATCTAGAAGGATGCATAAATGTGGACAAAAACTAAAGGTTGAAAGACAAACCAAAGCCATCATATGTAGATGTACCACGGCCCAATTCATCAATAATAACAAGTGATTTTTCAGATGCGCCTTTCAATATGGATGCTGTTTCCAGCATTTCCTGCATAAATGTGGACACTCCACGGAGCTGCAAAGGGCATAAAGAAAAATTAATTTTTCAGAAACAACAAAAGCAAACAGGTTGGTTCTTTATGGGGTATTCAAGTGATTTCAAGGACAAAATATAGCAATAGAGCCTTATTGCTCCACGATCCAACCATAGAGGGTCAAAACAAAGGAAGAAATGCATCCAAGAAAAATTTAGAAAACAACTTTAGTTCTACAAGAGCTCAGTATGGTAGTAGCCAAAACTGGAGAACAATTTTGAGTTATTTTAAATTCATTATTTTCTTTTTACAGGGTTTTACCTGCCGTAGTATTGTCTGCTTAATTCTATTTGTCCAAACAGTGCCTCAAATGATATATTAAAGTTAGCACTTACTTGGCAATCGCCTGCACCAACACGAGCAAAGATACAATCTCTTACACTAACAGTTGCATGGTCGCATGGAACAAAGCAACCGACTTGAGCCATTAAAACATTCACACCAACCTATCAATAATTGCATAATATGACAAGTTTAAGCTTTTCTCAGTAAGTAATAGTGTATTTCAGAGTCATTGTACTAATTAAAACATGAGATAACTAGAAAGAAATAAAATTAAGAAGATGACCTGTCGTATAAATGTCGATTTACCCCCCATGTTTGGCCCAGTTATAATCTGAAACCAGCTCTTTCCACGCACCTAATTTTCCAGAACATACACCACAAACTTATTCAGAAATTTTCTCTAAATACAACCAAATATAATAATGAGAAATCTGTATGAAACCCACAAGAGTGCAGTCATTAGGTATGAAGTTCACTTCATCCTGAGCCTCTAAACAAGGATGTCTACATCCTTCTAGTATAATATCGCCTTGTTCCTGTAACAAGTAAAATATTTTACACAGACAGTCTGGAAAGAAATCATTTTAATGAGATAATATGATTGGACCTTACCGATGCTGTGATTTCTGGCCTTACGTAAGGGACTGGACAACTAGTTGCAAGATCGGCAAAACTTGATAAAACATCTAGCTCTGAAAGCATCCCAGATATAGCTTCAAACACCTAAGATAAGAAGTACTAATCAGACATGCTATCTTTACCGGCAAAGAAGATTAAAAATAAGTGCAATGTCCTTCAAATGCATTCTTTTGGTAATGTGCAATTCCTTGGGACTTGGCAGTTGGATTTATTGTTCAGATTAAAAAGTCGAACAAATTACCAAGAGTTGAAATGAAAATAAAAAGAAAATAGGCCTCATGTTGAAAATAAAGAATCAATTAGAGATTAATTAGTATTAATTATTAGATATATCAAATCATGTATTTAGAAAATATTTTAATAGCTCTTTAAATTCTGTAGCCTATAAATAGGCACCACTAAGAGATTGAAACAATATCAGAAATCAATAAATTAATTCATTTCCTCTCAAAATTCAACACCTAAGCTATTTGCATAAGCCCAGCCAATGTACAAAGTATCATTAATTGACCAATAAGGACAAGGACCAAAAACAAGGAAATAAAAAACAGCTCAAAACCTCTGAAAAAGTAGCGGATGTAGACACCACCCTTGCAACAACCGATTTCTGACAATCCATGTACGCTCCCAGTAACTTCTGATACTGATCTCCCAATTTCTTGAGCTTAGAGTTGGTGAACTTGACTCCATCTTTGCGTGTTTCTAGAACAATGTACTGGCCACTCAGTTTTTTCCTCACCTTCTGCTCCTCTTTCTTTGTTATCCTAAAAACATGCCCGTACTGGGTCCCTTTCTCCAATTTCAACGCCTTGTCAATTGGAAGATCGAGATCATTAGCAGTTTGTTTGTGCAATTTAGTTATATGCTCCTCGATTTCATTGAGTTGATCCTTGAGAGAAGCAAGCTCTGTCTCATAGCTCGGTGAGATCATATACTCTCCGTTATCTATTTTATCAAGGTCTACTGCAATCTCAACCATAGCAATGAACTTCCCCAATGTATCCTCTTGCATCCAAAACTCCAAAGACTTAACGTACTTACTGTTTATTAAACTCGAGAATTGGCCTTGGTAATTTTTTAGGACATCTTTGATGAGCGGAAGCCTAATTGCTGACTGAAAACAAAAGGTAAATTACATTAAATTTTCCAGAAAAAATTACAAGTTATAAAAGCAACACAACTAGCCATAGTTTATTCCAAGGTAGTTCTGTTGAATTTACTGCATTCACCTACCATTATTATCTATACTGCTGTACCAATTTAACAAACAAATATTTTTTTCAATGTCCGAGGGAACTAACCTGATAAAGCTTTACCACAGGAAGGAGGCTACTGGTCTTCTTTTGAAGTACCCGAGTTATTCTTTCGATGTCAGCTATCCTCTTTAGGTGTTGTCTTAACCCTTGTCTAATCTCAGCATCTTCAACAAATGTCTGAACTAAATCCAACCGGCAATTTATTTCACTGACATCTAACAAGGGCTGTTTAAGCCACCGATTCAAAAGCCGTTTACCCATACCAGCAGTACAGGTGCGGTTCATTAGACCAAACAAGCTAAAATTCTTGTTCAGGTCAGTCTTGCTCTCAAATACATTTAATGCACGCACCGCCGCAGAATCCAGCCTCATGTACCAATCCAAACTGTACTTCTCGATCAAATAGTTCCCATAATTGCTATCATCTGCCAGTAAATCGACATAGGAAATCAGAGAACCGAGTGCACCCAGTGCGAGGTCAAAATTGGAAAGAAGATCCCGAACAGGCTCAATTGAACCTCTTACTATCCTGCCAAGATCTTGAACGAGATCTCTTGACCTGAACTCAGACTTTTTTCTTTCAGTCAACAGTACATTGCATTTTGAGATAGCTTCGTAAAGTGGTTTGAATTCAACAGATTTTGCACTTTCAATTGGAACAAGGCACTCCTTACAACCAAGTGCTACCAGCACTGACTCCACATTTGTGAACTGAGAATCATCGAGAAATTCAGCTATGCCGAGCTTTCTCCTAGTCAGATCAATAAGACATAACCCCACAGTGCACTGATTCTCACGAGAAATCGAGAGAAGCGAAACAATAACAGGCGTTTCCTGCATGTCATTGTTTGCAAAAAGAATGTCCTCAAAGCTACAAGTGTTGCCAGGTGTACCCGTTTTGCTCACCCTCCAGTTAGACCCACTACCTTCATAGACCTCAACAGTGCGATCTGACCTCTCCAGTAGAAGATCACGAAGGATCATCTCAAACATGTTTTTGCTAATGGTTACACTGGAGAGAGCGTCAGAACCATTTCCTAACTGGCGCAAGGCGGTGGTAGTGTGGTAATATGTCCTTGCAATGAAGGTGGCATTTTCACCGTGAGCAGTGTAATAATCCTGATCAGATCAGTTCAGAATCACATGTAAAATGACAAAAATTGCTTAGTTCAAGTAAAAAAATACAATCTCCAAAGAGCAGCTAGTGGCAGCAGTACATTTAGACTTATTTAGCTCAACATCATTTGTTTAATTTATCCTATGCGCATCAGCAATGCTTCCCATTGTTCGAATTAACTTTATATAGTATCTTAAACAAAAGAAACAAGTTCTATGTTTCCCAATGGTACGTGTAAGAACTAGCCAAAATTATGCAAGAAAATTTTAGCAGTGAAACAAGGGTGCTGAAGAAAAATAGCATCCAGAAAAAAGGCCTAAGAAATTTTCTATTGTTTAAAACTCATGCATTCAATATTATTTTATATAGATAAAATATAATATAGTCATGTACAGTAAAAAAAAAATGAAGACAAGAAAAGGGCCTGGTGCAGTAAGTTAAAGTCAAGTGAATTAGTGAAGGACAGATAGATAAATGAAAGCCGCATATGAAATTCTTTTGACATATAACATATGTAGAGCTTAAACCTTAAAGATATCTAGTAAAATATGCAACTCTTATATAACTATTTCCATTGATAAAAGAGGAGCACACCTTGCGATCAAAGAAGCGCACGGCTCTATGATCCTACAATCCACGTAGATATTAATGAAATAGTTAGCATATTTTGCTGACGGTATCAAAGAGGATTAGATCAACCACCAAAAAAATAAAAATAAAAAACTCACTTGAGGCAGCTTCTTGAAGAAAGATATGAATCCCTGCGCTTGTCTAGCATCTAAACAAAACCACAGATGACAAGTTAAAATCAATCGAAACAGCCTTTTTTTTTTTTGCTCAACATTAAGAGAACTTGACTTTTTACCATCCACCCCGCCCCCCCCCCCACCCCCAACTCCACACCCTGAAGGAGGTATTCCAACAAAATTTAACCATTTTTATTCAAACAAGATTCTGAAATTAAAGTGGAGGTAAAACATTGAATAATAAGAATTTGGGAATGAAAAGAATAACCTAATTTGAGCTCGGGAAGCTTGTTTAATTCAGGCGATTGATCTTTGTCCATTAGCGTTGGCGACTGTGATCAAGGAAGCGGAGCAAGAGATGGGAGAGAACGAACCGGGTACTTTCTCTAGCGATGGAGATTGTAACCTCTTTTAGGTTTATGGCGGGAATGGAAATGTATGGACTGGTGGGTGATGGACTGATGGGTACTTGCGATTGTATAGAGTGTCTCGATAAGACCGCTAGGGTTTAGCGTTTGTGGCGCCAAGCTGTGGCGGGAAAGCCACGCTAGTATTTGGGATAGTATTTGGGAATACGGGAACGGCGAAAACTGAGATAGAGTCACAGAGAGAAGACGAATTCGTATCCTCTGAGATATCTCAAACTTTACGTGACTCTATGGAAAATCCCAACCGTTTAAATACGGTGTGCACCAATCTTAAAGCACACATAATACTGACCCCTACATCACCCCCGAATAGACCCCCGAATAGACACCGGACTAGTTAGTACCGAAATAATTTGTGCTCGGCTGGAGGTGATTCTACACGGTCTAGTACCGCAGGGATACTCACCCGTCCTGTTCTCCTCTGTTTTGCAACAGTCAAGTCTCGGAGATCCTCCTGTTTGTGAAATGCCAAGAGAACAGGAGGGAACTAGTCAACTTGATCCGGCCCGAATCAAACCAGCTTGTTCTCATCCGATTGCTTCTGTTTCGTGCGTAGTCGCGATAATTGTTATTATTTTAGCATCGCTGCTTGAGAACTGTTTCTAATCCAAAATAGAACAAAAACGAGTAGAATACAGTTCTCTTTCACACCTTTTGTTCATATTATATCTTTGTCTGGTGTATCTTTTCGATGTTACAAGTCTTGCTGCTCCAATCTCACAAAATATCACAATCTAATTCTTTTATTTATATTGTATAATTTAATATTCGTACGTAATTTTGTAACTTTCAGAATTCATTTTACATAAAATTGATATATCAAAATTTACTAAATTCGTTCTTTTATCAATCACTTAATCTAATATAAAATAATTTAGAATTATATAATTTTCTATAGACACATCTCTCAAAAATAAACAAAACCAACAATTTAAATATAACATTTAATTCTAAATTATGAATTATAAATAAAAAACAAAGTTATAACATGTACTAACAACGAAAAGTCGAAAACTGGTGATATTATAACCAGCACTGTTATTGTTTTGCGGTAGGTGCTTTAGTGCTTAAAATGTTTTCATACCATCATTTTGATCGTTAAATTAGAAGACGAGTTAGAATTTATAAATAAAACCAAAACATTACTGCAAAAGCTGCAAATCATTACAGCTTTGAACAAGCAGACAGAGATACAAACAAACAGAAGATGATCGAATTCATATAGTAGTTGATGAGCAAATTGACATAAATGAAAGAAAAAAGAAAAAAAAAAACAGTACAAAGAAATAATGAAAGCATTTCAAGTTTCCCTCACTGGAATGACTGGGGGGGGGGGGGACACCATAGGCCCGAATTACAGCACTAGGTCCTCTGAAATTTACATGCCCGAGATGCCATACGGCCCTTATATCACATCCACCAGTTAAAAGGATTTTAACTAAATTAGAGAAAAGCAGTCAGATTAATTGACTAGTGGAATCAAATACAAATCAGAGCTATATCAGGTTGCGTGTCGGCTTGAAGTAGAACATTCACCAAGTGAAACAGAGGCCAAAGAGGAGGCCCAGACACGAGCACTTTTAGCGCCTCTCCTCAAATTCCTTTTCTTGTTGAAGTGCTTGAGCTTGTTGCAGAGCCTCTTCACATCAAGCACATGTGCTGCTCGCTCTAAGATATGATTCATCCCACCAACAACCTTTTGCTTTAAACCCTGTGCATAAACCACCCAGAAGGCTCTTAGGTGTGGCCCTACCAAAGGAAGGATCCAGAGTGCAACTCTCAGCAGCACAAAAAGCACGCTAAGGGCTAGGTAGGGGTCGGCCACAACTTTCTCCATTAATGGTATATCTTGTAGCCAAATGGATGTAAAAGTGATATCACTTGGCTGGACATCCAGGTTTGCAACTGGTTCGAAATCTGTGTAACAGAAAATTTTAGTTAGTTCTGAGTAGCCAATACTACTATTTACCATAATGTACTGGCTGTCAGCTGGTACACTGAACCAGGCCAGGAGTTGCAAATAGGAAAAAGAAATGGACAGAATAACCCCTTAATGTTTACCAGCAACCAACAAAAAACAATGCACATCTCTTCTTCTTCTTGTTTTTAGGTCAAGTTCAACAGTTATCCAAGTAGACAATCAAGGTGCTCGAAAACCACACAGGAGCCAGCTGTTGAAAGCGCTTAAGTTTGGATGGGTGAGGAATAGCGCTAACCCAGGTGGTTAGCGAGCTATTCCAAACTCTATTCGGTGTTTGGACACAACACTCTATGCTCTCTCTCTCTCGAGCTACCGGCTATTCCGCTATTCCAATAAAAAGTTCGGTTAGCAGATATTCCGAACTCTTGGGTTAGCTGCTAACCTCGCTAACCCCACGATTCATCCAAACGCAACTTTAATGTTTAAGACTTTTCTTAGAGTGAGGCTATGTACTGTGCATAGTGCGGATTGGTCCGTACTATGGATCAATATCTTTGTTTTCAAAGTTCAAATAGTGAATCTGAACCGTTCGACATGATTCCCACATGAACAAGAACTTGCAGACAAAATTTTACATGCTTTGAATTTGTTTACTGTTTTTTTAGATAGGTAGATAATCATTACTTTTGAATGGTCAAGAATTTTTAGATCTAGTGATTCTCTCTACCTATCTAAAAAATTCTAAAAATATAAAATTTGAGCATAAAGTACATTTTTCATATGAATATCATGTTGAACAGTTCAGATTGACTGTTTGTACTTTAAAAATGGAGATATTGATCCATAGTACAGACCAATCCGTGCTATGCAGAGTGCCATAGCCTCACTCCTTTTCTTATTCTAATACCATCCTTCAAGCTGGCTTAGTAGTAAAAGAACGCAGAACTACAACACATATACAATATTCTGTGAAACCATCAGAAACCAAGGCCAGACAACCTACCTGTGTTTTCCCTGTAAAATGCCACAAGAGAGCTAATATCCTTTGTATCAGCGAATCTAACTGTTGAAGTGCCACTAATCAACAGCACAGATGGAATGCTGCGAATCCCATATCTTGAATACAGACTACAAAAAAATTAAATGCAAATGTTACATTACATTGTGTTCTTGTTCTTTGCATTTCAGAAACACATATACTATACCAGATTCTGGTACTATTCCAGTCGGGAATATATTGCATTACTAATCCATGTCAGGGACAGATCTTTTTAATAATTGGTAAACACGCATTTCCTAAGCAGCGGTACCTTGGGGTGGCAGCGGATTCTTCCAAAGCAAGGTGTGTCACTTGTGGAAACATATAGCTGAGTGCATCAAACATTGGTCTGAAATTTCTTGAGAAGGGGCACCACTTGGCATAGAACAAGATCGCATAATAAGAACCTCTCTTGTTGGCACGCAATAGACCCGCCACCAGTTTATCCAGAGACTTGCCATCCACCTTAAAGAAAAAAAAACAAGAGCATCAAATAAAGATATATATAATTCAAAGTAACAAACAGAGGCAATTGAACGATGAAACAAACAATTTGACCCAACTGTACCATGAGAGAGGTACTGTAATGCATAAGAACAAAAGATTATTTCAAATGAATCTTGACCACTTGTTACATTAGCAATTTAAGGTTCAGAATAATTTCAAGATACCTAGGTTATTTGATATAATGATATAATCCTACTATCATAACACAGCCTAAACATATATTATCATCTTTGTATGTTTATGCACTATATCAAAATAGAGCCTCTGTTGGTACTTCAAATAAACAAAAAAAATTATCCAGGTAGGATAAAAGATATTAAAAAAAGAACACAGAGAGAGAGAGAGATGTATGGAACCATATTTAGTCTCATTCCCAAATTGAAAGTAGTGAGATTTGGATTTTAACATGCTGGGTTCCACACTTTAACACTAGCCTCACCACATACATCCAAGGAATATTCAGTGTTTTTTTTTTTTTTTTTTTTTTTTTTTGCGAACAAGAGCTCAAAGCAAGAAATAGCTCACAAATCATGGTCGTTTGATTCAATTAAAAGGATCTAGGTTCAAATCTAATTATAACAACGTTGAATATTAGCCCAGCTACCACAGACCAATAGAACCTAAAAGAACAGGAGGCCCCTTCAATTGAAGCTCAAAAGGCATGAAAACCCCCAGAATATACTCGAATTAAACCAATATCGCAAATAACAAAGAAATAATAGAACTGGAAAGGAATAAGAAAAGAAGAGAAGAAACCCTAACCTCTATGGGTAAAGCGAAGTCGATTGAGAGAGAGCATTGAGCTCTGATGGAATCAAGGAAGGTGGGACCCATCTGGGGGCAGACAGGAGAAGGTGCGTCAGCCGACGATTTGACGACTGAGAAGGCGGAGATGCAAAAGAGAAATGCCAATAGACACCGCAACCAAGCCATGTGAGAAAGATGGAGAGTGTCACCTCCTTTTGCTTTCCTTTTATTTTTCTTTCCCCCTTTCTATTTTATCTGATTTTATCCTGTTTCTCTCAAATTTCTGATCTTTTCCTCTTTTGCTCCGTGTCACCTCTCTCTCTCTATATATATAGAGATCTCTCTCTCACCATTATCTGGTATCACCTAAGGTACCTCACCGTCTAACTTCGAATTTGGCTCGTTCTTTATATATTAGCACGAATCTTAAATTACCACGTGCATTGCAGCCTTGGGCCGGTTTGATTAGGATTCTGATCTAACTTGAAACTCAAAAGGTAAGGTAATACAGAGGATCCGAACTCAGCTATCAGGCCACACAACAGTCAACCATCCCGTACCTTCTCTGCGTTTCACAGATAAAAGCGGTAAAACTACCGCGCAAAAATACGATCCGAGTCCGATACCAAAGCGGTCTAGCCCTGTCGGCTACGCATTTTGATTCAAGGGCTCGTGTATTTTTACTTTTCTAGGTGCATCATACGTCGGTTTCCTTTTTAATAGCAAGTGTCGAAAAGACTGCATCTTGCAGTGCCACTGGAATCATACAGGTGGGTCCTCATCATCGGTCACCCAGGTGCTATTGCTATACTTATTGTGTAATTATTGAGTTGTGCTGTGTACTTATGGTAGCCTTGTGATAAGAGATGCTCAATAGCATCCATGATTATTTTGGGTGAGGGGGTTTCTTTGATTTTAAATTTGTAATAGCCATTGGGCTTTTCTGAAGATGCTCAAAACCATCCATGATTATTTGGGTGAGGGGATTTCTTTGATTTTAAATTTGTAATAGCCATTGGGCTTGTTTGACCGTTGTTAAAATTAATAAAATATATATAGGAGCGTAGTATTCCGATTGAACAATTTTATCAAACGCATGGGTATGCGCGGTTGCAAAATAAAAAATAAAAATAGCTGGAATAATTTTTTTGTATTTGTCTTATTATAATAGCTTAAATTTAATTTTTTTTATAAGAACATACTATTTTAGTAGGAAGCGTCTAATTATTCACAGTTTTTTGTCCACCATTTGTCCACAGCTTTGACTTGCGCGAATACTATAAAATTACTTATATGTGCTGTATAATTATCCAATATATCACATAAAATATATCAGTTAATCACAAAACATCCAGCAACTATTTAAAGTGGTCCTATGATAGTTAAAAAAATATTGCAACTTGCATAACGTAACATGACAAAATAAATATACTTTCAAACTGTACTTTCAGAAACTACAGTTATATGGAGTTATTGGCAGTTAGAGTTAGTTATTAGCGGTTATTGACAGTTAGAGGTAATTATTAGCATCCGCACTGGGTTGAATCTTATATAATGTAAAATTGAATCTTGTATACAGTAAAATTTTCAATTGAATTTTGTATACTGTAAAATTGAATCTTCTACACAGTAAAATTTACAATTGAATCTTGTATACTGTAAAATTGAATTAGCAGAACTGTAAAATTGAATCTTGTATACAATAGAATTTCCAATTGAATCTTGTATACTGTAAAAATTAAATCTTGTATACATTAAAATTTTCAATTGAATCTTGCATATTGTAAAATTGAATCTCGTATATTGTAAAATTTTCAAATAATACTGTAAATTTTCAATTGAATCTTGTATACTGTAAAAAGACATTAAATGAGAGTGGATAGGGTTGTGGATAAATGGTGGACAAAACCCAGTGGACAGAAACCTTTTCTCATTTTAGTAAGACAAAAGAGTTGAATTCATTATTCTAACTATTCAATTCCATTCAAACAAAGAACAAGCTATTCCGAATAGCCTTGTTCTAATAATAGCCTATTTTTACTCCAACTAAACATTATCCTCAAAGATTAAGAACAGCAAATTAAGAATAAATGATTATTAGTGGAGAAGAAATTATAGGCTCCGGACCATCTATCCCCAAATGTTCTCCAATCTCTTCTTCCATTTTTATCTCTAATTTCAAAAGTCTAAGACTTTAACAAACAAAAAAAGTCGGCACTCTCCCATTCCGATTCTGATCTCCTCTCAAAAGCAAAAGTCGTCTCTCTCTCGCCTCATCATTCTGATCTTAATCTCCTCTCACCTCTGCCAAATCTCCACTCAGTTGTGATACCGATTAAAAGATCTCTCGTAAACAATCTCAATTAGGACCTGCGACAACCACCTCATCGAACTTCTCTTTCCTCTTCTTCCTTCTCGAATCCTATTGCAATTATTTCTCCAACCGTCATACCACCTACCTCTGCCTCCAACCTCTTAGTGCTTGGAATTTATAAGATAAAATAAGAGTTATTTACAAAGAGGAAGAGGGAGAGGAAGAAGGAGATAGAAAAGAAAAAGGACTCCTAAAATATGTGTTTTAATGCATTATTAAGACTCTATGGGAAAATTGTTAAATTTTTTTGAAATATTAAGATTTGTCTTTTTTTTTATAACTTGGTATAATATTAAGATTTGTCAAAAGCAAAATTAAATACATAAGAAATTCATTGTTAGGTCTTTCTAAAAGCTCTATTAAAACTTGTTAAAATAACAATTAAGTCTTATTAAAAACACACCAAAAACATCTGAGAAGCACTATTAACTTACAACGTCAGGTATAAAGGCTTTAAAAATAAAGAAAACAACAACACGAGTATAACTCAAAAATTATTTATCGTGGATCTCATTTGAAAGAAAAAAATTAGATAGAATACTTTCTTAGTTTTATATTTTTCATAAAATTTCTCATAGATTATCAAAAAGATAGACAAAAATTGTCAGAGAAAAAAAAAAGAGTGAGTGAAAGAAATATTTATTTTTTTTAGCTTGGAGGCAAATTGGGAGAAAAATAATTATCACTGTTAAAACTTGTTAGAAGAAATAGTGAGACTTGACTAAAACACTATTAAAACATTAGTGAGCACCACTAAGGCTAGAATACTCATTGTTGATTTTCTTTAATCCGATGCCAGTGACTTTCCTGAATACGATATGTGCCATTAGTTGTTTAACTGTTAAAATCTCTGACAGTTCGAGTTGTAAAATTGTTGGGAGAATTGTAATTGGGAGACTATTATATTATTTATCAGTACATTATTATTTGATATTATTTAAATAACTATCAATATTATCGATATTATGTCATTTTTTGTAGGATTATCATTTTTCATTAAAGGACTTCGGTAAATTCCAGCATCCTTTAGATGTTGTTTTTGAGAATTGAACATGCGACTTCTCCGTAGATAGACAGATCCATATAGACCATGTCACTACACTAAATTCACAATTTTTTACTATTTCACATGATTATAATTATCGATATTATTATCATTATTACAATTAGTATTAGTATTATTATTATTGTTACTATTATTATTACTATTATTATCATCATCATCACCATCATCATCACTATCATTTACCACAGTGTTATTATTTAAACTATTATTATCGATATTATTAGTGAGTCCACGGTATCGTGCATAGTATGGATTGGTCTATAATACTAATTAATATTTTTATTTTCAAAATTTTATCAATTAATTTGAACCATTCAATATGATCTCCATATGACTATGTACTTGGATACCTAATTTTATATTTTTTATAATTTATTTACTATTTTTTAAGATAGGTAGAAAATCACTTTGATTTGAACATTTTGGACCATTCAAAAAAATGATTTTCCACCTATCTTCAAAAATAAAAATATTTCTAAAAACCATAAAAGTTGGTTTGCGAGTACATTTTTGTATGAGAATCATATTGAACGTTCGGATTGACTATTAAGATTTCAAAAACAAAAATGTTGGTATGTATTACAGACCAATTTGTGCTATACATAGTACCATAGACTCACTCTTATACTATTTAGATTATTATTAACAACATTATCATCATCATTGATATACTATTATTATTATGATGATGATCCTCAATTTCATAATCATTTATCATTTTAAGTAATAAATATTATTGTTGTTGTTGCTAATATACGATTTATTTTTTCACTATTCTATCTAATTTACTATAAAATATTATCTACTCTTCTAAATTGTTCATAATGGGCTATTTTGCACAATTAGGCTAAATACTATCCATTTTAAATTGTGGAGAATAGCTCTCAATCTAAATTTTCCAGGTCTTGATTTTGAGTTCATTTGTGTGCACTTTGAACACATTAAACTCCAAAATTTTTATAAATACCCAAAAACAAAACGAAATAACCAAATCTACTCAATTTTTGAAAGAATCTCGGAAAATACCCAATCCGGTTACTCAACAACTGGATTTTCAATTTCTTTCCGCTCACTACGCGGAAATAGAAAGGAAGAGAGAAAGAAAGAGGAAAAAAAAAGGTATTTTTATTATTATGATTTTGATTTATTTTATATTTTATATTTTTATGATAAAATTATTTTTTTAATATTTCACATAGTTTATTATTAAAAATATATTGTAATATTGATTTGTACAATATTTTATCTATATATTTATGTTTGGAAAATAATGGGTATATTTTATGTATATATTTTTACATAGTTTTTAATATTTTATGTATATATTTATACAATATTTTTCATATTTAGTGATATTAGATACATGACTATTTTATGTGTATATTTATTTGATATATTTTTTAATTAGATTATATATGCTACTAAATAGGAAATTAGATAAAAACAAAGAATATCAAAAGAGAATGGAAGAGAGAAAAGAGAAAAAAAGGTAATTTTTTTATAATTAATTTGTAAAATTTAATTTATGAAATTATGTTATTTATTACTTTTTAAATTATTTATTATTCAAACCAATTAAAACAAAAATTATGTCCCACATTAAAGAAATATTCAAACAGAGAAAGAAGAGCAAAGTAATTTTTTATAAATAATCTAAACTATTTAAATTTTTTTATAATTTTTTCTAAACCATTTTAAATTACCTAAATTATTCTAAACCATTATGGAACCAATTTGCAATTTAAACTATTTTACACCATTTTGAAAATTTCTAAATTATCCGGGCACCAATTTGAAATTTTTAAAATTATTCTATATCATTTTGGAACTTTATAAATTATTCGGGCACATTTTACTTTTCCCTTTTCGCTTTAATTTCTTTTTTTTTTTTTGTTTACCATTTGCTATCTGAATTTTCTTTTTAGAGACAAGCTCATCATCATGAGATACCTTATATCTTATTTTAATTGTTACAAACCTTATGCTTTTTATTATCAATCAAATGAGAGCTCAACTCTTATTTTTTCTCAAAAAAAAAAAAACTATCATGCACCTTATCTATGTTGAGCAACTAATTAATTATATTGACAATTGTTAAATTAATCTTATATATGTGTTAATAAGGAACTTAAAAATTTGCAATTTTATATATATGGATCTTGAAGCTAACAGGAAGCTAACTAATGAAATTCAAAGAGACCCAGTAGACTTGTTGAGACAACCAAATAAAAGTATATTTTAAGAGAAAAGGTATTGTCTCCCGACTTTTGATTTCCGGATTGTGGGTTAAGTAACGAAGCAATTGAAGAAGAAGATGAGTCTCGTATTTCACTTAGTTGTGAAGCACAACACAGATACCTCACCTAGTGAGTAGAGAAAGTTGGTTTTGTAATTTTTCATTGTTTTGTATGTACAAAGGATTGCAGTACTGAACACTTTATGGTTGAATACTATATTGAATTTATTTATTTTTTCATAAAAAATGTGACCATTTTAGAGTTTTAAATTCAATTATGTGCAGCCTCGATTTGCTTTTCAGTGTTTTCATTTTGCATGTTTAACCTGTTGTTTTCTCATCGTTCCGAATTTTTTTATTTTATATGTAATTATCCTCATCTTCATCATGATGATCATCAGAGTTATTAATTTAATTTTGGTGTGCAGTGTGACTCACCTGCACCTATCAAGAATCAAGACTGGATACGTTGATCTTAGTACGCTAATCTTCATTGTGGGAATCTCCATACTAGTATTAATTGTAGGGTATTTTTGGAAAATAGGTCACTGGTGAAATACACTTTGCATCAAAGTTTTTTATTTGCATTTGAGGCCTGATTTCATGCTATTTAGTCAGCTCGAACAACAGGAATATTTTGTAGTTCAATAAAATAAAAAAATTGTAAAAAAAAAATTGAATTTTTTTTACCGGTTTGTATTCAATGAAATTCTCTACAGAGTCATATGATAAAGTTTATAGAATTCAAAAAAATACATAATTGAATTTTTTTTTTACTGTTCTGCAGTATTCAATGAAAATGTCTACAAAGTTATGTGATCAGGTTTATAGAATTCAAAACAATTGAAAGTATCATTCAGATGCAAATTTAAAAAAAAAATTAAAAAAAATTAAAATTTGGAACAAAATTTACCGGTTTACAAGATTAAATGAAACTATTTACAGAGTTATGTGATAAGGTTTACATAATTCAAAATATTTAAAAGTAGTATCTAGAAGGAGCTTTGGAAAAAAAATTCGATTTTTTTTTTTACATTTAAAAAAAAAAATTTTGAAAAAAAATTAAAATTAAAATTTTTTTTATCTGTTTATAGGATTAAAGAAACTATTTAGAGAGTTATGTGATAAGGTTTATAAAATTCAAAATAATTAAAAGTAGTATCTGGAAGGAGATTTGAAAAAAAAATGAAAAAAAAA
Source organism: Carex pumila (assembly GCA_033356055.1). NCBI lineage: Eukaryota > Viridiplantae > Streptophyta > Magnoliopsida > Poales > Cyperaceae > Carex > Carex pumila. The sequence goes on from JARJHM010000086.1 coordinate 444,109, forward strand.
TTCTAATTTTTTTTACATATATCTGTTTACATCATTTAAAAGTGGTCTTGGTTAGTTATTAGTTTTGAAAAACTGTTAGACATCTTCTAAATGTGGTCCTGGTCAAAGGTCTAAAAGTGGTTCCAATCAAAGCAGTTAAAGTTATTAAAGTGGAGGTTAAAGTGCATGTTAAAGTGAAAGTTATTAGGGACCACACAGAAATGAGAATTTTAGGTTGACATAATTTATTGAATCAGTTTACATGATTTAGTACTGAAGTTTACCGAATTTAGTATTGAAGTTTACATGATTAGTTGAAAATATTCGTAGATTTTTAGAGGACTATTAGCCGCTTCCATAACTTATTATTGTTTATCCATTATCTCGTTAACTTAAAAATAAAAATAATTATGTTAAGCGAAAGACCTCTCATAGTATCTATAATGAGCTACTCAATATTTGAATGACGATCAATACGGTATATTTTTAATTATCCTACCGAGGCCAGGGAATTGAAACCGTGTTGTGTTGTATTGTGGTATGTTATGTTCATGTGTATAAGGAATACATGATGTGTCGTGTCTACTGAAATTTTAAGACGTGTCATAGTGTATTGTGCCGTAAAGTTTTCAAAATGAATATATGACATTTTTTGGCAACTCTTTTTAAAGAGTATGTTTGTTTGTTAAGGGATTATATGAGAAGATTTGATATAGATGGAAAGTTATTTTTGAAAAATTGAGAACCCACATTACAAGTATATAAGAAATTGATTACGAAAATGTATTGAAATGAGTGTTTGGTTTTATTGTAGAATTAGTTATGAGAAATCTTATTTTTCTCACTTATTAAAAATAGAAAATTATTATTTTTCTCAACCGTTCAAATACGTTATGCAAGAATCTCAAAGCATAAGTAATATTGCTCCTCGTGTTATCTCCAAATAGGCGAATTTGTATTCTCTGCATTAATTCAAAAGAGAATCTTTTGAGTTAATAAATTCAAACCATCTGATCTGTTTTAAGATTCATTCAAACTAGATCCGCACTAATATTAAAGGGCCCCCTATATCATAAGCAGGGATCGGATTGGCTCCATTTAAAATCAGACGGTTGAGATTCATTAACTCAAAAGACTCTTTTTTGAGTTAATCCAGAGGATACGCATTCCAAATAGGCATCATACATGTCGATCGCACAAAAATTGAGATATCCCAAGGATACGCACTCCTCTCGGCCATTTTTATTAATACCCCCCCCCCCAAAAAAAAGTTAATTTTAAAATAACTCCGTATTGGTTTTTTTTTCATAAATGCCTCGACCGCTGGGCCCACGGGCGGCCCAAAAAAACCACTAGACTACCCCCTACAGAGGCGGGTCACACCCCTACCAGACCGCCCCCCTATAGGGGCGGGCCACATCTCTAGCAAACCGCTCGGGCCAGGGGCGGTCCACTAGATACCAGATCGCCGGTGGTCTGGGCGGTCCTCTTTTTTTTTTTTTAGAGATCTTAATATTTTGAAGTGATGTCGTAACTCTTTATAACTTTGTTTTGGTTTGTCAGTTGGATATCAAAATTTAAAGATAACCCTAATTAAGGACTTGGCATTGATTCAAAAATTTCCAACCTCTGACAGCTTGTTAATCTTCTTCTCTTTATTTCTGGTACTAAAACAGTAGTTAGCTACTAAAATATATTAAAATCTCAAATTAGATCTCTGTCCCTGCACAATGCACTCTAGATTGACATTTGGTTTGGTACCAAGTAGGGATACAAACGGATCAGATACGGATCGGATAGTGCTCAACCCATATCCGTATCCGTATTTTTTTTTCGGATACGAATACGGATCGGATAGTAACCGGATACGGATACAGATCGGATATTAAATGGATACAGATACGGATCGGATATTTTTGGATACGAATACAGATACGGATATATCTAATTAACTTGTTACACCATTACAAAATATATATCTGATTAACTAAAATTCCCCAACATAACTATAAATTTAATTAAAAATACTAACACAAAAGATATTCTTTAAAGATATTCTAATACAAAAGATAAATAGACACAAAAAAAATTCTCTCAAATCTTAACATATCCGGATGGAATATGCTAGCATGCTATGCATAGCATAAAACCCCTCCATGCAACGGCTCGGATTTCGAGTTTTTAAAATTCTAATGGTCGATCCGAACTGTTCATCTTGTTCTCCATATTAATTTGTGTTTGGAGACCAAATTTTATATTTTTTGGAATTTTTTTACTATTTCTTTAGATTTATTGAAAATCGTTGTTTTTTTATGGTCCAGATTTGCTGAAAACAGCGATTTTCAATAAATCTAAAGAAATAGTAAAAAAATTCCAAAAAATGTAAAATTTGGTCTCCAAACACATATTAATATGGAGAACAAGATAAACGGTTGAGATCGACCATTAGGATTTTGAAAACTCAAAATCCAAGCCGTTGCATGGAGGGGTTCTCTGTTATGCATAGCATGCTAGCATATTCCTATCCGGATATCCGAAAAATTAAAATATCCGGATCCAGATAATTATCCGTATCTGTATCCGTATCCGATTCCGAAACTCAACCCGTATCCATATCCGAATTCGCATAAAAAAATTCGTATCCATATACGAATCCGCAACTATCCATATCCGAATATCCGAATCTGCAAAAATTTGGATACGGATCCGGATTCAGACGGGTAATATCCGACCCATTTGCACCTCTAGTACCAAGTCCAAACTCAGCAGCCAAGCACTAAAAACATCAAATTTGACATCTCCTGGTAAATCAAAAAGTCTGGATTGATACAAGAATCAAACTACAAAAGTGATTACACTAGCATGTAGAGCATTCAAAAATACACAGAATTGATACAAATTTCAATTTATTTAGATTTTTCTACAATTAGTTATGAATTTCCAAATTTCGGCTTTTGAATAAACTTTAAACAGCCATAACTTTGGCTAGAAAAGTTGAATTTGTGCATATGACCACTTTTCGAAAAGGGGGAGATGAGATGGATCCAAATATCACCCTAGGGAAACCCCCGGATATCCGAAGAATCAGAATTTCAAAACAATGTCGTTTAGTGGCTCAAAAATTTAGTTTAATTTTCGGTAGGTATACAACAATCGGTATTTTGTTTATAAACGTTGTTTGATTTTTTTTATATAATATATGTATATATAATGTAATATATGTATATGTATATATAATGAGGAGGGATCGAATGACACCCTTTTTTGGTGACATCGAATAACATCGTGCATTTTCGAAGTTTTCAAAGTCCAAACAGTCGATCCAAACCGTTCAACATAATAGATATGTTAAAATGTGCTTTCAGGTCAAATTTTATATTTTTTGAATTTTTTTTACTATTTATTAAGTATTTAACAATATCGCTATATTCAGACCGTTGAATATTTGTACCCATCTTAATAAATAGTAAAAAAATTTAGAAAAATATAAAATTTGATCTGCAAGCACATTTTAACATATCCATCAAGTTGAACGGTTTGGATCAACTGTTTAGAATTTAAAAATGCATGGTGTCATCCGATGTCACCAAAAAAGGATGCCATTAATACATTTATACATATGTATATATAATGAAGTTTAAGTTTAAATTGTAATAATGGTATATATAATGAGGAGGGTTCAAATGCACCCAAATTTTTGTGCACCCAAATGCACCCTATCTTTCAAATCATTTTTCTTCGTTTTCAAAGTCTGAATAGCCAATCCAAACCGTTAGATATGATATATATATTAAGATGTGCTTGGAGACCAAATTTTACATTTTTTGGAATTTTTTACTATTTATTAAGCCACTTTGAAAATCACCGATTTTACATTTTCTGGACCATTGGATCAGCGATTTTCAAAGTGGCTTAATAAACAGTAAAAAAATTCTAAAAAATATAAAATTTGGTCTCCAAGCACATCTTAATATATAGATCTCATCTAATGGTTCGGATTGACTATTTGGACTTTGAAAATACAGAAAAAGGATAGGGTGCATTTGGGTGCACAAAAATTTGGGTGCATTTGAACCCTCCTCATATATAATACATGCATATATAAACTCATTTTTGTTATTTGAAGTTAAAGTTGTAATAATGGTATGCATTTGGTGGACGGATTGGTACTGCCAAGCGATTAATCTGGCATAATTAGTCATAATTATAAATAATCGGCCGATTAGTCAGAAAAATCTGTGATAGTTTAATTGCCGCCAACAACTAATTATCAGCCAATTAATTAGTCTAAACAGTTGCTTTTTACAACACTGATTTAAAGTATCATTATTTGTTCTTCTAAAAAATGTATCTTTATTCTCAAAAGTTTTTGAAAGTACTAATCTATTTGTGAACCATGTACTAAAGAATTTTTTTAAAATAAATTAGTTTTTTCATTACTTGATCAAAATTAGAGTGTAAGGTACCTTACAATATTTTTGAGAGTCATTTAATCAGATGTTAGACTACAAGAAGCAACAATCCATTTTTTCTATTGTAGAATGGTAGCTTTCTTGATATGTTTTATGTTTGGTTCAAATTAACAAATAACACGAGATTATGCATATGTTCGTCAAACAGATCACATGTTATACTCGTGCTATTTGTAAAGATGAGATCAGCTTAATTTGAAAATACGGTTGACCGAACCCTATAATTACAATGAGAGAGGTCTACCATTGAAAATTTAAATAATCCATTTCTAAGATTTTTTTTAAATTAATACTGGCGGGTCCTGTTTAATTTTTACTCTGATCCATCTAACCTAGTTGCATTCAAGGAAAATATTCATTTTCTTCGTAAAATTATTAAGATTCTTTTAAAAAAAAAAAGAGGACCGCTCGGACCAGGCCCGTCCCTGTAGGGGGCAGTCAGGTGGCTTTTTTGGGCTGCTCGTAGGCCCAGCGGTCAGGACATGTATGAAAAAAAAATTCAATGCAAAGTTATTTTTAAAGTTAACTTTTTTTAGGGATATTGATAAAAATGGCCACACTTCTCCCCTGTTCCCTCCTCAGAGCAACTTTTTCGGCCATTTTTATTAATATCCCAAAAAAAATAGATAATTTGAAAAATAACCTCGTTTTTTTTTTTTTTATTAATACCCTAACCGCTTGGAAGCGAAGCGGGCCAATATCAACACCAAACCGCCCATATAGTGGGCGGTCCACTGTTTTTTTTTTTTTTTTTTTTATAAGTTTTTTTTTTTAAAAACAGAAATTTTTTATTTTTTTATTGAAATATTAGAAATATTGAATATATTTCTTTAGAAATAGATGTAATACAATATAATTTGATTTATTAGAAAGACTACAACAAATAACCCGGATCAATATTTTTCAGGACGGATTTTTCGCGGCTATAAGAAAAATTAATATATCTCTTTATGTGTTATTTGATAAGCCAAAATTGTATCTATTTAAACCTAGGGTTAGGTATGTAAATTAAGCCAAGTTTTGGTTAAATTAGTTTAAATTAGGTTTAATTAGGTTAGAAATGTCCAAAAGTTCAAGGTACTGCCCTAGTTATGTTTGTTTTACAGGTAATCAAGTGTTTGAACCTTAACGAAGTAAAACAGGTGAGTTAGCACGAAGAAATGAGCTTCTGCCAACATTTATTGCGGCCCGAAATGGAGTTATTGCGGCCCGCAACCAAACAAGTCAGAGCCTCTTCATTACAGCACAGTTATTGCGGCCCGCAATAAAGTTATTGCGGTCCGCAATGCACTGTAGCAGTCAGCCAAAAATAGAGTCTGAACTTAAAACGGCCATAACTTTTGACTCGTAACTCCGATTTAGGCTTGTGACCACTTTTTGGAAAGCTAACGAGAAGATCTACAACCTAAGAATATAAAACGAATGTATTGCTACAGTACATTGCGGCCCGCAATGAATGTATTGCGGCCCGCAATTAGGTCGGTTCAGAGTCCGAATTTGCTATTTTTTGTTGGTTATTTCTAGGTTTTAGAGGGGGTTATAAAATGAGGGTTGCAGAACTGTTTGAAGGACGTTTTTTAGGCAGAATTTTCTAGGTTTAGAACAAGGAAAAACAAGGAATAGCAAGAAGAGAGAAGAAGGGAGAAGAGATCATTGATCAACCGATTTTATTATTTTCTTTCTTTCCTTTGGAACTCTTTTATTCTTTTGATTTCATTTGTGTCTTAGCCATGGTTGGCTAAGGGCTTTTCTAGGGTTGATTAGGGTTGTACTTGAAACTTTTGTTATGATTTAGTTGGTTTTATTGCATATGTTCTTGTTCTTTGTTATGATCTATTCTTTATTTTAATTGATTGTGAGGACTTAATCGAAATCGCATGAAACCCTAGGATTTGGTATTTACAATTGAGAAATTGAATATTAGGTCCAGACCATAAGGAATAGGGTATTTGATAGGCTAAGTACCGAGAGGTGACGCTTGTCTTATACGGGTTTTACCTAATAGTTTAGACAAATTGTGCCAAGTACCGAGAGGTGAAAGACGATTTTCTAGATCTATTGGGACAGTAAGAACTTAATGACTTTAGATTAGGGTAGCCAAGTACCGAGAGGTGACGTTTATTCTAATTTAAAGATGGTATTAATATAGAGATATCCCTTTGTACCTACAACATCCAACTGTGCCTTCATAATTAAAAGAACAAATTTAATAAACCAATTAGTCATAACACTAGTGGATAGGAACCCTAAGAAACCCTAATTTCTCATACTTGTTAAAAATTCAGATTTTGCTTTAAGACTTTAGTTTAATTCAATTTAATCACAACCAACCCATCCTAAAAACAAACAAATTCCTTTTATTTTCTTTTACTAAATTAAATTGATTAGGTTAGACTTGAAATTCCGACTTGTCCCTGTGGAGACGATCCCTAAGTACTCCTCGACAAGGTTGTACACTTGCAACCAAATTGAGTGCAATTTAGGATTTATTACTTGTATTGCATAATTCACATCATTATTGGACAAAAATAAAAATGCTTAGATTCCGAGTTATTGATCCCGGTTCAAAAGTCACTTCTATGTAATCTAGAAAATATTATAATCCTTCTAGGACATTTAATTTATAAAAAGTTGTATCTATTTTGAGAATTCTTTTTGAATAACAATTATTAAATAACTTAAAGTTTTTATTTTTTTTCAAAAATAGATACAACTTTTTATAAATTAAATGTCCTAGAAGGATTATAATATTTTCTAGATTACATAGAAGTGACTTTTGAACCGGGATCAATAACTCGGAATCTAAGCATTTTTATTTTTGTCCAATAACACATAAAGAGATATATTAATTTTTCTTACAGCTGCGAAAAATCCGGCCTGAAAAATATTGATCCGGGTTATTTGTTGCAGTCTTTCTAATAAATCAAATTATATTGTATTCCATCTATTTTTAAAGAAATATATTCAACATTTCTAATATTTCAATAAAAAAATAAAAAAAATAAAAATTTATGTTTAAAAAAAAATTCAAAAAAAAAGAACCGCCCTTGGATTGGGCGGTCTGATTTTTTTTTTTTAAAAAAAATTTTAATTTTTTTTTTAAACAAATTTTTTTTTTATTTTTTATTGAAATATTAGAAATGTTGAATATATTTCTTTAAAAATAGATGGAATACAATATAATTTGATTTATTAGAAAGACTGCAACAAATAACCCGGATCAATATTTTTCAGGCCGGATTTTTCGCGGCTGTAAGAAAAATTAATATATCTCTTTATGTGTTATTGGACAAAAATAAAAATGCTTAGATTCCGAGTTATTGATCCCGGTTCAAAAGTCACTTCTATGTAATCTAGAAAATATTATAATCCTTCTAGGACATTTAATTTATAAAAAGTTGTATCTATTTTTGAAAAAAAAATAAAAACTTTAAGTTATTTAATAATTGTTATTCAAAAAGAATTCTCAAAATAGATACAATTTTTTTATAAATTAAATGTCCTAGAAGGATTATAATATTTTCTAGATTACATAGAAGTGACTTTTGAACCGGGATCAATAACTCGGAATCTAAGCATTTTTATTTTTGTCCAATAACACATAAAGAGATATATTAATTTTTCTTACAGCCGCGAAAAATCCGGCCTGAAAAATATTGATCCGGGTTATTTGTTGCAGTCTTTCTAATAAATCAAATTATATTGTATTATATCTATTTCTAAAGAAATATATTCAACATTTCTAATATTTCAATAAAAAAATAAAAAATTTCTGTTTAAAAAAAAAAAACAGTGGACCGCCCACTATATGGGCGGTTTGGTGTTTATATTGGCCCGCTCCGCTTCCAAGCGGTTAGGGCATTAATAAAAAAAAAAAAAATGAGATTATATTTAAAATTATCTATTTTTTTTGAGATATTAATAAAAATGGCCGCAACTTTTTCCTTTATTGTTATTTACTCCTTTTTTTTTCAAATGATAGCACTGAGTCAAAAATAGCACAATAAAACATCTTTTCATCTCTGCCGATTGTCCAATAACAAACTCACAAATTTAGCACAGTAAACAGCTTCTTTTCGTGAAGCTCTTTCTATAGACATCCATTTTGTTTAATTTCCGCCTTCTCTTTATTAATTCTCATTAAAATATGATAGAAAGTGAGTTTTAACTCTGAATTCTATCAAATTATTCTAGTTTTCCTTTACGCTCAAAATCATGTTATCTGTGAGAAGAGAATGTGTATATTAGGGCATAAATCTTTTCTCGTTACATAACTCTGCATACTCTTTGTGAATAAAACTGGATATTGTTCTTTTGCTTTTCACGTAACTAGTTTAAGAATCTTTTTAAGTAAGAGTTGGAATTCAAGTCATCTAATTATTTATTATTCACAGATAATTGCTCATTCTGAATTTTAAAACATGACTTCCTACACAGAGAATATTATTTTTGTCACTAGACAAAAAACTAATTCTCTAGTTTGAGAATTATTGTATATGACATTTGTTTTTTTTTTATAAGCGAAAATTATTTTTATTTTTATTTTTAATGAAACACACTCGCTGACCTTGACCTTTACAACAGAATACTAATTATTTTTCTTAATTTATTTAATTAATAATTAAATAAGTTTAATTATTTACAATTGATTGCAATAATTATGTTAGATAATTAAATTAAAGGATACAAAACATGATGATGCAAAGGACATTTAGTCTTTATATACCAAAATATATATTTTATTCATATTAAAATTTCATCTTTAATTTTACTATTTTACCGAACAAGTGATTCTTAGTATGAATTAAGTTTTTAATCAATTATCTTTTAAGGAGGGTTATCGAACTAAGTCCATGTTTACCAGTACGATTCGACATAAGACACGTTTTAACATGCACACCGTGCTGGTATTTAGACTGAATCTACATCATCTGCATTAACGCACTGTTTGAATTAATTTTTCGACCGTGTGATTAAAATTTGAACCAATCCGGACCACACCTATAACACACAGCGACCTTTAATATTAATGTGAATTTAAATTGGACGGTCATCTTAACTCAAAATTTGAGTTAACACAGAGGATTCGGAATTTTTTTCATAAATCATAAATAATTAAAAAATTTTAACGATAACAATACGATTGCTCTTTTTTTTTTAAAAGGCATAAGGTCCGGACGGTCCATCTGGTCTCACAAATTGTTTTTCTCCAGACCGGACGGACCGTTCGATCTGAAATTTTTTTTTTTTGCGTTTTTTTTAGTTTTTCATTTTTTTTTTATTATCTGCCACAGAAGATCCGAAATTTTTTCACTTTTCTCCGGACCGAATGGACGGTCCGGTCCTAATTTTTTTTTCACTTTTGCATTTTATCAGACCGGACTGTCCGTCCGGTCTTAAATTTTTTTTTTTTGTTTTTTTTTTTTCTGTTTTATTTCGTATGACTGTGGGTTTTGAAATTTTTTTTTTCTGTTTTATTTCTGTGATATCACGTGGTCTTAATTGCTTTTTTGTTTTTTCTGTTTTGTTTCTATGATACCGTGGCAATTCCCTTCCTTCTTCTTTCTCTCCTACATTGTTGTTTTCTCTGCGTGGTCATTCATCTTCTTCATTCTTTCTTTCTCTCCTCACTTAATTTTTTTTAAACTCTGATAATTAGTGTGATTTTGATTCTAATCACATGAACTTGTTTAGTTTTGAGAGAAGAACAATAAAAGCTTCAGATCTACAAATTTCGTTAGGTATGTATTTAATTCTTATATTTTTGTTAAATAATTCGTAATTATGAATAAATAATTAGAATAAATAGTTTATATAGTAATTGTAGTATAAATAAATAGTTCATATGTGTTTTTTTTAGTAGTACACTGTGAATTTCAAAATATATGGAAATTATGCATATTCCCAAATTATGAAAAGTATTCTTTCATTCCATGGTAGCATATTTATCTGGTCTTAGAGTTGCTCCTATGTTCTTTCTAAATGTCTCCCTCTGATCAAATGATAAATTAATACAGGTAGTTAGAATTAGCCTTTTAATTGTGGAATTTGTATCCTCTGTAATCGAAATTTCTGGAAACCCTCTAAAATCTAAAATTTATAGCATCATATTTACCCATCTATATTTTAAAAACTCAAAATTTTTGCCTAATTTAGTTTCATTTTCTAGTAGAACTCATTTTAGATTTATAAATATCCATTTTATCCTTTATTAAAAATAAAAAAATATGTAGCGTGTTTAAGAAAAATGTTTTGTTTTCTAATTGATTGGTTGTAAGGACAATTTATTTTAGTGTAGATGATGCATGTAGTATTTTTGGAATTATTTATTTCATAATTATATAGATGCAAGGTTTATTTGCATGTAGTTTTTATTTTAATCTAGATGCATGTAGTAATTGTTCAATGATATTTTTTTTAGTGTAGAATGAATGTTAATATTTGATTAGGTTTGCATGTCATGCATGTCAATAATGATTCGGATTTGCATATTAATTTTTTTTGTATGTATTTATTTATATTATAGTGAAAAATGGCACATGAAATACAAGGCGAAGAAACTTTATTGCCGTTGGCTCATGCACAACATAAATCACATGCGGCGACTGTAACGGTATTTGTTTAATATCGATTTGGAATTAAATTTATTTATTAAATTCATGAATTCAATTTTTTTTTGTTAAACTTTTTTTGCATGACAATTATTGTTTCAGCCTAATCATTGGTTGCCTACTGGAGCTTGCCAAATGCACATTGAGTACCACAAATGCATGAAAGAAGGTTTGAAGAATTTAGGATTGTATCATATGGTCAAAGTTCATCGATGTCAAATTGACAAAGGGTTGATCACTGCTCTCATCGAGTCCACAAATGCTTGTTTGGGTTTGTTGCAATTGTCCAATTTTCCGTCTCAGTGGTTTTTGCATATACCCTCCATGGACACCCCTCTGCTCTACATACAACTACATAACCAATACGATTGGTATATTGTTGTTGTAATTCTAAGTTATTATCTAGGGCAAATGCACCCAACTGGGATTGAAGATCGGCTTTGGATTCAAACATCTGTCCCACTGAAAATTGACCGTCAATTCTGGGTGGATAACCAAAAAATGCTTCATCCTTGTACGGCATCGGCACATCGTCATTAAATGTCGGAAAAGGATGCTGCAATCCTCGATTAATAAAGGGAATAGAATTTACCCACTCCTTCATTATATCTTGTATTCTAATTTCATCCTCCATTTCAGCCATATCATCGTCCCCGACAGCTGAGCCACCATGGTCAGAGTTTGTATCTGAGCTCGAGTTTGTGTTTGAGCTAGTATTATTATTCAGCTCGTCAAAACGAGTTGCCAAATCATTCACTATCGGTATTTCGGGTGGATCATCACAATATATGGGTGAATCAGACACCGTTGGGTATTGGCTACTTCCAGGTACACTACCCGGATATGGGTCATAATTGGTCTGACTAACAACTGGTACTGACTCAACCATTAAATCAAGAAGTTTAAAATTCAGTACCGGAGTGGCATATTCAAGCATCATGTGCCATATCATTTCCTCGTCCACGTTAAATAACTGGTATTTTTCTGCTGAGCCAGGAGGTGCCGTGTTCAAACGAGCCTTGATTGTTAGATCGAACTGGCTAGGTAGCAAATGAGTGCTAACATATATATATTTTCTTAGCTCATCAAGACTCGTTAAATTAGTAACAGGAAATGTGTAAGTCGGTGCGTCTGAAATTTCGCGTCCATAATAAACATTTATTATCACTTGAGACATTATCTGAAAAAAAAAACACAATCAATCGTCGATATCATTTTCAATTTTACAACCTAAAATATGATCATAATTGAAAAAATTAACTTACTATAATCTTTAGATGAAAACTGTCAATACAATGCAGCTGCCGATCTGTAAAAACACAATATTTTGATAAATCTTCTTTTTAGCTGAAAACTGTGAAAATGGTGGAGAAGAAGAAATTAATTGTCTGGTGAAAATGGTGGAGAAGAAGAAATCAATTGTCTGTTTCAGGAAGAAAGAAGATGGATTTTTATAGTGAAAAAAAATACATGGAGACCGAATCCCTAATTCGGTCTCCAATTTAAATTCTCGAGCCAATAATAACACTTGCTGAGTCAAAGTAATAATAATTGTTTCTTTAGAAAAATTAAAAGGTTTACTTTATCTTTACTTTAAAATTATTTAATAAAAGTCACAGCAAACAAACAAAAATCAGTTGCAATAATGATAAAAACAATAATATTAATAACACTTTCAGTCAAACTAATAATTATTATTTCTTCAGAAAAATTAAAAAGTTTACTTTATTCTTACTTTTAAATTATTTGCAACGATCGCGGCAAACAAAAACAATAAAAAAATGATGAAAACAGTATTATTAGAAGAAAAAATAAACACAGACCCACGGGTTGAATAAGGAAATTTAAAAACACTAAGACCGAACCAACCGTCTGGTCTGAAAAAAAATAAAAACAAAAAAAGGAGAAAACCAAAAAAAAAATATAAAACAAAAAACAAAAAAATTAAGACCACGTGATATCATAAAAAAAAACAAAAACAAAAAAAATTATAAACCCACGGCAATACGAAACAAAAGAAAACGAAAAAAAAATCAAAAATTTAAGACCGGACGGACAGTCCGGTCTGATAAAATGCAAAAGTGAAAAAAAAATTAGGACCGGACTGTCCGTTCAGTCCGAAGAAAAGTGAAAAAAATTCAAATCTTCTGTGGCGGATTATAAAAAAAATGGAAAACTTAAAAAACCGCAAAAAAAAAAAAAAATTCCCAGACCGAACAGTCCGTCCTGTCTGGAGAAAAACGATTTGTGAGACCGGACGGACCGTCCGGTCCTTATGCCTTTTAAAAAAAAAAAAGCAATCATATTGTTATCGTTAAAATTTTTTAATTATTTATGGTTTATGAAAAAAATTCCAGCATTCGATTAGAAATTGGGTAAGGAAACAAAAGCTGAAAGCCTAAGCTTCTGTGGCATGTTTTGAAATAAAGTAAAAGGTTCATTTTGAAAATAAAAGATCCTCCGGTACACAAAATATATGCAGAAATTACTTTGGTTGCAGGACTTGCAGCTTGCCACGTGACGTCTCGCAAGCGTGCAGTGTTCGGCAATCAGTCGTAATCAAGGCCAGGTGCCGATTTTTAATTCAATGAGAGTGCGCCACGTGGTTTGTGATGATTGGCCTGTTTGAACCGATGCTTCCCATATGTGCTATATTGACTATTGAGTATTGACATCAATCCAAAAAAAAATATATATATATTGAGTATTTTAGGGCTGCAAACGAATCCAACGCATGTCTTAATTTAAGGTTGGCTTGAATTAATTTTGAACTAAGTTTAATTTGAATTAATTTTGAATTAAATTTTTTACGTATTTAATTTTGTATATTTTACGACAATAAAAAGTGATCATAGTCAGTTAGTCACCGAAAATGAGAGGTGAAACTCGTCCAGTATTTTAGAACTGAGAGCGAGAGTTACGACTTACAAGTTATGATTTATGGCCGGATAGCCTTATGTTTTAACTTTTAAGTCATAACATAAGTTATCAACGGAAATCAATGATTCACGTTATTTTGAGATTCAAACTAAAATAGTTCGCGAACCTACTTAAAAACCAGGTCCAATTTGAATTTGGTTTGAATTAATTTCAAACTATTTTGAATTGAAATTTTTATGAACTTTTTCGAATCAAACTCGAATCGAATCACGAACTACGAATTTTTTGTGCAGCCCTAGTATTGACAATTGAGTGAACTAGGGTGTTCTTAGGTTCTAAATCTCTAGGGGTAAGTTTGGATGAAAAAAGGAATACAGCAAGAATAGAGCTAATATCAAATTTGAGAATAGTAGCTAACTCAACTTTTAGTTGGGTTAGTATAATAGTGAGCTAACCCACATAAAACAAATAGGGTACGTTTGGATCGCGATTTTTGGATTAGTAGTTGAGAATAGTGCTAACCCAAATGGTTTGAGAATAACACTAACTTTGGACTATTCGGGTTAGTAAAAATGTTATTTGTATTGTATTTTTAAAATAGCAATGGAGAGAATAAATAAAATAGTGATTAATCTAATATAATATTTAAACTAATATTATATTACATTTAATATCTAAACTAATATTTTATTTCATTTAATATTTAGATTAATATTATTACATTTAAACTATTTTTTTTAATATTAATCAAATATCTTATTTAGTACTAATCTTAATATTTAAACTAATATTATATTACATTTAACATTTAAATTAATATTATATTATATTTAATCTAAAATTTTATTTAATGCTAAACTAAAATTTAAGTAATATTATATTACATTTTATATTTAAATTAGTGTTCTAAATAGCTAGCTATAACGATTTTGGATCTAGAAAGCTAAGCTACGGGATAAAACTGCGCTATCGAGCTACGGTCGCTATAGCGCTAATAGCGGTCCGCTATAACGCGTAGCAGCAATAGCGGTCCGCTATGATACATGGGCTTATAATTTTACAATTTTAATAGGCCTTAATGTCCAGATGGGTTTTTTTTTTTTACTTTAACAAGCTATATCAATGCAATGGAACATGTGCGAGATATACCGCTATATCAATTAAATTTTGTATCATGCATTAATATATGGTAATGGTATATTTTGAATATGAGAAGGGATCAAGTTACAACAAGTTACCATAACCATTTTCTACATTTTCAAAGTCCAAATCGTTGATCCAAACTATTAGATGTGATCTCTACAATAAAATGTGCTTGGAGACCAAAATTCAATGGTCTGAATGTGACTAGTTTTTGTACTCATCTTAGTAAATAGTAAAAAAATTTTAAAAAATGTAAAATTTGGTATCCAAGCACATTTTATTGTAGAGATCACATCTAATGGTTTGGATCGACGATTTGGACTTTGAAAATGTAAAAAATGGTTGTGGTAACTTGTTGTAACTTGATCTCCTCTTTGAATATAAAATATATCGATAGTTTTTGAATTCGGGATATTTTGAATGACAATTTGAACTTTATATTGGTTCAATATGAATATTAGAACTTTCTAATCAATTTTAGTAGAAATATAAAATATAATTTTTTAAATAAAAAAGGCTATTTATGATAGCTTTCTCTATAGCTGCGCTATTTGCTAAAGTTTTTTTTTTTGTCTCCTCGCTGTGTCGCTATAAACGCTATTTAGAACCTCGATTTAGTGCTATTCTTGCTTTATCCAAACACCTATTTCTACTCATAGTTGAGTGAACTAGGGTCTTAAATCCTTTTCAAACGACGAATCAAAACTGTTGAAATATGTTTACCTTACTAGTGATGCATCTACATGTGAAAATTTTGAACTTTCGAATTAACTTAGTATAAAGCCAAGCGATAAAAAAACATCAAAAAATGAATGCATTAAATTAATTTATTAACCTTCTAATTTTTATCGCTCAACTTTATACTAAATTAATTTAAAAGTTCAAAATTTTCACAA
Organism: Carex pumila; assembly: GCA_033356055.1. Lineage (NCBI taxonomy): Eukaryota > Viridiplantae > Streptophyta > Magnoliopsida > Poales > Cyperaceae > Carex > Carex pumila. The sequence goes on from JARJHM010000086.1 coordinate 460,090, forward strand.
GTAGACGCATCACTCGTAAGGTTGGCGGATTTTAACAGTTCAAATTCGTCGTTTGAAGCTGATTTGATGAAATTTAGACTTGAGTTCACCAAAAAACTCGGTGAACTTAAGAACACCCTAGTTCTACTCTTGACAGTTTAAATTAAAAAGTGTGAAATTGCTCATGACTGACTGACGAGTTTGATCAATTGACATCTAATTAATTACTAAACTTTCATAATGTAATTACAAAAGTTACGTGAACCTAATTCGACAATCAATTTGTGGCAGTGGACTTCAGCTTGGGTCCGATGACCATTGGATCCCAAAGTGGTTCCAATGAATTCGCTCACCATCGAATCTGTTTTAGAATTCGTGCGCACTAATTTGAAAGGATACACAAAAGTGCGGGCGTGAATCCTAAAACAAATCTAATGGTGAGCGAACTCATTAGAACCAACTTGAGTCCAATGGCCATCGAACCCAAGCTGTTCTCGTGACAGTGTGCTCTAGATTTAATAAAACTTCGCACCAAAGGTGCAGGTATGTAATTCGGATAATTCTTTTTTTGAATATTAAAACAATTAAATAGTTTAACTAAGAAAAATAAAACATAAAACTTCGCACAAATATTTGAATTCAAAATTCATTCACCTGTATTTGCCGACAACCATAAAAAAAATATATATATATTTCATCCACCTGTAAACCTGAATAAAGACAAGCTGTAGATAGCGCATGGTTCAAATCTGAATAATAAATACGTTGTGTCGAAAACATTGGGAAGTTATTAAAAATAAAGTAAAACACAATAAATTTTGAAATAAGTGCTAGTAAAGTAGTAATGGAAGGACCTAACACTTTACTTCTTTTATATATATATATAATATATGAGTGGGGTTAAAATACACCACCTTTTTTGTGCTCCTAAACGTGCATTTTTTTTTCGTTTCTTCATTTTTAAAGTTCAAATAGTTGATTTAAATCTACCAATATGTTCTACATATTAAAATGTGCTTGGAGACCAAATTTTACATTTTTTGAAATTTTTTTACTATTTTTTCAGAATTTTTTATTAAACTTAACAATAATAAAAAATTCAGCACAGTGATAATTTTCAAAAATTCTGAAAAAATAGTAAAAAATTTCCAAAAAATGTAAAATTTGGTCTCCAAGCACATTTTAATATGTAGAACACGTTGGTAGATTCAAATCAACCATTTGAATTTTAAAAATGAAGAAACAAGAGAAGAATGCACGTTTGGAGCACAAAAAGGAGGATGCATTTTAACCCCACTCATAATATATATATATATATATTTCATCCGAGTTTGATCAGCGATTAATAGCTAGACATTTCAAATTTCTCAATATGCTGTCTCGAAAACAGCTATTTGACGGTTTGTTTTGCCTTGAATCTGAATGTCATCGCTCGGATTTATAATTATTTGATAAATTTTATTAAGGGACGCATCGTCTTCTGTGCCAGTATGTCTTTCAAGTTTCAAGTGAGAAAAAGAAATATATTTATTTGGGTCTAATCTGGAAAATAAAATATTGAAAGATGATTTGTTTTCGTAAAACCTAATTCTATTTTTGAGGAAAAAATGGGTCAAGCCCGTATTTAATAATTAGAAGAGTTACAATAGAGTTATAACAGTATTGAGAAATTGAAATTGCTCAACATTGTCTGTGAAAAATAAAAAACCAAAGGACAGATAATAAAATATTGTAAAAAATTGGTAATTCTATCTTTTTAAGAAAAGGGGCCAAGTTGAACTGAGCTGTTGTGAGTGTCAGTACAGGGGGTCTCAGTAGAAATGCCTCTGATCAGCCATTTGTTTCTGTCAGTAAATTCCCTTTTCTGGTGCTATTAGTATTGCGGTCACAGGATATGGCAGATTCCGGTGCCACCGAGCTGGTTTCAAATCTTTGGTTGGCTTCTACTACTAAACAGGTTGCTCACAGTTGATAACTTAAGACGAAGAGGTTGGATTATGCCAAATATATGGGTGGTGTGCAGAGCGGATGCCGAATCGGTGCAACGCATATTCAATGAATGCAATTCTGTGAGGGATCGACTTGTACCAGCAATTGGATGCAGTGAACACACCAATATATACCACACCTAGAAAATTTTATTAATTAGGACTTTAGACATGAGTAAAAAAGAGGGGTTAGAATCATAGATTATTATTAAAGATCCCTCATGTATAATAAAATATGTGTCTGATCAATGCAATTCATTACATAAATTATAAAATTATAACATACCCGTGCCAGAAGCAGCAGACATGGTAGGCGTGATAGTTAAAAATATATATGAAAAGGAGTTCTTCATGCATGCCCCCGAGCTCTTGACACATCCTTTGTTGCAAATATATGTCCTATGCATTGGTCCCGTGCAGAACAAATTAATATATCGACTCTATTCGAGTGCAAACGTGAATCATTTATGAGTTGGTTTCGAATCTGTAGATGCGTCCGCTGTTATTCAACTCCGCACACAGTAACGCTTATATTGAGACGATTGCGAGGGTTGCATCTCAAATGGCAGAAAAAACTCAGCACAAAATAGTTCCGTAGGGGCGGTCAGCATTCTCTCTCTCTGTTTTTTTTTTTTTTTTTTAATAAAAGTGGAAATATTTTACAATATAATTTAATATGTTATAAAAAGAATCACATTATTCATTATTATAATTGAATAAATATTATCAATTTTATTATTTTTAATAAATATCTATATATTTATCAATCTAATATCCAATTTATATCTATATTCGAAGAAAATAAAAATGAATATAAATATGATTTTACCACTATCCGCTCCGTATCCAATTTGTTCTCACCACTATAATATATATAAATAAAAAGAGAGTCAATAACGGCAATCGAAATTCTGAACACTCAAATAATTAAATGTAGAGTGAGTCTATAGTACTATGCATATTACAGGTTGGTCTGTGCTACGACTCAATATTCGAGTTTTTAAAATTCTAATAGTCGATCCGAACCGTTCATCTTGTTCTCCATATTAATATGTGTTTGGAGACCAAATTTTACATTTTTCTAAATTATTTTACTATTTGTTTATATATTTAGAAAATTACTTGATCTGAAAATTCTGGACCATCCAAAAACAGTGATTTTCAATAAATCTAAAAAAATAGTAAAAAAATTTCAAAAAATATAAAATTTAGTATCCAACACATATTAATATGGAGAACAAGATGAACGGTTCGGATCGACTATTAGAATTTTAAAAACTCGAATATTGAGTCGTAGCACAGACCAACCTGTAATATGCATAGTACTATAGACTCACTCTTAAATGTAATATAAATTATTCTTATTTACAAGACGCTTCATATACACGGGTTCGATCGTACAAATTTCTGATTACAGTCAATAATTTAAAATAAATATGTAATCCTTAATCTGATGCTGCTCAACTCAGCCCTTTTACAAAAATTAAAATGTTACCTCTGATATTTTAAGTAAACCAGAGCAAGAAGCTAGATCTGTCGGATTTTGAAAGGTCGACAGCTAGCATCAGATGTTTACCCGAAGAATGGACAGCTAAACCTCCGGTGGATAAGGGATTCAAAGCCTCGACAGCACTTGAAGGTTTACAGTTCTGATCAGACGGATAATTGTATCAAGTTCGTGATCCAACGGCACTCGGTGCACTAGAAATCTTACAACGATGTCGAGGATCTGCACTCAAGGATAAGTCCACCTACAATCATGTAGATTTCGGTTCTTATGAGGCCACATATAGTATGCGTACGCGTGTGTCAAATAACCGAATCCGGGGTCCAGGAAAATTCAAAGTTTTAATGAAACAGTGTTTTTAGTGGGGTCCTTTTGTCAGAATATTTTTTTGTACGAATGTTTGAGCACCAGAAAATCTGAATTTCCTTGGCCAAATTTAGCTCACCCACTATTTCTTAATTTCGTATCTTAACGGGGGGTCATTTGTAAACTCGCGCAAATAAAAGCACATACCGACACTCCCACTCTTTCCACTCCCCCCAGTAGGTGGAAGAAAGCTAAGCGAGATCTACTACTCAGATAAGAGAGAGAGAGAGAGAGAGAGAGAGAGAGAGAAACAAGAGAGGCAAAAAATGAGGGAGATCATTAGTGTTCACATTGGCCAGGCCGGTATCCAGGTCGGTAATGCCTGTTGGGAGCTCTACTGCCTCGAGCATGGTATCCAGCCCGATGGCAACATGCCTTCGTAAGATCTATTATCCTCCTCTCTTTTTTTCCCTTTCCTCTTTTCGAGTTTTTTTCTAGTAGGTCTGATTATTTATTTAGTTTTCTATGCACTGGATCTACTCCTGAACTACAATTTTTTAAGATTTTTTTAAAAAAAAAAAATTGTTCCATCGAGATCTGATACCAGATCTGCAATGCCAAGCTGGTGTGAATTTAGAGATCTACGAAGACAATTTCAGTTGTATTTGAAATTATTGGAGTAGATCTCTCGATAAAGGAGAATCAGGACATTACTTATTAGTAAGGCATATTGTTCCTGGATCTAAGGATCTCTAGATCTTTCTGACGTTTGCGACTGATCACTTGCCTTTGTTGTTAGTTTTGAGTCTGATCTATATAATGTGTTATCTCTATTCGACTTGAAAAAAAGGGTACTATGATTATCGGCTGTATTTTAATACTGGAGTTATTTTTTCTTAGATCTCTTACCTAGGTTCCTAAACCTAGTATCAGTTCGCTTTTGTGTCTTTTTTTTTAGGTGTTTCTTGTTATTTTAAGTCAGGTATGATATCAGTAATGATTGATGAAGCCTGTGCCTTGGATCTAATATTGATTTACAAATTTATTCATATTTTAGTAGAATTAGTTGAATTCTTATAGTTGTGCATTTAGGAACTGTTATTTAATTTATTGCCTTCTAATACATGCGTTGGTTTTTGTCATTTCTTTTAAATTATTTTTTTAATATTATATTCTTTAGGAAAATCTACAGTTTAGTAGCACGAGTCTCATGGATCTAGTTTTTTAAGTCTCCTATGATAGAAATGCAATTTTTTGTATAACTAACTTAGTTTATGCACATTAAAAAAAAGGGTAATCATAGGCATATACAAGACTAGGTATGCAAGATATCTTTTGAATTGACTTGAGCAATCAATCCCTATTCTCACTAAAAGCTTGTAGTTTATTAGAAACTTGGGACATGCAGATTTTTGTCTCAATTTTAAGCCCATTTGCTACAGTGTAATAAAAAAGAAGAAGAAAATTGTCAGTTTTTGTCTGATTAATGGATTGATTCGTGCAAACTAACTGCAATTTAAATCCTAGGATATTAAATATGATTACTTGAAGCCTATGTATTAATTCTTGAGACCTAAAGGAACCTCATAACTGTCTGGTATATAAAACCATCATTAATCAGTCTAGCAATTTTAAATGGATTTAATTTTTATTTTTCACCACTTAATTTATGATGCTTCTCTTCAACAGTGATAGCACAGTTGGTGTAGAGCACGATGCATTCAACACATTCTTCAGTGAGACTGGAGCTGGCAAGCATGTGCCACGTGCTGTTTTTGTGGATTTGGAACCGACTGTTATCGATGAGGTTCGTACTGGTACTTATCGCCAACTTTTCCACCCTGAGCAACTCATCTCTGGCAAGGAGGATGCCGCTAACAACTTTGCCAGAGGCCACTACACTGGTAACAACCTTTTATCCTCCCCTATCTCTTATCAGTTTGAATTTGACTTGCTCTTGTGATGAAAATACCAGGTTTGGATGGATGATTTTTCCTTATTTTCTTTATGTTATTTAAGGTACAAAAAATATATTATTTAGGAAGCAAAATGTAAATTGAGTGAAAAAAGGAGACACCCACCCCTGCAAGGCTGCAACAACAACTTTACACAAATTTCTTAAAGGAATTTTTAAAGCAATACTAATGTTTTTGGTTTATTTTGTATTTTTTCTTCTAGTTGGAAAGGAGATTGTGGACCTATGTCTTGACCGTGTGCGTAAGCTGGCAGACAACTGCACTGGGTTGCAAGGGTTCCTCGTTTTTAATGCAGTCGGTGGTGGCACTGGATCTGGCCTTGGTTCTCTGCTGTTGGAGCGCTTGTCTGTTGATTATGGGAAAAAATCAAAGCTTGGCTTCACCATATATCCTTCTCCCCAGGTACATCTTTTAAACAACTAAAGTTCTTTTTGAATGGCCACTGCTAATATTAGTACATCTTTCATGAATGGAGCCTTTCCAGTATTCATGAATAGAACAGAATTATGCTTAAAGAAGCAGTTGATAAAATGTAGGTGTCTACAGCAGTGGTGGAGCCGTACAACAGTGTGTTGTCAACCCACTCGTTGCTTGAGCACACTGATGTGGCTGTCCTCTTAGACAATGAGGCCATCTACGACATATGCCGCAGAGCCCTTGACATTGAGAGACCAACCTACACTAACCTGAACCGCCTCATTTCTCAGATCATCTCCTCACTTACCACCTCTCTCAGGTTTGATGGTGCTATCAATGTTGATATCACTGAATTCCAGACCAACCTTGTCCCATACCCTCGCATCCATTTCATGCTTTCGTCATATGCCCCGGTAATCTCAGCTGAAAAGGCATACCACGAGCAGCTCTCAGTACCGGAGATAACTAATGCCGTGTTTGAGCCCTCTAGTATGATGGCAAAGTGTGACCCAAGGCATGGCAAGTACATGGCCTGCTGTTTGATGTACCGTGGTGATGTTGTGCCCAAGGATGTTAATGCTGCTGTGGCTGCTATCAAGAGCAAGAGAACTGTCCAGTTTGTTGATTGGTACGCTATTCCTGACATTACTCGTCAAAGAATTATGAATCTTTTGCTTGTCTTGTTTTATATATCAAACTTGGAAGCAAGAAATCTCAAGGTTTTTTTGTTCTCTTTTGTTCAAAGAGAACAAAGATTCCCTTTAGAGCCAAGATGTCCTCAACTGTTCCATTGCATTGAACATTGGTTTTAGTTAATAAATCTTGTTACTCTATATATATGTATATTTTCTTTGCTTAAAGGTGTCCCACTGGTTTCAAGTGTGGTATCAACTACCAGCCCCCAAGTGTTGTTCCTGGAGGAGACTTGGCCAAGGTGCAGAGGGCTGTATGCATGATCAGCAACAACACTGCCGTGGCTGAAGTGTTTGGCCGCATTGATCACAAGTTCGATCTGATGTATGCAAAGAGGGCGTTCGTGCATTGGTATGTCGGTGAAGGTATGGAAGAAGGTGAGTTCTCAGAAGCAAGAGAAGATCTTGCTGCTCTTGAGAAGGACTATGAAGAAGTCGGTGCTGAGGCAGCTGATGATGAGGGTGATGAAGGCGAGGATTATTAAATTCATTTATTGGTTTGTGGTTGTTTGTCATCCTATTTTCTCGCTTGTTTGTTCATGTCTATGATGTGTGTGCTTCTCTCTTGATATTTCCCACGCATGTGGGTTGTGTATCTATCCATGTCTGCTCGCTTTCCTTTCTTTCTAGTTTTATTATGTTCAATTAGGTTTCTTTATTTCTGAATTGGATCATTAGAGATGTTGAACTGTATTGGCTTGGATTATTTCTGCATGTCTAATTTTGTTATTTTGAAGTATCTGCTTGCCAATTTATAGTCTCATTTCAAAATTTTGTAGTTTTCCATACACCAACAAGGCATTTTTTATGTAACTCTTTGAGTCCATCCCTGTTTGGTTGTAATCGTAAAGCTTGAAACTAGTTTTTTATACATCCTCAGAGATTACGATATTTATTCTAACCAATGTTGTAAATAGTGTTGTAAATAGTGCTGCCTATAGCGTTTTTTTCTCAAAAAAGTTATGGCGTTATGTCTAAATAGCGCCGCTATAGCGCAATTTTTTTAACCCGCTATTACGTGATAAATGCTATTTAAATCATTGATTCCAACTATCAATGGAAATTCATGGAAACTTGTTCAACCCAATTTCTGTTAATTCGGCATAATTTTGCTGTTTTTTGAAGGTCCGTAGCGGTACCAAAATTTTACAAAATTGTACAAGGCTTTTTTTTTTTTTTAATTCCTGAAGGTCAGTCGGCTGACTGGTAATATATTTATACAGAGTGTGGTTAGTATAATATCAATATTATTTTAGTTTATATAACACTAACTTCAAATGATAAATTTGAACAGTTCAAATCGATCTACTTCGTTAGTTTGTGTGTTTGCATGCAAAATTTATAAATTTTTAAATTTATTTAGTATTAAGTTAAGCAGTCAAATGTGTAAGTTTGTAAGTTAATTTTAATACATTCATTTTTAAATATTTTTACTGCTTGATTTGATACTAAAATAACTCGAAAATATAAACATTTGCTTGTAAACGTATCACTCATAAAAGCAAATTGGTTTGAACGGTTTAGATTAGCTGTTTGAAGTTTATTCGATTAATTTTGAAATTAGTGTTATATGACATTGATGTCATACTGGCCGGATTCATTTATACAAGACTTCACTTATTAGTTTGCGAAACACTCCGGATTGACAAAGCAACATATTAACATGAGTGTTGTAAATTAATTCAATTTTTTTTTCTGTAACTTTTTTTTAATAAAAATTATTGTAAAATCTAGACATTTCGTGTCTTCATCATTAGAATTTGAAGGCTTGACCTTAATTTTTCTTGTATAATTTTTTTTTCAATGTAATCGTTGGAAACTCAAATTAAAGCCCAACATATGAAAGTTACTTTTCAAGTAATATTCGGAAAATTTTAATTTTCATATTATTTTGAACTGAACTTTTACTGATTTTCAATTTCCTTCCATGGGAGGATTTTTTTTTTTGCTTGGGTTAAAATTCTCTTTTCCATGACCTCTTCTCTCATAAAATCATTTCTGTAATTGTTCTCGCTATAAATATGTATATAATTTAGACCTATCAACCGACCAAATTAAAACTTCGAAACTATGAAGACCAAAAAGGGAAGAAAAAAAAAGGATAGAACTTTTAAGGACTACATCTGCAATCTACTCTTATTTTAGTTTGTTTTATATTAAAATAAAGCAAATATTCAGTGGCATTAGCAAGGATTAGCATACTGTAAGCAGCAGTATATAGACAAGCAAAATACATGTATATTATAGTACATATTTTGTCACGGACAAATTCTGTTGGCATGTTAAGGTTCACACTAAACAGCCAAAACCAGACAAAATTAAGATAGGTGACAAAAACACATCATGAATTTGAATAATTGAACAATTATGGGTTAATATCAGGCCGTACGTGTCATACCAGAAGTTTAAGTATGGTACAAGTATATGATATGGCAACCTTCTGCAATAGCATGAAATTTAGTAGGTGGTTGATGTGGCCAAGTGGATCAATATAGTGGATTATAGATCCTGTTACTCAGCTGAACACTATGAAAGCAATTATACAAACAATGATCGAGCATTGTATTAATACTATCCCTACACCACAACAAATTTAATACAACTAAATTCTAATAAAAAAATTTCAACAGATTCAAACATGAGAATATACAAGAATACTCCTTTTATCACAATTTGACCTCCAACACAACCAATAATTTAATCGCCAAAAACCTGCATTGCAAGCCAAAAGGAGACATCAGAAATGCAGGCACATAATATACAAACTTAAGAAAAGTATAATGCATCCACAACTATACAATCGCACCTTACACTGATCTTACCTTCTAACACCATATATTAAACATTTTATGATCTTGTCACTTGTAACCAAACAAAACATACCCCCCAACACACACACGAAAAATAAAACCCACCATCACCGACCAAAATGGAAAAGGTACAAAATATTAAGATCCTTGGCAAGTAAACAAGGTTATACTTAGTTTACAATAACACAGATTTAGATATAAGAACACCACTCTGAAGCTCACTAAACTGCCCCTGCATTCATCATATCATAATCCCTAGATAAAAGGATAAACCACATATGTTCATCCTTCTGATCGAACTTTCAGTTTAATCGGGTTGAGTTACCAAAAGTTAGGCTTGCTACAGTAGGGGTTTGGGGAAGGGGTGATATTTCTCAATGTTTAAAATAATGCCCTTGTAATTGAACGAGCCTCGGTTTGGTAAATGGCAACTTGTGTGCTTACTGCAAAACTCTATTACGAGTTGTTTGCAACCGCTATAAGATATAGGTCTTGGTTGCAAAAAAGAAATAAAAATAAAAAAAGCAAAACCTTCTGAGCAGCTTAGGAGCCGGCATTGGGCAGAGCTGCCATGAAAGAATTGTAGGAAGACTCAAGGTCAAAGTGAAGCTGCCGTGCCTGCTGCTCTGTCAGTTCGTCAGCTGCTCCCATCTTCGCCAATCTGGCGAGCCATTCTCTCACCTTCACTTTACCCTCGAAGTCTGGTGGCAAGAGATTGCCAGTGAGTTTGTGGAAGGAGGCAGATAGATCTGACAGTAGCGGGTGCACCTATTTATATGTTACAAACTTATTAACAAACTACAAATGCAGTGTATATATTAACCTGACATTCATTTATATCGCTCAACATGAATTTTTCAAATATTTTTATATTGCACCTTCTGCCACTAAATTAGTACTCTTAAGTCGTACAGTGCCAGAAAACAAAGGTTTCTGCTGAAATTTAATCTAAGAAAAAAAATAATAATAATACAAATGCAGTAACCAGCAATTAAAAGTAAATCCATTACCAAATAAAAAGTATTGGAATATGACATCACCATATTTGTTTCCAGTGATTGCAACAAAGAATGTCAATTGGTATTCGGGCTATGTGAACTGGCAAGACCCAATATATTCATGTGAACAATGCTATAAGACAGGTTAGAGATGACATTTAGACACTCGCAACATGCCAATAATGACCAGTACCAGTATGATAGCAGCTCATGAATGAACCATTGTTGTTACAGTAAAGTCTTCTAAGAAGTTACTTAGATAGAACGTTTATTTTCTTAGCTTGCAAGGACATATATGGGTATTTGTTCTTCCAATCTTCCCAGTTTTAAAGTATTTGACCCTCCTGGCAAACTCTATACCAGTACCAGTATGAATGATTGCATTATAAATTTACAATACAGAAGAAGAAAATAATTACCTGATCAACAGCAATCATGTTGAGTTTGATGGTGTCCATGGCAGTAATAAAATTTTGCACACACTGCGCAATTGCAGAGGCAGAGGTTGCTGCAACGGAAGACGCAGCGGCTGTTGAAGCTGCGCGGTGCTCGACTGTGGCTGGGACGCCAGAAGTGATGAGGCGATTGAGGGCATGGGGGCAATCGAGCTTGTAAGCCTCAGCAAAGCGCTCAATGGAGGGCACAGAAGAAGCGATGGAGGCGGAGAGGGTTTTAAATTGTGCGATGAGTTTGAGGCACTCGGACTCGTAGGAATCGGAGGGAACGAGGTCACGGATGTAGGCCTTTTCGAGCTTCTCGGTGGTCTTGATGATGGCGAAGAGGTCGGCCAGGCTGTCGAGGAGCTCGCGCTCGCGCTTGTCGTGCCACAGGCGTACCTCCATAGCCACCAATTCGGGATTAGTCTGCACCGATCTGGATTCTGGGGATAGAGATGGCGTAAAGAGGGGAGAGAGGGATTAGTCGGCGCCGATCGGGATTTTGGGGAGGGGAGAGATGGAAGGATACGCGGAAATAATCACTATCCGAAATATATGTCATATGACCTGGTGAGTCGTAACACCTTGGTAATAATCAACTATTGTATACATTTTATTAGGAAGAGATGTCGGAATTTACGAAAATGCTTTTTTTTAAAAAAAAAAAAAAAATCTCCCCTACTTATCTTTCTAAATTAACATCTTAAATTTAATCCTGCGTAGTGAATTTGATAAGGATCTCGTAACAGTCTTCGCACTATAACTATCATAACTGTCTAGAAGCCGCAAATAATAATACATATGCACATAAGTATTTATGAATTTTTTTTTTAATAACAGTCTTCATTACTGAATTTTTTTTTTAAAGTATTAATACATATGCACATAAGTATTTATTCTATGAGACAGACAAATTTTTCGTAAATAATAATATCTCCAACCAAATTCGTCAAATATCTCACACCATAATTACCATAACTACCTGGAGCACCGCAAAAACTCTAGTGTTGAATTTTTTTTAAAGTATTAATACATGTGTACAAAAATATTTATACCTATGTATGAGAGTATTTATCTACAAGGTGAACAATTTTTATACAAATAATAGTCTCTCCAATAAAATCTCTAAAACGTCCTCGCACCATAAATATATGTGCTACGAGGGCCGATCACCGGGGATGAAGTCAACCTGCTTCTAGCACCTGCTAAAATAAAGAAGAGTAAATATTGAAGGATCGCTCAAACTAAATGGGAGAGGGCCATACATGTTTCTAAAAATATTAATATTCTCATAACTATCTAGGGGAACCGCAAAACTTGATTTTTTTTTTTTTTTTACATATGGTGCTGGATGACGTATGAAAATATTAATACCAAGTATTTAAAGTGTTTATACCTATGCATTGAAGTATTTATATGTATATATATTGTACAAAGTTTAATCTTCAGACATTCGATCATATCAAATATTAACATCTTATTTTTCAAATATTAATATATTATTTTACAAGTATTATACTATGTACTGAAATATTTATTCCTATACGGGATAACTATTTTTGTTAGATGAATGTTGATGTGGGGATGATTGGATACGGGGTCCTTACTATTTCATTAGAAGAAAGTTGATGCGAGAACCATCGGTATTGATCGACTTTGCCTCTTTCTGAATGTTTGATTTGTAATTCGAGTAAAATCAAAATAAATTTCTTGAATTATCATTGATAATTAGAATTATAAGTTAAAGCATCAGAAATTACAAGTCAGAGTATTGGAAAATATAAGTCAAAGCATTGAGTACCCAATTAGTTAATAGGTTTAAATCTAATTATCTATTTAAACCCGATTCGTTATTCTCCCTAATGAAAATTCTGAATCCGCCCCTACTATGAAGCAGTGAGTTACTATGCACAAAATTTTCCAAGAAGTGCAATTTATGTCACTTGCCTCCTTAATTATATTCAGTGCAAATAAGTAATGAAGGTGAGTGGGTTATGACGTTAATCATATGGTTGAGCACGAAGTGGAATAGCCCTGAAGTTAATGCCGGATATATGTGTTGGGTTTCGGATACCACTTTTGAGGTTTTGCGGTAACCAAAACTCGTTTAGGCTTAAGGTGCGGAATGATCGTAGAACAAAAATTTCTACGGCCAACTTAAGCTCAGGATTAAACGGGGTATGTCAGGAAACTTTCCAAGGCGGTCCACCTTCAGTATTCCTTTGGCATCAAAACCCAATTTAATCCTTTTACAGATCTACTCCATGATTGATTTCTAAAACTTTAATCTACTTACCAATTAAATAGATTAATATAACATATTTATACCTTGTTTCCAAATCACAGTTGGAATGCAGACCGAGCGTGTAGAGCTACATCACGGAAGGAATCGACTCGTCTCGAAGCATCAGACGTCTGATGCCTCTATCGGTTATCCACCAGGACTAACCAGAGAGCGGTTAATTTCTTCTGCCAGAAATACCGTAAACCGCGGAATTCTGCAAAAACACTATTCACAAGGAAAAGACGAAAACCCGTAAACACGAATTTTCGGTTACTCAGTTTCATCAAATGAGCAAAACTGACATACCGCTAAATTCGGTAAAACACTATTCATCGATCCCGTAAATATACTCCACAACAACCCGCAAGATTATACGTCAACTACGTATAACTTTCTTTTCTCAACCGAAACACTATTTGGGAGAGAAACCGAGAAAGAGAGAAAATACCGATTCGATTCTGCACGAAACGATACAAGTGAATTAGTGATTTTTCTCTCTACATGCACCCCTCTATTTATAGGCTTTTGAGGAGGTTCGCAAAAGACCGAAATACCCCTCAACACATGCCTATTTACAAGGTATGCCATTGACACCTCATCCTTTTATATGTGAAATGACCAAAATACCCCTTCCACACCCTTCCACACTCTTCTCCATGTTTCTACACATGCAAGGTGGCATAGGTGTGAAATGACCATTTTGCCCTTGTGGATAGGATTGATGATATGTCATCTGGATAGGATCAATGACACGTCATGCGGATAAGCACGAATCTGAAAAGACCCGAATGCCCTCGGTCCGAAGACAAATAATATTCGTATAATTATTCTGAACAATTATATATATATTTTTCTTGCGGTTATTTGTTTCGGTATCGATGACGTGTCATCTGGATAGGATTGATGACATGTCATGCGAATAAGGACGAATCTGAAAAGATCCGAATGCCCTCGGCCCGAACACAAATAATACTCGTATAATTATTCTGAATAATTATATATATTTTTCTTGCGATTGTTGTTTCGGTAATTTATACAATGTGTCATGCACATTTATAAATTAACCGGTTAACTTTTATACGTGTCACACACACGTTTATAAATTAACCAATGTTTTTTGCTTGTTATTTTTACATAACATTTATAATTTAATTATAACACGTATAATTAATTATAACCATCTTATCATTGATCATAACCAATTTATAATCAATCAAAATAAGATTCTCCAATTAGCTCCTATATGGTGTGACCCAATAGGATCTGTGTTATGTTGGTAAATAGAGTTAAAATTGTTTTAACTTCTATAATCATGGGTGGCGTCTGGCAACACATCATGACCATCCAATTACACAGATGATGCTGTACTGTACAATATCACGATCCAGTAAACAATTTACTTGTGTCTGTTCTTCTGTCTCATAGCTATCAGATCAGTTTCAAGGTAGATGTGTGTCATCCTTGCTAACTGAATCTTTTCTTGATCTTGAGCAAATTATCAAATATAATTACTCTTGTAATTATACCGCTAGCAGATAATCTAACTCTATCAAGGGTCCCAGTGATGCTATAGCTCGTATAGAGATACGAGGGACAAATAGTACTTTTGGTAGACTATCACTTCCTCAGCTAAGCTATACATATGAGAATGCTACCGTTATGACTGCTTTTTACGGACAGCGGTAGATAGCAATCACACATACATATTTCTTAGTGGGAACGATAAATACCTCATACTTTAGAACGTGACACTGAATGAGAAACATTAATGACACGAACACAATTCTATTTAATGTCTCATTCGGGGTCTGTCAAATTCCATGTTCCTAGAACATGTATCTATGTGATTAAAATGACATCTCGTGTCAGGTGGTTT
Organism: Carex pumila; assembly: GCA_033356055.1. NCBI lineage: Eukaryota > Viridiplantae > Streptophyta > Magnoliopsida > Poales > Cyperaceae > Carex > Carex pumila. Next base: position 475,360 of record JARJHM010000086.1, read on the forward strand.
GTAAAACTTAACCATCTTTTAATCCACATACTAACCTTTTCGCGGTAATTAGTGTTCCTGCTAATTACCTTGGTTAGTGACCTTTTAAGAGTATATATCATCTATATTATGGAGTTTCACAATTTCAGTCATGAACTCGAAATGATCCATAAATGCAATAATACTCAAGGCAACAAAATGATATTAATCATCCAATTCATGAACAAAGCTTTATGATAAATTATCGTATTATTGACTTCTAGATTATTACAAACTAACAATATGTGTTCAGGAGTTGCGTGTAGGATAAATAAGCTAAGAAAAACCATGTAAGGTGAGTGGTCAAATGGATTATTTATATATTGCTCTTTCTAGACTCTGTAGGCTATATTTTATTATTATTATTATTATTATTATTATAGTTCATAGGCTCCACACACACGTTTTTTATTTTTTTTCTGCCTTTAGCAGAAATTGAACCCACTTCTTCCGTAAAAGAGTGGAGTGTCTTAACCAGCTGCCCTAGACAGCAGTGACTGTAGTTTGTACCGTTACTTTGGCAAAGAATTAGTGTTATGTTTAGGAGTGCCAATGGGTCAGATATTATATGTTTGTATTTGAATCTGTATCTGAAAATTAAATATAGATATTAATTTGATATTTGAATATATGTACAGATACGGATACTGATATGGTTTTAAATTTTAATTGTCCGTAATATATATCAGTTACATATATATTATAAAATATTTATATATATATTTATGGATATCTAATATCCAATTTGTATCCATATATATATATTTGTCAAATATTCAATTTATATCTGTATCTGAAAAATAAAAACAAATACATATATAATTTTACCACTGTCCAACCCGTATAAATGGGATCCGTTTGCATCCCTAGTTATGTTGCAGGGTTTAACAGTAATTATAAATATATATATATATATATATATATAGGAATATGCTAGCATGCTATGCATAGCATAGAATCCCTCCATGCAACGGCTTGGATTTCGAGTTTTCAAAATCCTAATGGTCGATCCGAACCGTTCATCTTGTTCTCCATATTAATATGTGTTTGGAGACCAAATTTTATATTTTTTGAAATTTTTTTACTATTTCTTTAGATTTATTGAAAATCGCTGTTTTCAGCAAATCTGTACCATAAAAAAACAGCGATTTTCAATAAATCTAAAGAAATAGTAAAAAAATTCCAAAAAATGTAAAATTTGGTCTCCAAACACATATTAATATGGAGAACAAGATGAACGGTTCGGACCGACCATTAGAATTTTGAAAACTCAAAATCTAAGCCGTTGCATAGAGGGGTTCTATGCTATGCATAGCACGCTAGCATGTTCCTATATATATATATATATTTATAATTATATAAGGGTCTGTCTAAATTGCTGCTGGCAGCATTTCAGCAGAGGTGCTGCCGGGGCTATATTTAGCAGTGTGATGTCCAAACAACAAATTCAAACTGTTAGATATTTAATCTATATTATAATTTACTTGGATACCAAATTTTATATTTTTTGGAATTTTTTTACTATATATTAAGCTGGTTTGAAAACCGTTGATTTCAGTAAATTTCTGTAGCATTGAAATCAGCGGTTTTCAAACTAGCTTAATATATAGTAAAAAAATTCAAAAAAAATGTAAAATTTGGTCTCCAAGTAGATTATAATATAGATTAAACATCTAATGGTTTGAATTTATTGTTTGGACATCATAAAATAAAAAAAACAGCGGCAGTCCTGCCGACAAAAATACTGCCGACAGCAAATTAATCACATCATATATATATATATATATATAACATAATAGGTAGTTAATGGATGATGTTTATAAATAATGTGATAATTATTGTAGGTTTTATAGATTAAAATTTGACATATGTAAGGAGTGTTATTCGGCTCGATAAATTATATACATGACCTTTTAAGAAGGGCCAACAAAACAATAGGAGTATATTTGGTTGCAAAACAAGAATAAACTAAATTAACTCTTTTGTCATTTATTTTTTTTAAAATAGTTAAATTCAACTTTTTATAAGAATAGGCTATTCTAATAAGACAAAAGAGTTGAATTCACTATTCTAGCTATTCAATTCCATTCAAATAAAGAACAAGCTATATTTCCGAATAGCCTTGTTATAAAAATAACCTATTCTTACTCCAACCAAACATACCCTAGATCTTCATATAAAGATGAAGAGATTTTAAGAAGATAAAATACAGACAAAATTAAAGCGTTAAGGAGATTAAAAAAAAGGCTAATTAAAGTAATTTTCGACAAAATTAAGAAGAAAAAAAACTTAAGAATGCTTAATCCGAACATGTCGAACAGATCTTTTAAGTGTTCTTTGTGTCGATAAGTTCTGATCATCTTAAGTTCTATATATTCAATTAATAACCACTAATAATACTTTCAAATTCAAAGTAAAGATAACAATTATACACAATAAAAAGAGATTTGTTTCATTACATCATTTAATACAAAAAATATGAATTAATTTTAACTATTCGAATAAATCGATGACAATATTAGAAAGCTAAATAAAACTAGTTATACATTTTTGGAAAAAAAATCTTATAATTTGGCATCATGATTGAGATATTATTAAGATCTCCATTTTGAAATTTTAAATAAAATTATTAAAAGGAATATTTCGTGTTCATTGATGCTTGATTCTCGCCAGATATTGTTATAGATATTTAATTACGATAATACTCTTGTCAGAATTTTTTATCAAATTAAAGTCATTCAATTAAATCAATAATGATTAATTACCCTATTATTGGACTCAGATCATATTTGAGTTCGAGCCGAATTGTTTTATTTTTTAATTCGGACCGACATGTTTTTTAAATTATTCTTATCCGGATTGAGTTACATTTCGAATCATTCGCCTTGTAATCAATTTGAATTTTCATATTGTTTTTAGTTCAGGTCAAAACTTATTTTTAAGAGGATGACATGGCCACTGTGTCGTAGTCGCCATTTGGAGATGCGTATCACGGTATCAGAGTATTAGGGCTTCGAGCAAGATCTTAGTTTCTCTGGTTGAGAAGGGTTTAATTTGTGTTGTGTTTGCACAGATCGTATCTCTCTCTTTAAATAGGAGGAGATGAGATCGTTATGGGGACCGAAAGCAGTTAGAATCAGTTGAACCAAAAGTTGGATGAGACTGTAGAGAAACGGTGGACAAAACAAGATTGTTGCACAGCTGTCACAAGCATTTTTAGAAATATTGGCTGGAAATATTGTATGTTAATATTTTGCTGTTATTGTTTTCTTTCTTTAGGAGATTGATATCCTTATTATTTCCTTCTGAGTGCTACTTGCCTCTAGCATTTCTTCTATTATTTAAACCAAGGCAGTATCGCACAAAATAAGATGTAATATATAAACTTTCAATTCTTGGGAGTCTGGTGTTCTTTTGTTCTATATTATATTTTAACCACATGGTATCAGAGCGGGAATTGTTTGCCCGTTCATTCCTATTTCTCTGGTATTCCGCTGCTAGACAAGGTGTTCACTTTCCTCCATTACCTAATCCTAATCCATTATTCAGACCTGTGTTGTCAATTTTTTTATTTTTCCCTTTTTTTTTTAACCCTTCGTTTGTGTCCTTTTTACCATCTGAATCTATGGCAGACGAAAACCAAAAAAAAATCTACCAAATCTCTTACCAATTTTTATTGAATGATGACAACTATTTACAATGGGCTCGGATTGTTAAATTGGCGCTTGGAGGCGAATCAAAACTTGAGCACATTCTTGGCAAAGTTGAGTCTGTAGATGAGACTTTAAAAACAGAAGGGACAAAACCCAAAAAAACCAGTAAGGATGTTGAATGGGAAGTTAATGATTTGCGGGTTATGTCATGGATCCTAAATTCCATGGAACCCAAAATCTATGGTATTTTTGCTTACGCAAACACTGCTAAAGAACTGTGGGACTCTTATTTTTGAGTTACAGCAAAGCATTTCATCCCTTAAACAAGATCAAGGTCAATCCTTCTTGGAACACTTTGGGAGGTTCAAGCAGAAGTGGGAAGAGCTCCGTCAATACCGACCCATAGTTGCCACAGTAAAGGAGTACAAATTTTTTACCTGTTGGCTGGTCTCACAGCAGACTTTGAAGAAGTCAGAAGAGACATTCTGATGCGAGCTAATCTGCCATCTCTCAATATGGTGTGTGCTATCATCCAAAGCGAAGAGACTCGCAAGAGAGTAATGGGAAACAAGGTAACAAATTCTTCTCAAAATTCAGAAAATTTTGCTCACTTTTCTTCTTCTAAGGCCGCAGATAACAACAAATTGAGTAAAGGGAAGGATAAAAAAAGATCTCGTTTCTTCTGTGATCACTGTAACCGAAGTGGACATTCCAAGAACAGGTGCTTTGTGTTATAGTCACATCTCAAGACTGCACATGCTACCCGAAACAAAAACAGTGAAGCAAACCTGACCGCTCACATAGAAACTGACAGTTTACAGTGCAAACTCGAAAATATCACCAAGCAACTTGATTTTCTGATGTAGAAGTGCGGCACTGTTGGTGATTCAGCCCATGCTGGTCCTAGCGGGGAGTTGCTGGTCCTAGCGGGGAGTCTCATATTGCTCAGCATACTGGTAAAGCTCTTGCAGTTTCTACCTCTTACTCAAAAATTACTGTAGATTCTGGAGCTACAGATAATATGTTTGCCTCTTGTGACTTACTAACGAGTTTTCAACCTAAAAATGACTATCCTCATGTCACTGTTACCAATGGTTTGGTAATACCTACAAATGGTTCTGGAACAACCCGCCTATTTTCTAAAGACATTGAAGTTACTATTGTGCCAGATTTGAAAGCTAATCTATTATCCGTCAGCAAGTGAACAACTTGGTTGCAATGTTCTTTTTACTCCTTAGAAAGTGCTCTTTCAGGACAAAATTTCAGGGAGAACGATTGGTGAAGGACACCGGGTCGATGGATTGTATGTGATAAAACCAGAACAATTAGCACTTACTGCTACAAATGAAACTTCTCCTCAACTTTGGCACAAAAGGCTGGGTCATCCTTTTGCTAGAGTTTTACAACATTTAAATTTATCTCCAATTTGTGATTTCAACAATTGTGAACCATGCTAATTGGCTAAATCTCATAGATTACCTTTTTCTGAGCATTCAAATAAATCTACTGAATTGTTTGACTTAGTTCATTTTGATGTATGGGGGAATGCACCTATTGAATTCAAAGAAGGTTTTAAATACTTTGTTACTTTTATTGATGGTAAATCTTGTGCAACTTAGTTGTATTTACTTAAGTCTAAGAGGGAAGTATGCGAGACATTTAAACTTTTTTGCAAAATGGTTGAAAACCAATTCAACAAAAATATTAAAATACTTAGAACAGATAACGGTACTGAATTTGTAAATCATGAATTTCAGACCTTTTTATGTTATAAGGGTATAATACACCAAACCTCTTGTGTTGGTATCCCTCAACAAAACGGTGTGTCTGAACGAAAAAATCGACATCTGTTAGAAGTAACCTGAGCCTTAATGTTTTCAGCCCAATTACCAAAGTCCTACTGGGCCGATGCGGTACTCACAGGGTGTTATTTGATTAATCGACTTCCCAGTCGAATTCTAGGCTTTATGGAAATTTTATACAATCGAAAAATTAATCTCTCACAGTTACGTATCTTTGGTCGCGTCTGTTATGTTTTCTTAATGAAATCGGTGGTATATGACTATCGTTAAAAAAAATAAATAGATATGGACAACAAATCCAAGCGCGTCTCATGTAGAAAGACTCAACAAAACAAAATCAAAACTGAAACCAAGACCCCTAAATAATGAAGTATCACATCGTTTGCTGTTTCACACCACCACTGAGAACACTCGAGTAGTCTGTCTTTTCTACCAAATGGAAACTAGTTTGGCCTCCAAACTGAATCAGTAAACTGACTATATAAAATACAATTGATTGAAATGAAAACTGAGTATATAAAATGCAATTCATAGCAATAGTGACACAAACATCTTTTAAGCACTCAATCTAATTACCATAACCACATTAGCATCAAGTCTGAGCACAAAAAATGAAAAGGAAAAATGCAATTGGAACCGGTCTGGTCTCGCCAGAGGGGGCCCGCATTCTGACTTAAACTAAGGCATGCAAAAAAAAAAAAAATCCAAAATTCTTTAATTAATTATCGTGTTCCCCTAACTTTTCATCATTTTACATAAGAAACTAACTGGACATGAAAGAAAAGAACATCTAATTCTGATTGGTACGAGCAGTAGAAGTCGAGTTTTTCTGTTCTGTAAGCACCGATTTCGAGGAAGGAAGATATGACCATGCAATAGCAGCCGAGCCGAGCGTTACAGCAAGACCAACAGAGACCAAAATCCACTTCTGCCTTCTCTTGCGCCTGTTCCTTTGTTGCCTTGCCATCTCTATAAAGTAGTCAAAAATGAAAGAAAGTTGTAAGATCTCTTTTGCTCTGTTTTGGTATTGTAAGATGACAAAGCACCAGAAATAAAATTAAATGTAAATTACCGAAAGCCTAGACAGTAAATCTAGACAGCATAGCATATTTAAATTAAATGTAATTACCCAAAGCCTTGACAAAGTAAATCCTAGACAACATAGCATATTTATGTTTTCTCCCTCTGCAAACTTCAGTATTATGCATTTTCAAAATTTATGTGCCTATACATGATTTTCTATATAGTTTAAGAGTAAAATGCTATGACTCATGTAAAATTGACCCACACACTCAACATAATTTTTTTATATAATTGACCTCTAATGTGTGTCTGATCTCATAACTAGAAACTCTGACTCTGCCTCTGATGCATTCTATACCACTTGTAAATACACAGGCGAGAACTAATTTTCACTAATCACGATATTGGTATAGAATTAACAAGTGGTGTAGAAAGAGCACCATGCATTGCACAATTGGTTAAGTATTGCTCTCCGTGTAGAAGACGGCAGGTTTGAAACTTTGTGCATGCACTAGGGTTGATATGAGGGCATTAACCCTCATCTCATGCTCAAAATGAGAAAAAAAGAATAAGTGCAGACAAATAAAAGAAAAAGGTAAAAGAGGACAAAGCCTACCAACAGCTTCTTGGTTCCTCTGAGACATCTCTCTATTAGCAGCCTCATAATACTGTACCCGATCCATTAGCCTCGATATCTCAAAGTTCTTGGACTGAATAATGGGCTCCATCTCAGCCTCCACCTCGGTCTTAGAAATGCCTTTAGCAATCGCGTCACTCACAAGCCGGGATGCAATAATTTGTTGGGACAGCTCCTCTACTGAATCGAGTTCAAAATTTGAACTGTTACTATTACCATTTCTCTCTGTAGTGCTTGGTGGAGGTGGCGAGAGGTGTAGGCCGACAAGAGAGAGGTGGCGGCTCAACCTCACCCATTGATTTCTCAAGCTCTCCGCAGCCTCTTCAGCTTGCTTTCTTCTTTCTATCTCCATCAGAAGACTTAGCCTTATTTCACATAGTTCCTCTTCTATATTGTTGCATCTGTTAGAAGGGATGGGGGCGCCAGTCTCACTTGAAATTTCTAGGAGAGGTGTTAGAGAAAGAATGAAAAAAGAGCTTAATAGAAAAAAAAATAATTTACTCGAGGGTAAACTGCAGAGCAGGTTAAGGGGATAGATGATGCTTGATTGCAGTTATAGCAACTTTTATTAAACCTAATTATTAACTTGGTACTTTCCAGATTTGTAGGAAAAGACTTTATCATGATTTAGAACTGATGAATTCAAAAAAAAATCTCTGGCTTAGAGAGTTTATTTAGGGTTTTACAAATAAATTAGGCCATTGAAGCTACAGAAATGAATGCTTAATTTCATATTGAAGCTTAATGGGGTTAGTTCAAGGTCAGGTTTTATTTCTGTTCTTTATGCTTGTTACTAGCACGTATCAAACGCTAATATGATATCAACAATTATTAATCTCATTTTTTTTTTGACATCAACCCAATAGGATTATTCCAAAAAGAAAAAAAAAAAGACTTGAGCAATATCGTCCAAGGGAACAACATTTGCATTTGAACCCCATAACAATATCAAAAGATAATTTTTAACAATTCCACCAATTTAAGGGACGTCTAAAAGATAAAAAATGCTAAGAATGTACTCACAACAGTGCTATCTGTAATTAAATTGCAGAGAAATATAAGCACAGTTAGAACTAATATAGAAATTTATATATTAATTATTCTGAAAAACTAAAAAAAAGCACATTAATACCTTCAAAGGCATCATAAAACTCTCCAATAGGCGTGCTAGGCTTCCATGACCTCTCAATTGCATATCCATCTTCACTTGCAATACTCATAGATTCCTGCAAATCAAGGAATTCATCTTTCTCAAATTTTTTCTCCTCATTTCTCACTGTCTCCGTCACACTTACTTCAAATTCCTTGCTAGTTCCCTCTTTTTCCTCCTCTCCGTTGATTTGCTCAGTTTGAAGTACATTAGCTATCTCTTCAACCAGTTTTTCGTCAGAAGTATGTGCCTCTTCCTCCTCTAGTAAAGGTACAACAGTCTGGGTAGCAATCTCTGACAGATGGGACCCGCCGTCATAATTTTCCAATGATTGACTCTTTAGAAGGCGAGGCCCACGCCTCTTATGGTTGATTATGTAAGGAGATGCAGGTGGATAAGAGGAGGGGGAGGATGGGGAATCAGGTGGAACTGGTGTGTTCTCAGGTGTGGCATATAGGGCCGGTGCCATTTTACGGCGCGGGATCGATTTCCTTGGAGAGGGAACCGGAGTGGGAGTTCGGTCCAATTTGATTGGTGCTGGTGGGGGTTTTTGTAATGTATGACGTGAACCCGGTTCCAGAAGCCGGTCAAGGGCCACATGAGTATAAGTAGGCATTATGTAAGATGGTAAAATATATGGATTTTGGCCCTTTTACCCCTCAAACATTTATCTTTGTTGCAACCTTATACTTCCTCAACCGGCACTATAACATCAGAAAAGGCAAAAGAAAATTAGAATTAAGATCCGGATGAGCCCCTTTTTGTTGTTCTTTTTGGAGCAACGGTATAAACTAGATGCACTCTACGAAGAAATACTAAACCGTACAAGGCCAAGCCAGACTAATTTTTTATATTGTTGCAGATGGTTACAAATAAAGTGTGACTTAAGATTAAACACCATGCCATATTATTTATATTGTTGCAGCTAGTTACAAAATGCAACGAAAAAGCAATTCAAGGATAAAATTAATTCCCAATCCCCACCTAGTACATTCCCAACCAAACAATGTGTTTAATGCCATCCTGAGTTGGCAAGAGGAAGGAATGCACCTCTTAATTTTGCTCCCGATTTCAAAGTTTACGAGGCAAATGGAGGGAAATAAGGTGCACTCTCCTTCACATTTCTCCGATTTTATTTGCCCCACTTTGAGAATTACTTCATCTTCCTTTTATTTCTCTCCCTCTCCATCCCATCACGCTCAAACTCAAAAGCACAGTAAATTTCACTCGAATTGAATCATTTTTTGCGTATTAGCTGAACCGTAGAAGTAATTGAGCAACAATGTTTTGGAAACAAAGGATAAAAATCAGCCAACCAATTGGCGATTCTTGTGAGGAAAAATTTGAAATGTTTCTCTTTAAACAAAAACATGTTTAAGAAAACTAAACAATAAGACTGATGATAACAAAACATTTGATAGTATATATCACTTTCAGAGATTTAAACTTAAATCGTCATCATTCAGCACAGAATGATGAAAAAGAAATGTTAAATCCATCAATTCCCGTTAAATTAAAGTATCGCCCATATAAAATCTCCAGAACTAATTAAGAACAACGCAAATCACATACCGAAAATGAAACAGCACTGCTCCTTCAATTAAAATCTATCCGGATGAAATAATATGTAATATTCGACCGTTATTCTCGAACGAAGATCCCTCAGTTGTATGGATTAGAATACCGAAATAGATAAAAATCTAGATAGAATGAGTGGAGTTTGCTCTTACCCTAGCTGTATCACACTCTCCTAAATTTAGAAATTCCAAGGGGAGAGAATTACATCTCGCGCCAAGATACTAGGAAACCCTAGTCGCGGAGATGTGATGTTTTTTAGGTGGACCTGTTCTGTACACCGGATCTCATGCTTCTGTAATAGTTTTTTTTTTTTTTATATATACCGTAAAAACAACCATCTAACGTTATTTTCTACAAAAGTTTCATATATACGAGGACTGAAAATTTGAAACTGTGGTACCACCCTAGTGCATTTAATATCACACTAAATGTATTAATTTGGTACTGCAGTTTCAAATAGAGTTAAATAGTTTATTTTTTTGTTAAAAGATGTTGAATAAAAAAAAGTTGGATTGTTGATCTGTATTGTGAATTAATATTTTTATTTTAAATTAAATAATTAATATAAATTATTTAACATAATTTTTATATAAAAGTATACTTGATATAAAATTTAATCTTTAAGTATATTTTCAGATAGAAATTACATTCAACAGATCAAATTAATTATTTGGACATTGAATTTTTTTTTTTATTGATTTGTAGTACGAAGTACGAACTGTGCGTTATGCATTATGCACTCGGCACTCCTATTAAGTGTGAGCGCTTCCTAAAAACAAAGAAAGTATATATATTTTTTTGATAAAAGTCAAATCTGCGTACGTTCTACTCGCCCTTTTAATAATTTATGTTATAATTTACGAGGAATCGGTTCATAATTTTTTTTTTGTTGATAAATTTGACAATTTATAAAATAAATTTGAAATTTAAATTCAACTTTATTAGCATGATTTATATATGGTGTATATTTTATCACTTATCAAGCGATTTAAAATTTGAACGATATGAAATTATCAACCCTCGATTATCGTTGAGAAATACTTAAATTGTATAAAATTTGATTGTTAAGCTTGAATGTCCAATAAGTTTTTATAAAGCTTATTTTCTAATTTTCAATTTTGTTGGACTTTTAAGCTACTGTATTTTTAAATTTTATTTTTTTAATACAAAATTGATGCTCTACGTTATTTTTCTTTATGCTACCAACAAAAAAATCGGAATTAATAAATCCTGTTTAGATCGGGACCGTTCAATTATGATTCTCATCTATTCGATCCAGCACGGAGCCTTTAATATTTGTGCGGATTCTCATCGGACAGTTCGCATATAACATAAATATCTGATGTGAATTCCCGATTTCCGAAGGGAAGGGGCTATCGGGTCTGCGCCGATCGCCACCAGTTCAAGTAATACTAGACAAAATAAGTGAATAACAGAAATCAATAGAATCGAGAGAGATCGAGAGAGATCGAGAGAGAGAGAGAGATGGATGAAGGGAAGAAGGGAGAGGTAGGAGCAGGACCTAGTATCCCCGCCGCCCGCCGCCTCTCCTGCACCAAGTGTTTCGATATTCTCTGGTTCTGCTACTGTTAGTTTCCCAATATCTGGATTTGTTCATTGGATAATTTCCTTTTATTTATATGACACTTTTCAATGGAACGAAACCCTTTATTTTGATTATAAGTGCACGTGTATTGAATTGTATGATGTTTTTGTAGCTCCATTTCATCAGATGCAACAGTACTACAGATACGGGGAGTTTGACAATTGTTTTGCAAAGTGGCATGATCTTTATGACTGCTTAGCTCTGAAAACCAAGAAATCTTCTGAAATCGAGGTTGAAATTTTGATTCAGTTTTAAACTTTTAATATTAAAAGTTTCCTATATCTTTGATCAGACTTTAAGAGTACTCCTATTGGGCCTGTTTGGTGAGGGAGGAAAAGGGAAATTGATTGGAATAGAGCTTCTATTGCAGCCAAACAAGAAAGAAATTGAGTATAATTGTGGAAATTGGAATAGTGGAATTGCATTTGAATTTTTACGGTCAAGCCCCTGCCTTTTACAAGTTAGTCCCTCCTCTATTCCACTATGAGACAATTCTCTATTCCGTGGAGATGATGGAATAGTGGAATCGACTCTTTTTCAAGAGATGGAATTGGCTCTGTGCTCAGTATTTTCCACTTTTCCACTATTCCACTATTCCACTTTTTCCACCTTCAACCGAACAAAAACCGAATAGTTGGAATTGAAGCACATTCCAAATTCTACTTTCCTCACTTTTTCCTCTATTCCAGTACTTCGCTGTTCAAGCCCATTAGGTCATAAGCAGACAATCTTTTCAAGTTTAACATTTGTCACATCTTTGATGAGAGTGTACTTGAGCCTGTTTCCAGCATGCGGTTCTTTACAACCAACCTGGTTGATGTAAAATTAAGTAAATCTTATGGTGCAAAGACCACCAACAGATGGCTGTCTTATAGTGGTACCAGATCGTACGTACTGGTCCAATTGGTGTATGAAATGAAATGGCTTTGTTTTCTCCGTAACTTCATATGGAGCCACTGTAAAATTCTCAGTACAGCTAGAAGACCTACATTAAAATAAAAAAAAGTGCTTCTTGTGCTGGAGAGTTGTTAGCAAGCATTTTGCTATAGAAAAAAAAAGGAGAAAACTAGACTTTTCAGTCAATAATGCTCAGCTTTTAATGTTTTTTGCAAGTTACGCCCTACCTTAGATAGCTCGAACAAAAAATTATACCTGGCCTGAGATGGCACAAAGCTAAAGGCACGTTTTGATAAACTTTGGATGGGATTTTTTTCAATTTTGGGGAAGAGAAGAAATGAAATATTTGCAGTAAGATGCAAAGAATTGACAATTCTACTTCCAACTCTGATTACTCTTTCTTTGTAAAAGAAAGGTTTCTGAATCCAAATTGAGCAAAGTGAAGGAGCATATATGAAAATATGGTTGCAAGGTTATATGAATTATTTATGAAGATATTTGTTAATAGAAAAAGGCTGTGTAATTTTTCTAATATTTTGATAGACTGCAACAGCAATGTAGTTCGGTTATATTGCAAATAAACCCAAATATGGGCTAGTCCTTATGGGTACAAGAAATGCTTTGTATTATCTGTAAGTGTGGTAATATTAATAAGTATAATTTACAAAGAAACCCCAGCAAATCTTACTTAGAATTCTGACTGGCACTCGTATGTTGCAGGAAATTTTAGTGGCAAGAGAGAATGAGAAGAAGCATATATGGACATATCGGACAGTAGATGAAGCATCTGAGAATTGGTTGAAAATGTATAGCCGCTTTTTATCTAGCAATCCTCCCGAAACTAATCCTTAGTCCAGTTTCACTTGATGAAGCAGATAAATCTTTGTTTTTGGTCAATAAATATTTTGCAATTTCAAATTCTTGAATCCTGTGACAACGGCATCTAGAAGCAATACAATGGGGTTTCCATTATAACTAAAGAACAAAGTGCTATCCTTTTTCTGTTGATAGCAATTTCTTTTATTGATTTGAGATGCATAATGTTAAAGGATATGGTACTTAGCACTGTTTAATTTAGTATGTTCACAAATATAAGAAGCATTTATGTCTGGTGCTTCGTAGTTCATGTGCTTTGTTCCTTGAGAGTACGGCGGAAACTAGAAAATTTAGATTGGAGTGGAGGGCTGAAATGCATAATGTCTGGTTACTGAGATTTGGACTCAATTCTCCATAACCCCAAAATGAAATTCTAATAACTAGATTACAAGCACACATTTAACATTATTTAACATTTTATGAGAGGGAATATGTTTTAGGATTCGTGTTAGCACTTTTGCATATGCTTTAAAATTCGTGTGCACGAATTTTAAAACAGATTTGATGGTGAGTATAATTGGAACCACTTTGGGTCCAATGGATATCGGATCCAAGCTGAAGTCCTGCTTGAGAGCTTAACCATAATCTGTTGTATTGCAATTTGTTGCGTTTATGAATTGATGTATACATAAATAAGGCCTAACTATGCTTAAGATATTTTATTCTTGTCAGAATTCATCATAATTTTACTTTTAATTCGTATAAAACCAGCCCTTTAAATGTTCGAAATTCACTCTTCTTTAAGCCAAAAAGGATAAATTCTGCGCTGAATAAAATTTAGACAATTTTTTTTATTGACAAACAAAATCATCACCCAAGTTTTAACACATGACATTTAGATAATTCAAATTAGAGAGCAGCACCTTAAAAAAAGAACTCCATGCTTTAATAATGTTAACAAAAACAGCAGCATGCTTTAATAATGTTAACAAAAACAGCAGCATAGCATGAATTACTACGGCAAATGATTATGACAACCATCCCATGTCGCACATAATTCATCCCCATACTGTTTAGAATAATTTATGAAAAAAAAGTGCAACCTCTTTATCTAGAAGAATTTATTTGTCTATCATAACGAAATAGTAATCAACTTAAGCTATACTATCTGAACAAAATTCACTCCTTTCAATCACACTAACTCAAATTTGGCAGGACAAATTTCCTCATATTGTTTCATCAATAAAATCGGCTTCTACTGCGTGGCCCTGAAAAATGGTTGTTAAGGGTGAACTTGATTAATTATTTTGGTCATAAATACATTTTTCTTTTAAAAAAAAATAACAAGAATGAAACAAAATAATACAAGAGTTGAGCTATGGTGCATTGCAATGTATAACTCCTCTTGTACATTGGACTGTAAACCGTTGGATTCAAAGTTCAAACAGTCGATCTAAAAGGCTCAACATGTTCTCCATCCATATTAAAATGTGCTTGGAAACCAAATTTATATTTTTTGAAAAATTTTTACTATTTTTTTAGAATTTTTTAAAATCATTGTTTTTTAGAATTATCTGGACCATAGAAAAAAAGTGATTTTCAAAAATTCTAAAAAAATAGGAAACAATTTAAAAAAAAATGTAAACTTTGGTATCCAAGAAGATTTTAATATGGATATAAAATTGAACTGTTTGGATAGGATATTTGAAAATCAAAACCAACGATTTATAATCCAATGTACAAGAGAAACTATACATTGCAATGCACCATAGCCCACCTCATAATACAATGCTAGGCAAGTATTGTTTTTCTTTTTTTCCCAGGGCCAATTGATATGATTGATCCTTCTATGTTCACATATTATTTCAAGGCAGCCAATATGATGATAAGAATATCTTATCTCTCTATTCCAAGGTTGGCAAGTCAAGTATAGTATAAAAATGGAATAACAAATACATTTATCAGATAACAGTAAAATAGGAGTTTTAGTAGGTAGTTTACCTGGTAAAATAGGAGTCATCTGTGGTATTGACGATGATCTCATCTCCAGCTTCAACAAATGGAGGTGCCTAAAATATTTAATATTGTTGTAAACAACATGAAAACCACAGATAAAAAGTATATATTCCATAGAAACATTAGAAAAGAAAATAGCTGCGCAAATATTAAAGCTTTCTGATTGTTGTAAACAAGATTTTATATGTATTTTAGTATTTTACCATTATTGTAAGTCCATTGTCCAGCACTACCCTTTTATACCTGAAAGTTTAAGAATCAAAATTAATTACATATCTAAAAAACTTCTTACTGTGTAAATGAAAAAAGAAGTATAATGAAATTGAGCTGGAACATCAGCAATGGTATTGCAGTGTATTTTGGTCTCATATACGAAGGTTTTCTTTTTGCAAAAGAAAAGAAGAAAACAATATTCTCCTATTTTAACCTTTGATTTAATGTTTCTCGTGCTTGGAAACAAAACCTTACATTTTCAGCAGATGCATACTAATATCACTGTAATTTTTTTTTATCCTCATTTCTTTTATTCACATAGGAAAAGAATGAACAAAATCAAGAAAATTAAGTTTAAGTGTTGACTTCCAGATATTAACGAACTTGTCATCAGTAGGTTATGTTTACTACTAAAATGACAAACTTGGGTGGAAATTTAGACGCCTATGCTAGTGTGCTTCAACCTTGGTTCAATGTTTGCTCATTATTTGAAAGGGGAATGATAACTCAAATGTTCACTCTCATCATTTGTTTCTCGAAAATGTTTTCATTTCCTTTTTCCTCTGAGAGCTATAGGGATTACATGCTTAAAATAACTACCTGTGGTTTCGGAAAAGATTTTATGGGTATGTGGATTTGGCTGTGGGGACCCATTTACCCCTAGAAATTATCTCAGTTCTCTTAAAACCCCCAAGTCAAACTACCAAGAGACAAAATACCAAAAACTTACAAAAAAGACAAAAAAAACTTACTGGGGAGCAACAGTAAGCCCTTTTGTATGAGCACGTGCTTCAACTACAGTGCAAGTTACACGCGTAGGTACAGAAGCTGACATAGGTCTATCGTCATAATATTGCAATGTTACTGGCATGTCCTCTGTATCAGAATTGTATAATCATGCCACTGTGGTATTTTCAAATAAATTAATTGTAGAGAAGCTCAGAAGAAAAAGGTTAACATGGGACCACCTTTCAGGTAAGCAGCAGCTTTGCCAAACAACTCTTTAGAAATTTCAAATTGATCAAATGTTTCAGGCCTAACAAAGATGAAAGATTGTAGATAAGTAACTCTAAGAAGTCAAAATTTATGGAAGTTAAACATTAAATTTTGTGATATTATCTTACTCCATAAGCATAATAGAATCGCCTTCCTTGTACAAGAAAGTGAAGGTCTTCTCTTCAACAAACACCTCTGATTAAATTAAATATAAGTTACACTTTAATTCACCAGTAATGAGGTTTCTAACAAAGTTAAAAAACAAAAAAAACACATACTCTCGATTGCCTCGTCAGTGCGAAATCTTTCAACAGTCTTGTTACCAGTGTCAACATCACGGAGTTCGACCTATGAAGCCAAAATATTGAAATCATAAGTCTAATAGTTTTTCTTTATGAAAACCATTTTGCATTTAGGGTTAGAGGTAACTTGGAGGGAACTGATGCCCATGCCCACTAGATAAATATGAAAATTACTTTATCACAAACTAACTATTTGATCCAACATATGCTATTTTACTTAAGAAAGGATGAACAAAACCGACATTTATTTTTACCTGTACAGTAGCTCCTCCTCTTCCTTGGTGTGTATGTTGTGCTTTAATTACCTACAGTAAATCCGATTAACCAACCAAAAGGTATCAGAAATAAAATCATGGAATTATTACGAACAATTGATAAGTAATACATAAACTAAACCAATAGATATAAAAAAAAAAAAAAAACGAGAAATAAGAAGATAGCAGAAAATATACCTGATATATGCGACCTTCCAATAAAGGTTCCATCAAAAGATATTAGCAGCAACTCGAAAAAAAATAACCCGCTAGAAAAAAAATGGATGATCATAAGACATAAGCCCAAAGTTTCACCTTTTCTTTGAATCACATTTCCTAGTCTCACCTACACAAAATTTGAGAGCTGTTTGTATCAGTATCAGGCACGTTTTTTTCCCATAAATCCAAAATGAAATATCACTATTCAAATGTGCAATCTCTGCTTATTGAAAAAAGAAAAAGAAGACGAGGTGTTACATCTGAACCGAGCATTTTCGCGCCTCGGGTCTGCGTGGCGGTCCATGGGGCGGACAGGGTGGCATGACAGTGGGCCCCACTCGTCGTTCGCCTGGTCAGAGTTGTGAATGAATGCGAGGAGGCCGAGAAGGGAGGAGGCGAGCGGCGGATCAGGCTGCGACGGAGGGCTTCGATCGCTTGCCTCCTTACAGACTGCATTGGAGAGACTTCTATAATCTCACCTAAACTAGTAAACTGGATTGGTTGGAGGCGGAGGCTGGCAAGTGTGCCACATCCGTACACGGTACACCAGGTTAATTGACATCCTCCCAGGGACCTGAAAAGGGAATATTTTACACCTTGTAGATCCGAGCGTTCTTTTTAACTTGACACGAACCCAATTATATTGCCCCCGCGCTGGTCCGAATCTCAAACAGACTGAGAGTAAATCCCAAACCGTAAAGTGAGAAATCTTGTGCTGGAGAATATTGATCCAATTAACCTTGGGTCGTGGGACCGAAATGAGTTCTCTCTACAGTTGAAAACGGAGTGGATAATGCTCCATCTCCGTATCCGGCTTTCAATGAGCAGCAGATATAAATACGGATACGGATAGTAAATAAATATCAAAATTTAAAATTAAATTTGTCTTAAATATATACAAATAGATACAGTCATACAGATACGGGACAGGTGGTTTATGAATATGAATTCTAATGTAGATATAAAACGAATAATGGTGGGATAATTAAGATATATAAATTTTTAATATAAATATTAATTAAAAAATTAAATATAAATATTAATGATAACCATAAGTTGGTGGTGGAGAAATGAGAGATAATCTATTTATATAATATATATAAAAAAATAAAAAAATAGTAACAAAAGATAATGTGATGTAGTGGTTAGAAACTTAACCACTTTGAATTTTGACACAAAAGTATAGGGATTCGAATCATACAATATAAAATTTGATCTCCAAACACATTCTTTTATATGGAGATCTCATATATCTGGATCTGTTTATCCGAATTCGAATCTAAATCAGATACGAATTGAATTTGAAATGGATAGTCTGACTCCATTTTCATCCCTAGTTCTTTCCAAAGTTGTTATTTTTTGTTTTTTCTGTCCGTTTTTTCAAATGAATAACATAATAACCAAATTCATGATTATATGCATATTAACAGTGTTATGAATTTATATCTTATTTTTAAAATCTAAATATTAATCTAAACTTTAACGATATTCATATGAAAATGAAAATGTATTTGAAAATTAAATTTATATGTTTTAGATTCTTTTTCCAATGTTATTTTTTTTAACTATTTTTGTTGTCTGTTATTTTTTTTCTTCTAATGAATAACATAATAACCATCTCTATTTTAAAGAAAATAATAAAAATATACTTCGCATCTAAAATACACGTGTTCAGTAATTTTAAATGAATTTATATACAATAAAATCCTAGTTTTTTTATTTTATTTTTATAAAAACAGAATACAAACCGAACACATACATTCAAATTAAACCGCGTACATGTTATCTAAACATCCGATTTCAGTGTAACTTGTAAATTTGTACGTTCACAAAGCATACATATAATTTTCAAATAAGTAAAAGCAAAATATTAATAATAGATATTTGAAAAACTAGATAAGCCCAAAAAATTCTTGAAAACAAAATACATACAGATCGTGTTGTTTATTATGATGTAGGCTTTTAGAATTTTGAAAAAAAAAAATTTATGTTGAATTTTTTTATTTAAATTATTATGGTTAAATCTGAACTTATTCTGAAATATATTTTTTTTGGAAGAAAAATAATCCCAGATATTATAAATTTTAAACTTGTTTAATAAAAAATAAATTCTAAACTCTATATGCATTACACAGGGTTCGAGCTCCGTGTTGTAATGCCTTATATACATAACACATCTCGGACCACTCTGCTGGGCTATGACATAAGAACAGTTAATTAGTTTTTACATTTAAATTCTAAATTACTGTAAGAAGAATTATTTAAAAGCATGGTTATAATCATGGAAATAGAAGGTCTTTTGGATGAAATGAGAGAGCCAACGAGAGGCGGCAAAACACAAGACCGCGACTGAGATGACAGTAGTCTTTGCAATATTTGAGGCTATGTTCTGTTTTGCAACAGCAAAGAACCCAATAATGGCTACTGAGACGATCTGCAAAGACACCTCAATGGCTTTCAGTGTGTTCAGGGCCCCACTGCAGCTTGTGCATTGCACAACATGCGACCAATATCTGAAAAAATGATACAAAAACATGTTGTGTTATTGACCATACCATATAATTCAAACATTTTCTTAATAAGTAAAAAAACACAACACATACTATGCTTAATTGAACTACACAAGGAGGAAATATGGTAGAGCACAAATAATGCAGCAGCCAAAAAAGATTCTATGCCGGATTTCAGTATCACGTTGGTCAAAGTTTGATGCAATTGAAAATTATGGTATTGGAATATAGTCAGGGGCAGGACAAGATAGGGGCTGAATAAATAAGTGTTATGTAATTTCATTTTATGAAGGGATTGATAATGTAATTTTTTCTTAGCGCCCCTTTTGCTTTATTTACTTCCATCACGGAATATATTAGTCAGTACTGAACACGAACCTGAATGATTTTCCTCCCGGGATTTGCTCTCTTTTTAACAAATTGAGACCGTGAATGATAAGCATCAGTAATTACGATTCAGCGTATGCTCAGTTTGTTGCACTGGTTCTCTTATTTTTTTAGATTTTGGTGTTTTAATTCTACAACAAGGAAGGGACCTTAGAGGGCAATTATTGGGTCTAGCAATTTAGACCAAATAATAGTCACTAGTGTGGAAGGTTGGCTTCTGTTTTATTTTAGAAATTTGTATAATTGAATCTTTTTATTATTTATAAAATTTGCTTGGCGGTTACCCGCCAACCATCAAAAAAACAAATTGAAACCGTTTTTTTTTTCCTTACACAAAGAAAAATAAATAAATGTTGCATTATATTTATAATTTTCATTACCTATCCAGGAGCTGTTCTTTGGGGGGAGTAGGGGGCAGCAGCTGTGGTGCTGGATTCATACTTCCCCAGTTGACTTGGTTGTTTGAATACTTCCTCAACCAACTTCTAAAGGCAATTACCATAGCATCTGATTTTGTTGGCACATAACAAGCCTTGTGCCAATTTGAAAATGCAGCCGACGCAAGCTTGCGTTCCTGCTTATACAATAAGACAAATCGAGTACAATCCTTAATTGAAATAGAGTAAAAAAGGTAATTGATTAAACAAGATTAAAATTTGAAGCAGGTTCCTACAGACAATATAATGGAAAAATGTATACAACCTTGCAAAGAGATTAAAATCTCACATTTTATTCCAAAAGATGAAGAATCCCAACATACCCCTCTCCTACCATTTTTTTTAATTTAATGCCCAAATTAAGCCTCTTTTTCATCTTTTATAGAGGAATGAGGAATGGCAAGTACTTGGGGCATCTTTCAAGTAATAAGGTAATGAAGTGGAGAATAGGATATTTTTGTTCTTCGTAGGGTCTACATTAAAATTTTATATGCATATTTTTCTAGATATACGTGAGACTCCTGCATTTTTCAGGGCTATATGCTGAAAAACGTATATGCAGAGAAATGTCTATGGGAACAGTTCTGGCAAGTCTGCTTTTAGCACAACAAATCCTTCCTCATTGAAAAATAAGAAAATATGCTTTCAAAACTTATCTTACTTTGTCTCCCAGAGTAAGGGTGCATTAAATAGACGAGAGATTTTAAAACAAATTTACTTAGAGGTACTTTAACGCAAGCAACTAATACTTAAATAAAAAATGATAGTGTACTGTACGCACCTCCACATGGAGAAGGTAAAGATCTGAATCCAAGATGAGATTCTGTCCAATATGGAAATACCATCTAGGGATGATTTTATCCAACCAAACAGCAAAGTTCCTTGGAAAAGAATATATAAGCCTGCTCTTACCGGGACTTACTGGAACACACAAGAATATGAGCACAAATCTTTGTTCTTTATCAGCAGTTTTGGTCAATGCCTCCTGAAAAGAAAGAAAAATCTCAAGGTGCTGCATTCTCTTCTTTTGCTGGGTCATATTAATTGGCACTATCACCATGGCACCATTTCATTGTATACTTGTCTTACTTGAGTGCTAACTCCGTATTTAGGGGAAAAAAAATCAAACCCTTAATTTTTAAATTCTTCCAAGAACAAAAGCATATACCATGCAAATCAGATTAGCATCTTCTAGTTGCATTTTGTCGATATTGATAGTCAGGGGTGGAACTACCAAATTTACATTGTGGGTTTTGTGTGTGTGTGTGTGGGGGGGGGGGGTGAAACTTAAAATGCATATTGTGTACTAGTCAGGACTTGAACTCAATTCTCCACGATCACAGAGTGAAATTCTAACCACTAAGCTACATACACACATTAGCAATTTATGAGGGGGGCTGAACCATATAGACACTTTTAAAGATAATAAATTCAATTTAATTGCAATATAAATGATTAAAAATTCTAAGTACCGCTTTCGAATTTGGAGAAGTAACAGAGAAGTTTTTTGATGCTGAACCATAAAAGAGGCATGGGGGAACAAACTTTGACCAACCTGCTTCCTGCTTTGCATGGAAGCCGTTTATATCTAAGTTCTCTATTGTTATCTCGAGTGGTGCACCTCCTTCTCTATCTGTTTCAATTGTGAAGAATCAAAATAAAAATACTTCAGAGTTTAGATATAAGATACTAGAAGCAGAGGTTTTCTAACAAATTTTTAGTGTTTTGGGGCCATCATCATTATACTGGTAAAGTTTTAAATGATTAAAGTTTTTCTTTTTTCTTTTGGAAGGTTAGTCGGCTAGGTGTCTACTAAAAATTGTATTAAAAGATTTTTATTTTTATTTTTACAAGGCCTCTATCTCACTATAGAGTATCCCATATATACAATATCTCTAACTATTAAATAGAACATTTAAATGATTAAAGTTTTGTGTAGGTACATATCTTCCAGGGACCACGCGTTTTCTAACGTTCATCAACCCATGATGCGCATAAGGAACATGAGCTGGATCCATAAGGTTCTCTGTTAGAACTTCATATCTGAAATATCAATAACCAATATCAACAACAATATATACATAAATCATAACTTGAGAAAAAAAAAACAAAAGTGCAACAGAAATCAAGGATTGATTTACCCATATAGAAGGTCTCGTGTCCCCATTGTAGATGTAAATGATGGATCATCCAGCTCCGGAATATATGGAGGTGTTTTTTCGTTCCAAATATCTTTGTAACGAGAATCAGTGTTGGGCCAAAACCACAAAATTTTGTTTTGTTCAACACATGGGTAAACAGCAACACATGCCTTTTCATTCTTATGTACCTGGATTTTTTATATGAGACAGCACAAATAAAAATTACTGCATGAAGCATATGCAAGCCTCTCCAACCAAAGCGCTTCAGAGACAGCACAAGAGATTAAATAAAGATTTTCTTTTGAACTCTGTAAAAATTATTTAACTTAATTCTGAGTATGAATCTCCCCAAAAAGCAAGTTTTGCAAAATTACTGAATAATGGTGTGGAGGATATACAAACTAAAATTATTATCAATGCTGATTATGCTTTCTAAATCATAATTTGTCTAGGATGCATGAGGTCCGAAGGTCCCCAATTCAAACCAAATATGCCCCTAACTAAATTAATTGCTTCCTATAATAATTTTTTTTGATGGTTGACGGCAAAGTGCCGGCAACAAATATATTGATAAGAAAAGTTTTTTTACAAGGAGAATTTACAGAATCAGTGGAATCCTCCCAGATAGATAGGATTTCCACCAATAAACAAAAAAAAATAGCCTATAATAATTGGATGTGTGTATTATGGAAAAACGAACACATAACGATGAGGGCGTGCCGATTGTTAAGAAAATCAACCTTACTTTGCAGCAACCTCTGTAGCCACTCGTTAGTTAGTTAGTTAATTAGTATACAAATACATTCTCAGGGTCTAAACATAATACAATTAACCGCAATTCCCAAGCATTTCTCACTACAACTTTTAAGACATGTAAGTGAAAGATAAACTCACTGGAGGTCCAAGTGATGGGGCCTGGGGGATGTATTTGCAAGTGCCAGCACCATCAAAGCACCACCCATGATACACACACTGAAGCCTACCTTGCGGGTCAACACGGCCTTCAGAGAGAGGTGCAAGACGGTGGGGGCACTTATCCTCAAACACCTTCCATGCACCTTCAACCCGGTCCCACCAGATCACCACGTCCAGTCCCAGCACTGTCTTGGCCTTCGGTGCGCGCTTGTCGAGGTCGCATATAGGAGCTAGGGGATACCAATGAGAGAACCAATCGAAGGCTTCCGATGTGGAGGTAGGGTTTGGTGAGGTGGTGGTGGTGGTAGACGAGGGAGAAGTGGACACGTGGAGTCGAGTTGACAGGCGTGGGATATGCGAAGGGGGAGGTTGGAAGGAGGTAGGAGAGGGTTGGGACGGGAAGGGGGAGAGAGAAGAGTAAGGGAAGATGCGTGAGGTTGGGAAGGAGAAGAGGCGTAGGGACTCCATTAGTGACAAGGGAGAAGAGAGAGAGAGAGCGCGCCCGCAAGCTCTGAGAGCTATCCGAGGACGAGAAAGGAGATCGGATATTGGTTGAGTCCATACCTCTGAGGTAACGGACTATGTGAGTTTATGATAAAAACCGTCCGATCAAAATCCGGGCCAATCTGGCCCGAGGTGGAATGCACAGTGTCTCTTGAATAATCGTGTTAATTCTAATCGGACGGTTCAGATATAAACATAAATATACTGTTACCTCAGCTAATATTAATTCGTATTGGTCGGGATTGGTCCCGCGAAATTCTTGAATCTTTTTTCTTTTCTTAATGACAAATTTTGTAGATACCCATTACATTTTTATAATTAAGAAATAGGTTCAAAATCTAGCGTTATTTTGATTCGTAACATATTGTTCGTTTTTTCTGTAGTACGTCAAGAAAGCCGAATTTTTTAAAAATACCTATTTTATAAAATAATTTAATAAAAATAATCAGGTTCAGGTGAAATTTTAAAAAATTCAAACTATTGAAAAAATTTGGGCCTTGAATTTTAATTCCCACCAGCGGAAATAATTTGCGGCTCGAAATTTTGATTCCCACCCGTAGAAAATATTTGCAGCCCGGGTCTAAAAATAGGCATGGGCAGTGGTTTCTCTCTCCTCTCATTTCATTTTCTCAAAATCTCTCTCTCCTCCCATCCGAATTTTCTCCTCTCTTCTTCAATTTGTAATTAGTGATAATGAAGGTACCAAAGTTAGTTTTAATTTTATTTTGAATTTTGTAGTCCAAAATTTTATGTAATTAGCGTATTTTAGCCAATTTGTAACGCCTCGTAAACTAAGAAATAAATATAGGTATGACTCAATCTGAATTTCAGTTTGTCAATAAATATAACGTCACACAATTTAAATACTAAATTATGGTATGAGATTGTAACATTCTGTCACGTCAATTTTTTTTAACATTATTGGCATAAAATAATCTAAGAAATTAAGAAGATAATGTAACTCTATATAAAATTTATATAAGTATGACTTATTCAGTAGTTTTAAATTTCAATACAATGGAATGATTGACATGTCTAGAATTTCAGTAGGGAAAATAGGGATAGAGCACCTAACCGATTTACCCCTTCATATTTTCATTGATAGATATATTTTTTTTATAGTTTTAGTTTAGTTTAGCTATGTTATGTTTTATTATGTTTGAGTTTAGTTTTATAGTTTTTGTTTTAGTACAGTTTAGTTTTGTTATGTTTTATTATGCTTTGAGTTGAGCTGTGTTATATGTTTTTATCATTTTGTGGTAGTATTTATACAACAAAAAACACACTAAATTATACAACTAAATTATATAACAAAATTGTACAAAAAAAAAAAAAACACTTGTTAAGTTCGCAAAGTTAAACAACATAATAAAATTAAGAACAACAATATGACATGCTTTAAAAATAACAAGAATAAAAAATAGAATAAAAAAACTAAATGCATTGCAATTAATATGGTTCAAAAATAACAAAAATAAATGCTTCATCCCTCTGTTTTGACTAGGAACAGCCTGTTTTGGCTCTGACTGAACTATAGGCTTTTCTGCACATTGGTTTCGGCCCTTGTTTGGCCAGGAACAAGACGTTTCAGCTCTGGCCAAACCATACCATTTTCTGCACTATCTAGGAACAATCTGTTTTCACCAGGAACAGTCGGGAACAGAACCTCCTTTAGCAGTTCGGACAATTTTTGAGAGCTGATATCTCACGATCTGTTTGGAGATTTTGTATAAAACTTCACAGTCTTGTTATACAATGTCAAGACTGAATGTCGATCAATTTTCATAATTTTTGGAGATGTTTTTCTATGTTAACCAGAAGTGCAAAGTCGGGCCCAGAGAACCTCCTTTAGCAGTTCAGGCAATTTTTGAGAGCTGATATCTCACGATCTGTTTGGAGATTTTTTTTATAAAACTTCACAGTCTTATTATACAATATCAAGACTGAATGTCGGTCAATTTTCACGATTTTTGGGGATGTTTTTCTATGTTAACCAGAGGTGCAAAATTGGGCTCATAGTGACAAATGAATTATTCGGATTCAGTTCAGCGAGATTAAAAATTCGTGATTCGGGTATAATTCGGATATAATTCAGGAATGATTCGAAATTATCCGGATCAGAAATCTCAGTCCTGCAAGGGAGCAAAAAAAAACGAAAAAAAACAATTTTTCTTGGAAAAATTCGTGAAAAATTCGTAAAATTTGGAAAAAGTTCGTAAAATTAAGGAATTATTCGGGTTTAATTCGGTCAAAGTTTGGTCAACTGAATAATTCAGCGTTTGGTTTAGCATCACCCCAAAAAAGAATTAAACAGGTATAATTCGAAAATAATTCGGGTATCTTGTCACTATGGTTGGGCTCAGAGAACCTCCTTTAGCAGTTTGGGTAATTTTTGAGAGCTTATATCTCACGATTTGTTTGGAGATTTTTTATGAAACTTCACAATCTTCTTATACATTGTTAAGACTATATGTCGGTCAATTTTCATAACTTTTGGAGATGTTTTTTTATGCTAACCAGAGGTGCAAATTTGGGCTCAAAGTGCACTCCTTTAGCAGTTCGAGCAATTTTTGAGAGCTGATATCTCACGATCTGTTTGGAGATTTTTTATGAAATTTCACAGACTTGTTATATGATGTCATGACTGCATGCCGGTCAATTTTCACAATTTTTGAAGATGTTTTGTTATGTTAACTAGAGGCGCAAAATTGGACTTAGAGTGCAGATTTTTAGACCCAGGCCACAAATTTTTTCAGCGGTTTAGGTATTTTTAAAATTTCACTTGGAACCTAGTTATTTTTATTAAATTATTTTATAAAATGAGTATGTTTTTAAAAAAACTCGGAATAAAGTAGGTGCCTGTTGACAAATTGTTGACAACTAATTAATTAATAGGAAAGAGAATGAAACTATGAACATGCTGGTCTACACAAGTATAGCATACTTTTGTTTTTGGAGATTGTTTGTTACAAGTTCCTTTTTTGTTTTTCTTCTTAATAAAATGAAATTACAATTTTTTTTTTGTAATTTCATGATAATTGTTAAACAGAACAATTGATATTTTCTCGATTTAAGAATGGACGAATTGATAATGAGTGCATTGCAAAAATCGTATATTTCTCACAGACAAATGTTTGTGCACGCTTAATTTTAAAGATGACAATACTTGTAATATCAAAATAATTAATAATTAATGAGCGGATTGTAAAAATCATTTATATTACATTTTTTTGTGTACACTTAATTTTATAGATGACAATACTTATATTATACAAAAGAAAAATAAGAAAATGAAATATTTACTTTTTTTGTGTACCAAATGAATATCAAACATATGTTTTGCATATATTATCAACATGGAACAAACAATTTTTTAACAAGAGACAGAAAAACTTATTATTTTTTATTTAATTAATTTCACAATAAGGGTTAAATAGAATAATTAATATGCTTAAAATGGGACTGAACGAATTGTATAGCATGTGCATTCTAAAAGTCTACACTTTACAAAGAAATATGCACTTTAAAAAAATGAAGTACTTATTTTAGCGTACAAAATTAAATACCAAATAGATGTCTAGATTATCATCCAGCCAATAACAACGTATTCAACTAAATAGACACAAGCTTGTTTCAGCACAAAATTATACATTTTTTTTGATCTAAACACAAAAAGAGCAAAAATATATATATATATAATTATGTAAGTAGAGTAGCCAATATATATATATATATATATAGAGAGAGAGAGAGAGAGAGAGAGTAAGACTACGGTGCTATGGCTCAATATTCGAGTTTTTAAAATTCTAACGGTCGATCCGAACCGTTCATCTTGTTCTCCATATTAATATGTGTTTGGAGACCAAATTTTACATTTTTTCAAAAAAGTTTACTATTTTTTTAGATAGGTAAAAAATAAGTTGATCTCAAAAATTCTGCACCATTCAGATATTTGATTTTCTACCTATCTAAAAAAATAGTAAAAAATTTCCAAAAAATATAAAATTTGGTCTCCAAACACATATTAATATGGAGAACAAACTGAACAGTTCGGATTGACCGTTAGGATTTTGAAAACTCGAATATTGAGCCGTAGCACCGTAGTCCTCTATGCAACCCATAGCACCGTAGCCTTACCCATATAGAGAGAGATGGGCTATGGTGCATTACAATATATTGACTCGTTTGTACATTGGATTATAAATCCAAGTTCAAATGATCAATCTAAACCGTTCATCTTGTCTTGCATATTAATATGTGTTTGGAGACCAAATTTTACATTTTTTTAAAACTTTTTACTATTTTTTTAGATTTGTTGAAAATCGCTATTTTCAGACAAATCTGGACCTGATAGGTCTAAATTATATACATATTCGATCTGATTTTTATCACGAAATAACACCAAATATCTTGTATTTTGAATATAAAGTGAATATAATACACCTAGGATCAAGTTACTGCGTTTGCTTGGTTTTAACTTGCAGGAAATGAAGAAAAATAAAGAAAAAAACAAAGAAAAATGCTCACTGCGGACACACGGTTTGCGATATGGCCGTAATAAGTACTTAGATGGATTTCTGGACACGCGCCAATTTTAAAAAGGTATAATAAGCTATACATCAAAATCCGTGCGAATGCACGGATATCGATGCGGACGCACAGATCTCGATGTAGCCGCACTCTGGTCGCACAGGAAAAGTCTGAGTCTAGTGGGGACCTTGATGCAGCCGCAGTGCGGGTGGTGCAGACGCAGTGCGGATGGGACTGTAGCAGTGCGGACGCACTGTAGCAGTCAGTCAAAAATAGAGTCTGAACTTAAAACGGCCATAACTTTTGACTCGTAACTCCGATTTAAGATTGCGACCACAGCTAGCAAGAATATCTACAACATGAGAAACTAAAAAAGGAAATTTGGAGTCGGTATGATGCATTAAAATCGCAGACAGTCAGAAATACACGTTTTCAACACGGTTTCTATTTTTGGCACATTATGGACACGTTTTTACAGTCAAACATGGACAAGGCATTCTGAAAAACAATATAAATATAACACCCACTAACTCCACTTCTTAAGCTCTTAATTGGACATGATCATTGGCTATAAAAGATGGAGTTTATTCCAATGAACGAGACATCCATCCATTCTCATCTCTTCCCATCCATTATCTCTATCCATCATCCATTATCTCATTCTCTCTCTACACACATAGTGATAAATTTTGAAGTAAGGAAAGCTTTTAAGCAAGGAGAAAAAGAGTTTCCTGAGCAAGATTCGGCAAGATAGAGGTTCTTGATTCGATAAAGGGTGTAATCATTTCTTTATTTCATTTCTTCTTATTTTACCAACTTGTTGTAATGGATCTCTCCATGAGGGAATAGATCTCTCTCTAGGGGTTTAAGTCAATGCATGAACTTGTTTAATTGTATCTTATTCGGTTATTTATTTTTGTTATGATTGTTTTAATGAGATTTGATGTTAATTTTTGTGATTTATCATTTGTGTTAATTACATAATTAGTATTTGAAATCGCAGTAGTCTCGCTTTGGTATCTCTTTGTCAAAGGATCCAAAGAAGTTAGGACGAGATGAGAATACCAAATTATAAATGCAAATACCTTAGGTTTGGATTAGGATCTAACCAATTTGTAATCTAAGCTGGAACTACAGAAATTAAGATTAGGAATTTGGTGAAGGACCTAACCGTGAAGCCAAACCCTAATTAGGACATCTCAAATCGAATCGGGTATTGGTATGATGGGCTTAATCGTGAAGTATCAATATTTGAGGAGATGAGAGACTAATAAGAGTGTATGGTCTAGGTAGCTAGGGTGAATGGCCTAACCGTGAAGTCTGAATTACTTAGACACGTTATTAATTCACGAAAGTGACCCTTAATGACATATTAGGTTAGAAACCTCATCAAATCATACATGAGCTCAAACAAATACCGAATTGTTAGAGTTAGCAAGGGATTGTAGACCGAAGACCCCTAGATCTCTAAATCTTGAAAATAAATCAATTCCTTTCTTTTATTTTTATTTACAATTATTGTTTCAAACTCATTTCTTTTGGGTATTGAACCCAACCTTAGGATTTGTTAGAACAACCCCCCCCTCCCCCCAATTTACTTTTATTACACTTTACTTTTTTTTTTATTTTCTGAAATTAATTAGTAAAGTTTAAACTAAGTATTTATCATACTCCTTGTGGGTCGATACCCGACAATATACTACTTTGATAGGATTGTGCACTTGCAATCTGAACCAAAAGTGTATTTAGGGATAAAAAGTACATCTTGTTGTACTGAAACTTTTTACTGTACTCTTTGGATGCATCAGGACCATAAAATAACAACGATTTTCAATAAATCTAAAAAAATAGTAAAAATTTTCCAAAAAATATAAAATTTGGTCTCCAAATACATATTAATATGAAGAACAAGATTAACGGTTTGGATCGGTTATTTGGACTTTGAATTTGGTGATTTATAGTCCAATGTACAAAAGAGGTTATACATTGCAATGCACCATAGTCTAACTCTCGCTCTATATATATATATGTGGAGGGATCCACTTACACTCTTTTTTTATGACACCGAATTATATCCTACATTTTCAAAGTTCAAACAGTTGATCCAAATAGTTCAACATAATGAATATATTAAATGTGCTTGCAGATCAAATTTTACATTTTTTGAATTTTTTTACTATTTATTAAGTATTTTACAAAATCATTGTTTTCATACTATTGAATTTTTATACCCATCTTAATAAATAGTAAAAAAATTCAAAAAAATGCAAAATTTAATTTGCAAGCACATTTTAATATATCCATTATGTTAAACGGTTTGAATCGACTATTTGGACTTTAAAAATATTGGATGTAATCCGGTATCACCAAAAAAGAGTGTAAGTACGTAGATCCCTCATCTTTTCTCTCTCTATATATATGAGATCAAACATATATATACATTAAAAATTAATTATATAAAATTTTCATAATGAAAATAACAGTTAAATTTTATAGTATTCATAACATTGTATTTATTTTAATCTATAATAAAAATTATACATGAATACATAAATTTTCAAAGTCACTTTTGGATCAACGATTTTCAAAGTAGCTTAATAAATGGTAAAAAAATTTAGAAAAATGTAAAATTTGGTCTCCAAGCACATTTCAATATAGAGATCACATCTAAATGTTCAGATCGACCTTTTGGATTTTGAAAACGAAAAAATAACTTATAAGCATATACCCTCATATTCTTATGTAAGTAGAGTAGCCAACCTCTATATATATATATATAGAGAGAGAGAGATGGGCTATGGCGCATTACAATGTATAGACTCTTTTGTACATTGAACTATAAATTACCGGATTCAAAGTTCAAATGACTGATCGAAACCGTTCATCTTGTTCTGCATATTAATGTGTTTGGAGACCAAATTTTACATTTTTTGAAAAAAATTTACTATTTTTTTAGATTTATTGAAAATTGTTGTTTTCAGACAAATCTGGACCATAAAAAAATAATGATTTTTAATAAATCTAAAAAAAAGTAAAAAATTTCAAAAAAATGTAAAATTTGGTCTCCAAATACATATTAATATGAAGAACAAGATTAACGATTTGGATTGGTTATTTGGACTCTAAATTCGGTGATTTATAGTCCAATGTATAAAAGAGACTATACATTGCAATGCACCATAGCCCAACTCTCTCTCTATCTCTCTATCCATCTATCCATCTATCTATCTATCTATATATATATATATGAGGAGGGATCCACTTACACTCTTTTTTGGTGACACCGGATTACATCCAATATTTTCAAAGTCCAAACAGTCGATCCAAACCGTTTAACATGATGGATATATTAAAATGTGCTTACAAATCAAATTTTGCATTTTTTTTGAATTTTTTTTTACTATTTGTTAAGATGGGTACAAAAATTCAATGGTCTGAAAACAACGATTTTGTAAAATACTTAATAAATAGTAAAAAAAATTCAAAAAATATAAAATTCGATATGCAAGCACATTTTAATATATTCATTATGTTGAACTATTTGGATCGACTGTTTGGACTTTGAAAATATTGGATGTAATCCGGTGTCACCAAAAAAGAGTGTAAGTACGTAGATCCCTCCTCTTCTCTCTCTATATATATGAGATCAAACATATATATACATTAAAAATTAATTATATAAAATTTTCATAATGAAAATAATAGTTAAATTTTATAATATTCATACCTTTTAAACTATAATAAAAATTATACATGAATACATAAATTTTCGAATAAGTGAGATCAATCATTAACTCTCCACATGAATCCACCTCTACTTATAGTCCACTTACGTCTTGAGAAAAAAACTTGTCACGTCGTGATCAATCATATTACAGAACGTTACATCATGTCACGTGTATTGATTACGTGACGTGACTTGCGTGTTGTGATCGCATTCGAGCGAAAATTACACATCACGTCACATTACATCACGTTATGGTATAAAACATAGAGTATCTAGTTTTTTATAGTTAATTTTTAGGTTTTTTTTATATGCATAGAGTATTCAGGTTTCTTTTTAGTGTAGGTTCAGTGATATCGGTACTCATGTAGTACTGGTTTTTATTTTCTCTAGTTTAATCCAATGAATATTTGTAAGTTGATTTTTTAAAATAATGTCAGATATCCAACAGTCTTTTCTCAAACAAAAAATAGTTTTGCAATATTATTTATTTATTTTAGAATTTTAAGAATTTTTCATATTTTTGATATATTTTTTCTGAATTTTTAACAATTTAAATTAAAATATAAAAAAATTGATGTGACTAATTTATGTCATGTCATGTCACATCACGTGTGATCTGACGTAACAACACGTGACGTGACTATTCTCATGACATGATTGTCCATCATCATTTTAGTCACATCACATAAATAAAAAAAAGTTGATCATGTTACGTATTTCCTTCTCTACTTGCTCCCATAATTTCATTCATTGAATTGTTGATGTAGGAATTAATTCTTACTTATTACCGTTACTTCTTAAGTTACTAACGTTTAGTGCGCGAGGGCAACACAAGGAAAGAAACACTGAAAATTTTGTCACATAGCTTAATGCTTTCAATGTATGGTTTGCACTTTCTAGAATGGCACCCAGATTTAAATAAAAGAGTGGTAAAAGGATTTAATGTTGGTCAAAATTCCAGAGTAACTCAATTATATATATATATATATATCTCCCCACTTTGCTTCATTTTTTTTTTCAGATTTAATTAATTGCTCAAAAGTCTTTTATTTTATTCTGCTCCTCTCAGTGTGGGACTAAAGAGAGTTACTGTTCAATCTTCACATTCTTTTGTTGTTTTGGTAGAGTGCTGGGAACGGAAGTTATTCTGATTTCAGTTGAGAATAAACAAAGCTATACTTTGCTCATTTCTGTTCTTTTAGGTAATAAAATGAAATAAAATTCTCTGTGGCTCATTTGAAAGGAAAGAAAACAATTGCTGAGAACCTAAAAAATGCATAAATGGAAATGAGGCGTTCGGATGAGCATCGGATCAAATTTGATCGGATGTCTGATCTAAATCTGTCCGCATGATTCTCAGCACGGACTAAACAAATATTACTTGGCGTTGGACCGAATTTGGTCTCATGCCCATCGAAAGTGTCCCGCTTCCGGTTTTGAGTGCGTATCCTCTGAGATATCTCAACTTTTGGGTGACCGACGTGTCCGGTGCCTATTCGGGGGTGATGTAGGGGGTCAGTGTCATGTGGGCTTTGAGATTCGTGCAGAATGTCTTTAAACGGTTAGGATTTTCCATAAAGTCACGCAAAGTTTGAGATATCTCAGAGGATACGAATTCATCGAAAGCGTCCTGCTTCCGGTTTTACGGAAATAAATCTTCTACGATCCTAAGGGATTGTAGGGTCCCTACAATTCCAAATCCAACCTTTCATTTGTTTTGAGATTCGTGCATAAAAATAATTTTTATAGAGATTCACACAATCCAAAAAATAAAAGGTTAGATTTGGATATAAGCAGTTCTCGTAGCAGATTTATTTCCCCGGTTTTACATATGACGACGGTAAGTTCCAATGTGCTCCTTTATTGCTATAAATAAAGATTCTTTGTTGAATAGGAGACACTCATCAAAAGCAAACCTTGAAATCCTCATCCTTTCCAAGGATGAGCATCCGCTGCTTTTCTTCTACCAAGAAAAGTAGCTCCGTGTTCTTCCTTTTTTCTCTGTCTCTCTACAAAAAAAAGAGAAAAGAGAGAAAAAATCACGTGGGACCAGGTTTTAAGAAGAGAGAGATAGAGAGAAGAGCACCGAAATAGCACGGAAAGAATAACACCGGATCTCATTCCTCCTTTCCATATACTTGACAAAAACCATGATTCTGTAATGAGATAATTCTCGATCGTCAAAATCTGTGAAGAATTCATGGAGATAACTTCTTTGGATTTTAATTTTGGCATGGATGGGCTAGGAAATGTCAGAGTCATTTTAATAACACCAAAATTCAAGGTATTCTGTTTATTTCATATACATACCTCTTTTTTTGATAAATATTTTTATTGGTAGATCATATATTTTGATCCTCTCGTGAATAATCACTAGATCGAGCCGTCATACTAAATTGCTGAGTTGTTAAATTTGCTTGTTCTAAATACAAATATGTAGAAAACCATTTTCTCTGTTGGGAGTTGGGACTAATATGTTACGATTGTTCTTACAATCCGAGTCATAGCTCGTAGTTACTTGATCAGTACACCTTCAATTTTCATGCTCAGAGCTCCGGTGATGTATGGTAAGGTCTTTTAGTGTTATTAATTATTGACGAAACAAAAACTAAGAGAACTACTTAGAAAAAAATGTAGTTTCTCTCTGACATAATTTCATTCGTTCCTGTACCTAGCAATACCTTAATTAATTAATGTTATTTATATTTCTACAAAGTGTGTGTATTGCAGTACCACAAAACTATTTGATTTTGGTGTTCTCAAATTGTGTTTCATGAATAAAAAAACACATATATCTTCATGTTTATCTATTTTTTTTTTCGAATTTCAAGTTACTTTTAACTAAGAAAAAATCAGAAAAAGTCAAAATTAATAAAATACTTGTAAAACAAAGAAGCAACTTTGTAAAAAAATGTAAGTATAAATGATAAATTTATTGTTTGGAATTTGAATTGTTATTTGGGATGAATAATGACATAATATTTGTCATGTATAGTCAACGTTTGATCACGTTTTGTGTCATGTTGTGTCACGTGCCGTGCTGTGCCGAATGACGTGGTGCCATGTCTTTTTTTCCGAATGAATGTCACGACACACACGTCATGTATAGTCAACGTTTGATCACGTTTTGTATCTCACTGTTATTAAACTAGTTTGCATGACATGTGGTGCCGTGCCCTTTTTTCGAATGGAAGCCACAACACACACACACAACTGCTGGCACGCGTGCTGTGATGTAGTGTTCGATCACAACAACATGACTTTTTTACATCCCTAAAGCAGCTAAAGCTCCACAAATATGCAAAAACACAGAATTAGTTCTCATATCACAACATGCCATCCTGGTACAACTAGGTGCTAGCTAGTATTAGAGAACAATATTACAAATAAAACCAAACACTCGAAGTACTTAATTCACTAACATCACGGTTATTCAAAACTTCCAACTAATTAACAAAACCATTATTTGAACCTCGACCTCACAAGAACAAAATTCCAATCCATCAATCTAAGCATGTGATGCGTTTGATGAAAATATCAAAATTCTCATCCGTATCCAACATACTAATTCTAGTAAACTCTGCACCAGCCCCAAAGCGTCTCCCACTCATTGTGCACACGTTGATGCTCTTAAAGAAAGCTTCGCAATCCTTAATTTTCTGATCCTCACATCTAATCCATGCAAAACCTTCAGTAAGATTAAAAAAAAAACAAAAAACTAATCAAAATTTTCTTCTTCAGCAAATTAATTTAAAGACACTGATATTATCTTGTTGCAGATACCTGGATACGTTTCTGCGTGTTCTTTGGAGAACTCGCAGAATTGGAGGGAGAACCGAGGAAGGCTGCACCGTCCGGATGTGTCCAAGGCCTGACGCAACCTCTGCCACCTGTCAGCCAACATGCGCCGACCAAAGTGAAAGAATTGGCCGACCCCCTCAGGATTTGGAAACTCATAGCCATCTGAGATGACCTTGAGAATCTTAGCTGCTCGAACTTGGGAGTCCTTTGAGACTCCAATGGAGTTCATTTCGATGAACTCTACCATCTTTCGTGCCACCGCTTCATCCTTGACCAGGGCCCAGCTATCATGGAATAAACATATAAATTATGGGTTAAAAGACAATTAAAGATAACAATTACATATTATTAAAAATTGACGACGTTGTGCTAACCCAATATGGGTGCCGGCATGACCGGTGGCTTTTGACACTGTGAAGAGCATTATGTCTTGGTCGGCCGCGCCTCGCATAGGGGTGTACTGAGGCCAATTGTATGCCATATCATGGACCCTTCTCCCTACCTCAAGGCCAAGTACCGCATCTCTAATCGCTCCATCTGGATTGTTGGGGCTGCAAACAAGTTCGATGAAGTTGTCATCCCCTCTGTAGGTGGCTGCATCCCCAGCCCAGCGAAACAGTTTCGATTTCATGAAGTCAACCATACCTGAATACATCTGTAATAAAAATGTAAAAAGCGAATAAAAAAATTATGTGACTTTATGTACTTATTCTTAAGAATGTAAAATGAAATTCTAGTGCATTGCTGGCTTCAGATTTTCTTCCTTATAATACGTTGCTTACATAGTTCTTTTGAAGTTTGTGTATTGCTTAATTAGTTCGATAGTCTCTCCCAGATAAATTCTCTAATTATAACATTGACAGAACACATGATTTAACAAAATATATATGAAACAGAGAGAAAAACATGATGGTAGAATAGTGTGTGCATATTATTTGCCAGACATTTATTAAATAAGGTTAGACTTTTGCTAATCTCGGCTAGGTACATTACTATAATGTTATACAAATACACTTGTTAAACTATTGTTTTGATATAAGGCTTGTCCAGAGAATCCGTTTGGTAAAATTTATTGTTCTTCAGTTAAAGACCCGAAAGAGAATGATCAATTGAACCATATGATTGCCTGGATGTCACTAGCAGCTCACAAGACATTGAGGAGTGTATACTGATCAATCTCACAGGATATAGTTGAATAAAAGGAATATAAAACTTGAAGGCAACTTATACCCAAATCAAAAATAAATTCTTTCTAAATGATCACTCAGTATAACAGTTGAGACAAGTAACATACATAGGATGATATAAATATATTTACTAAAATAATTTTTTGAAATTGAATTCTTTGTTAATTTAAATATTTCAGAAGTAATTTTGTTGGTTTCGCAAAAAATTGTTGCGACAAAATCTTTCAAAATAAAAAAAAAATTATTGTACAAGGACTTAGTAGAAAAATATATTTCATAAATACCCTAGAGAGTACTTTATATATTAAAAGAGTTATCTCATTATCTATCTTTCTTATACTTGTATCAAACATAAACATAATGAGATCAAATTTATCTGCTTATGCCCTTATCCTTCTATAGATAGAACACACCTGAGAATGTGATATAGCAGTGCCATACTGCCAGGTAACCTTCAAAGAATATGATATTATCTTTATTTTTATTTTTTTTTATAATCTAAAGAATATGATATTATCAGGCAATAAACTGTTCCTTCGAATTTAATTCACCAGTGGATCGATCCACAAGCATTTCATGGTAAACAATAATAGAATAGGAAATTTACTTCACCACATTCTGTAAGTCCCCTCAAAAACGTTTTGCAACAGTTTTATTAAATCAGTCCAGATTAATTCAACGGGATCGTCAGTAAATTTTGAAATCAACAACAACAAGTGTGTAAAATTTAACTAAGATCATACCGAGTAATATGGTGCAGCAGAGACAACGTTAACAGGATGGCGAGTCTCAGTGGAAGCGAGAGCAAAAAGAGTGGCATGTATCAGCTGAGTGGACCCCACACCAACGATGAGATGGCGGCCATCAGTAACTGCATTGTTTACAACTCCGTGAAGGCGTCGTGCCTCAATTGCAAACTCAGGCTCCAAAAACCAACAAAGGTTCCCTCGTCCAGAGAAATAGCTCATCTTCTGCCATCCGGGAATTACCACAGTTGCATTGTCGCCAAACTCCCTCCAGAAAGGCTCAAACATAGTCGGGTCCCCCCTGCATAGTTAAATTTTAACTTTATACAATGCAGAGATCAAAATAATAATTAACATTGGCAAAGTGAATGCTACAATATTATGACAATGCACTTTATGATCAGTTTCCAGTTGAATGGCTAAGTTTTTAGATATTTTATTAATTCACCCAGATAAAAGTACTTGAATAATATTTCATTATTGAAACCCCCCCATTGTTCAATACATATCATATGGAATAAATCTTAAGATGAATACTTTATCGACTCCACAAAATAGTTTCTAGCAACGTTCAAAATAAAAATATTAAAGAGAGCCCAAAAAAAAGTAATTAATATTCACCTACAAGGTCGTACCAATGCAAAAGTTTCCAAAGTCACTATTAATTACTCAATGATTTGAGTTTGTTGGGTGCT
Organism: Carex pumila; assembly: GCA_033356055.1. Taxonomy (NCBI): domain Eukaryota; kingdom Viridiplantae; phylum Streptophyta; class Magnoliopsida; order Poales; family Cyperaceae; genus Carex; species Carex pumila. The sequence continues at coordinate 514,120 of JARJHM010000086.1, forward strand.
GATGGTACCAATATAAAACAAGTTAAGATGAAAAAAAAAATACTAAACAAAGCTAATCAACAAATTTATAATTTATCAAGTAAAAAAGAAAAGAATAAAATCCTAGTCCATCTCGACACCAGAGTTAAATTACTCCAAAACCAGTACAAGTTATATTACTCCAAAACCAGTACAGTATTCGATCGAGAAGCAATACAAGTTAAATTACTCCAAAACCAGTACAAAAAAATAAGATAAATTAAGAAACAAACGAGAAAGAGAAGGTAGCTAGAGAAGATTCCTAACATGTTGAGGTTGATGATTCGATCGTGGTCAAGCCCCATCTCGACACCAGTAGTTGCTGTTGATGCCGTCTTCTCCATTCCTTCCTCTTACGTATCAACAGGCTTGTGAATTTTATCTGTTGAGGGCTTGAGACACAAAATAGGGGAGGTTGCTTCCTTTTGCACAGCCCCAAGCAAAATAGCCAGAAATATATTGTATGACAACCTTGTGCCGGTATTTATAGAATAAAATGTATAAAAGAGTGTATCTTTTGTTCAATATTCATTGAACGCGTTGGTGTAAATTTCATTCATCGAACATTTGGTGCACAAGGAAAGAAATATTGAATCTTTTTCGCATAGATTGAGTGCTCTCCATGTATCGTTTCCTCTTTTGTATTTTTATTAATTCTCTTTCTATAATAGCACCCAAATTTAAATAAAAGTTCAAAGTAAAATAATAAAAATAAAAGAATGGCCAAATGTGTGAATTAATGTTGGTAAAAAAATTTCAAAATAACTTATCTCCCTTCAATTTTCTTCAATTTTTCAAATTTGATCAAAAGGTTTTTGTTTTTCCGCTCACCTATGTATCTGTATCTTCTATAGTACTCCATTACTGTACGCAATCTCAGCCATGCAATCGTTTTCTGGACCAGAGGTGGAAAGCAGGTGTCTTTAAAATTCGTGACAGATTCATTAAAATTTGTGCAGATTAAAACAGATGGGTGAAGATTTTTCATTCTACATGCACGGTGAGAACTAGAGAGGATACGTGTTCCTCTCAGTGCGGGTTTAAAGAGGCATTACTATGCAATTAATATTCATAATCTCTTGTTGTTTTTGTAGAGAGGTGGGATTGGGAGTTATTTTTCTTTTAGGCAAGAATAAAACAAAATTATTAGTTGCTCGTTTCTGTGCTTTTAGGTAAGGAAAAAAACAAAATTGTCTACGGATAGTTGTTAGGAAAGAAAGTATTGTTGATTAACCGTCTGCACAAGTTAGATTCAGCCCATAAAATAGCATCCCTTTCTTCTAAAATAGTCAATTCATGAGCAAATTTAGGAATTTCTTTTGTACTGAATATTATGAATCAAAATCGAGATATACTGCACTTTAGATTTCAAGTTTCAAAGCAGGCTGAAATTGTTGAAAATTTTCTTTTCTAGCCGAGGCAATCAGATGTACAAAATTTTCAATTTTTTTTTTTTTTTGAAAGTTAGTGGCTTTAAAATTTTCAATTTAATTCTCTTTAAAAAGATGAAATCACAAAAATCCACAAAACAGATCTCAAATCTTAATCAAACTTTTAAACCTTGTACCACTGTTCAGACGGGCATGGTATCGACTAATACAGGTGCCAGCATGGATACAATTAGCAAATATATATATTTGCAAATGGCAACTGGTGCATAACTGTACTAGCTTCAAAAATTATATTCACAAACTATGTATATATCAAATCAAAGAAAGACAAAAACTTTATTTTAGATCAAGGAAAATTGAGCAGGCTAGCTAGGCAGTCTGATGCTTTTATTACCTAGCCAGGTTTCTGCAAATCTTCCTTTATGGGTAAATCTCATGCATGCCCAAGAAACCATCAAAATATCATATAATCATAAATTTCATGAATTTATCTGATCAAATTTATAACTATTAATTTCATGTAGGAGGGTATAGAATTATGTAGGAATTGCATGAAGTAATTACTTGGGCTCAACTTGGCATCCACAACAAACTGGTACATCCATAACTATGCATTTTGTTTCTGATACTGGTTGACAGTACTGGTCTTGGCCCAAAATTAAACAACTGGATAAAATGATGCCTGATTAATGTTAATTATAAATTTTAGACCATAAGTGAGGTTTAATCATATAAATTTCAAGGAAAGCATCACTATGTGCCAGTAAAGCACACTTATAATCATTAATCAATCAAAATTAAACCATAAATGTATATAAATGCATAAACTCGTTTCAGTTAAAATTAGACCTCAGAAGTATATAAATGCATATAAAATCAAGGTGTTTAAAGCAATTGAATTCTCTTTGTTATATTCAACAATTACCATCCCTCAATAAAGCTTCGCTCCCTGCACAAATTGTTTGACTATAAAGCAATTTTTGTTTTCGTGCATGTAATCTAGTGGTAATAAAACTCAATTTTATACATAAAAATTGTTGGATTCAAATTCTAATAATCAACTACAAATCTTCATTCTTATATTATGCATGTAGTTGTCCTGATCCGCCAACGGTTCAGATTGAAAGATAAATTTTCAAATTGAATATCAATTCTCCAATCACATGATTTGTCTTATTTTGATTAAAAATATTTATTTTATGTGTAGAAGCCTAAAGTTAGTTAAAAATATATTTGCCACATAGACTGCTGCATGATTTGTCACACTTAAATTAGATAAATCTCTAGCAAGATGTTTCATTATTTCTCTTTACAGCTATTTTTGATTTTTACAATTAAATTATTTTCTTATTTCTTCATATCTTTTCATTTCTCCTCAGGGTCCGGAACTTATCCAAATAACTTTGGACATAGATTTATCCAAAGCTTATTTAAGCAATGTGATGAAAATTAGCAAGATTGATTAATAACACCTTATTAATTTCTCTGTTAGACAAAATATGCACGTTCTTCTATCTTTAGCTTATTTTGGAATGAAATCGTAGAGCATAAGGAAAGTATAGAGGTGGTCCATCTCTCACAACTTTCTTTCTCATTCAGAATAACATGGAATTTTACTCAAATTTGTTCTCTGTAATGGCAACCTGAAGCACTTCATTGGTGCAGTTCTCAATGGCTATTCCCTTCTTAATTATAATTGCTTAATGTGTGCGCATAAGAAATATTCATTGACAAAAATTAAAAGCTTAAGTCAAAATATTTTACGAAGTACGATGATGAGCTTTTACTTGTATAATATTTGAAATTGTATGCTTATATACCATATTTAGTGCTTTTAGTAGTTTAATTTTTCATGATATACAGTTATCCGTAGTATGAAACTCGATAAAATATGAGAGAACATTTTGACAAGGTAAAATGTCAGCAAAAAAATAAATAAATAATACGAGAGGAAGAAACTTTCTCTATTGGTATTCTCTCTGATTTGTTTCCAGAATAGAATAGAGAGAAATAATTGGGGCAGTTTCTTATTTTGTCTAATAGAAAGAATTAACGATGTTAGTATTGATTAAATTATAAAATTTAAATCGTATGGCAAAGAATGGCTTTGGACAAAATTCAGTTTAGATGGCTTCGGATAAGTTTCAAACCCTTCTCCTCTTCCTTAGTTTTGACAATGAAAATAAAAACAATCATATCTTCTTGAATTTTGTTTATAGCTACTGCATCTTTGTGAATAGATGAATAGAAAATTTAATGCTAATGACAACAATCATATCTTTCTGATTTTAAGATAATATAATATCTAGAACTTTCGTGTAAATTAGTCTCATGCAAGTATTTTATTAACAATTTCAAATCAATGTCATCTTTTACAAATCCATGATAAAATATTACTGTTATTTTGGTATTTAAATCATTGGCGTTGGTGGTGCATAAGATGGAGCTATATCTACATGGTTTGTCCATTAAAATTGAATGCATCTCTAGCAATCTACCTCCTTATTTCTTCTTACATCTTTGATTCTTGCAATCAAATTATTTTTTCTTTTCCTCTATAGTTTTGACAATGAAAATGAAAACAATCATATCTTCTTGGATTTTGTTTAGAACTATTGTTTCTTTGTGAATACATGAATAACAGATCTTGTGCTAATGAAAACAATCATATTTTTCTGATTTAGAAAGAGAATGAAAAATATCTAGAACTTTTGTGTAAACAAATTTTCATTGTTAAAATAATTTTCATCAAAAATAAATATGTAGTGAAAATCATTATTTGAATCATATAATCATATATTTTCCAATTTTGTTTCTTTACATATCATTTCTCTTCTAAATCGTTTAATGACATGTTTTATTTGTGGAGAAAAATATATATTAAAACACAATGATACTTTTTTTTTTCATATTTAATCTTTTTTTTTCATTTGTTGTTGTTTCTTTTATTGTTATTTATTATTTGAATTCTTTTTTTCTTCATTTATGTCTTTTATTTTCATTTAAATATTTTTTTGTTTTGTGCATGTCAAATAAAATGGTCTCTTCATATTCTATTCAATATTATAATATATCTTTGTTGCAACGCACGAGCACAATACTAGTTAATAATTATGTATTTTAAGTTTCAATTTCTCTAACTAAATTTTTCCAGTTCCATCTAGAAAAGAAAATACGTGACACTTTGTGAGTTGATCACGTGGCATGACGTGATGTGACATGACTAACTTTTTTTTTCACGTGACGTAACGTGACTAAAATAGTGGTGGATAGCCACATCACGTGTGGTCACGCCTTGATCATATATGACATGACCACACATGACGTGACGTAAATTAGTTACGTCAAACTTTTTTTTTATATTTTAATTTAAATTGTTGAAAATTTAGAAAAAAAATATAAAAAGTATGAAAATTCTAAAATAAGTAAATAATGTTGCAATTTTTTTTAAAGGAAAAGTCGTTGGACATCATCTGATATTACTTTAAAAATTCTAATTACAAACATTCACTGGACTAAACCAGAGAAAATAAAACCAGTACAACATGAGCATTGGTATCACTGAACCTACACTAAAAGAGAAACCTAGATACTCTATGCATACAAAAAAAAACTGAAAATTAACTATAAAAGGCAAGATACTTTGTCTTATATCGTGACGTGACCTGACTGGTTCATGTGACGTGTAGTTTTACTCGAATGTGGTCACATCACATGATCGACACACGTAATGTGACATGACCAAATGACATGACGTGTAATTTTTGATCGAATACGGTCACATCACGCGAATCGCGAATCATGTCACATGATCGACACACATAACGTGACATGACGTAACGTGATGTGACTAATTACGGCGTGACAAACTTTTCTTCCATCTCTGGTGAAGTCCACGATTTTCTAAATACATTTTTAATTAAAAAAAATGTAAAAAGTGAATGCAAAAATTATGTTATGTACTTAGAGTAGAACTGGGGTGTTTCTAACTTTATCAAATTTTTGTGAACTCAACTCTAAAATTTATTGAATTGACTTCAAATGACGAATTCGAACCGTTAAAATATGTCTATCTTATGAATGATGTATCTACATGCAAAAAAAATTCAAATTAATTTTGTAGAGAGTGTAGTAAAAAAAACTTTAAAAAAAATAAATGCATTAAAATTAATTTATAAACCTTCTAATTTTGACTATTTGACTTTATACTAAATTAATTAGAAAGTTTAAATTTTGTGCATGCACGATTCGAATTCATCATTTAAAGTTAATCCGATAATTTTTAAAATTGAGCTTGATAAACTTAGAAATTGGGTTGAAATTCGTGTTTATTGCTGGCATGTGATTTTCTATCTTATAGTGGTTGGATTTCAGGTTAATCGAGTCCGTCTGCATTAACTCAAAAGAGCATCTTTTGAGTTAACTACTTTTTGATTTTAAACGGAGCCAATCTAGCCACAACTTATTATTTATGAATCCTTTAATATTAGTGTGGATCTAGTCTGCACGGATACGAATTCTAACCTGGGCTTGGGCCCAGTCGAGATTTCGGCATTAAATGCTCTCTGAAACCTCGTTCCTATTATTTCGGAATTTGATTTTAAATTTTATATTGTTTAAGATGAATTTGATTTTAAATTTTAACATATATTTACTATCCGTTTGTATTTATGTCTGTTCTTTAGTGGATACAAATTTATTAGGGATCGACTAACTATCTCCCAGTCAATTTTTTACATTCATCTCTCAGTCAATAACTATTTTTGAGGACCATTAACTAACTAAACTTCATTAATTACTTGGAGATCACCTAATATTTAATAGATTTTATAACTAACGCGTGCAAATATGGATATCTATGCGCACAAGTGTTAATATATAATATCTCGAGTATTCATACCTAAGATTACAAGTATTTCGAAAAGAAAAAAACTGCACACATCACATACACATCTTTTACACGTTTTTAGAGTTGGATTTTTTTTTCTCTGTTCAATTTCGTCAATATTTATGATGATTTGTGAGAAAATTTGTAAATCTAAAACCATGGACGTCTTCTACGTAATTTTCACTTTTAAATGAGATCTATGATGACATACTTTCAGGTTGTCCGTCGTGCAAGTATTCATACCTCGTCGTGTAAATATTTATATCTTGTTGAGCAAGTATTCATACCTCATAATGCATTACCTGTGGAGACCGCTAATTAAGTGGGGGATCACTAACTACTTAGGTAACCACCTAATATTTGATAGATTTTACAACTGTCACGTGTAAATATGGATGCATATGCATGCAGGTGTTAATATAATATATCAAGTATGAATACTTGCGCAGCGGACAACTCAAAAGTACTTCATTATGGATTTCATTTGAAAGAAAAAATTACGTAGAAAATGTCTGTGATTTTAGATTCGCAAAAAAAAATTCACAAATTGTCAGAAATATGAACGACATTGAAGTAAGAAAAAAAACCATAAAATGTGTAAAAAATGAGTATGTGATAAGAAATATTGTTTAAAGAAATACTTGATATCTTACATATGAATACTTACTATATTAGATGTTAATATTTGCATGTATAAGTATACATATTTATGCTCATCAGTTGTAAAGTTTTTCAAATATAAGTGATCCCCCAGTTAATTAGCGGTCCTCCACATTATTAATGACTGATACACGTTTTCTTTTGTCATTTTGTGCTAGAAGTTGTGGTCCCCTCATATAATTAATGATTAGAGGATGAATGGGAGAAATAAACTGGGGGAAAGAAAATTTTATTCAATTTATTATTAGCACTATCAGTGAATTCGCTCCATTCACACCTGAATTCAAACTCAAAATTTGAGTTACTACATTATCCAGATTCCAAACAAGGTAATCCAGTCACAAATTCCCAATTCGGAAACCACCGCTATGCACCAGTCGTCAAGTATTCGCCCCACGATAACTGCACAATAAAGCTCTACACAGAGAATAAGTAACACATGTTCGTTTCTCAGTCAGGACGAGTTACGGAGGAATCTGCATCACCCCAGGTACCTGAGGTGCAAGTGGTGAATCTGGACCATTCATTTTACTTGGCACGAATCTCAAAGCAGGCCTCCTTAGACTCAACAGCTACCAGATTGAGTTTAGCCTAGATGGAATTAATTTGGGCCGTCCATTTTTATTAATTACACCTCATGTACCTGGGGGGATACGTACTCGTTACGGAGAGGGGAAAGGCAGCGTCCAGTGAGTCAGCACCCTCTGAGGTAGCAGAATATTTGAGTTTAGATCTGGACCGTCCGATCAAAATACGGACAATAGGTTGAATGCAAAAGCAAATTTGATGGTCTGGATCTAAAAGTAAAATTTATGTTACTTATTAGGTGATATGTATTCTCAATTCTGAAGTCTGAATGCAGTTCAGATAGGAAATATAATAAAAAAAATATTGAGATTAGAGAACGCTTTTGATTTTTATTTCAGATATAGGAAAAATATTTTTATCTATCACAGCCTCTGGCCGTTATGGCTTATCATGGCCAGAGTTAAATGCTTAATTAACCATCATAACTAAGCTTCTAACTAAACCAAAAAAAAAAAAACCGGAGAAAACCTTGTTTGTTATAGAGTGCAATGGCCTGACCTATTCGTGATCGATAGAAACAGCTAGGAGCAAAAAAAGGCTGCTTGCGATAGACAACAACAGCCAGGCAAAAAAAATAAAATAAAACAAACCCTTGACTGTGATAGGTAATAACAACCAGGGGCGGGGAAAAAAAATGCTGGTTGTGATTCTTTGTGACGGCCTGTCGGCAAAATAGTAAACATTCTGGACGTAATTCTTTGTGAATGACAGTCCCCAAAATGCCAAAAGCAATATTATGTCCGTAATTCTCTATAACGTTCATACAAACTATAAAATAACCCCAACAGTGTCGTGATCTGTACAACAACTTCATAATCCTCTCTTAATCCCAAAAAAAATACGTTATCTCCTCTGAAAAAAAAAATCTTCTCTTAGGTAATTTTTCAATTATGAAAAAGTAATTAATTTATTGTAGAAAGTGTTGTAGAGTTTTGTATCATAAAATATATATTAGATATTGGTTCCCTCTGTTCCACCATCAACAGTTTAGTTTAAAAAATTTCTATGTCATTATTGTCATAGACTAAAACTAGATTTTTTGACGGTGGCACAGGAGAACCCTATCAGTTTCACGTTGTAAAGCTCCCCATCACTTTCTCAGGTTCTCGTATTGTGAATTATAGTTTCAATCAATGTGAGTTATATAGGAACGTATTATTTTTGCATTATCTTAGTTATGAAGTTTTAATTCTGATCCTCAATAAAAATGACCTAAATTTTTTATGTTGCAATTATCCTTCGTAAATATTTATAAGCCGTATATTGATCAATTGGAGAACCGAAAAAAGTATATGTAATTGTGTTCTTTTTATGTTTAATACCAAGCATTTTTCCGGAAAGGATATAATAAAAAAAAAATTGAAAAAGAAGCTTTAATGGATGAATTGAGTAATATGATCTCTGACAAAGAAAGATTAAAAAAAATCTTTAATTTCATAGCAGTTTTTTTATTATAAATTGTACATTTTTTTATAAACATTTAAAAAAATTAATTTAGAAAAATTTAAACTGCTGATTGTTCATAAATTTTTTAAAAATATAAATTTTAAAATTATAAAAAAAATTACATGGATACATTGCTTATGAAAAAAAATAACAATAATAATAAAACTTCATCTACTATTTTTTTTTAATTACTAAAAATAAATTTGTTTAAAACTGCAACATCGCCTTCTTTAAAATTTCACTTGCACAGAATGTGGCAAGAAGTATAATGTCGTACAACCCTAAAAGAACATGTATTAAATCAATATCAGTTTATATTTTAAGAAATTACGGGAAGTACAAAAAAAGTTTATGAACTTGTGCCTCTGGCCCTGAACTTTTGTTCCTTCAAATGAAGCCACTGAGCACTTAAATTTGGTCAATGGGATATGCGGATGTCAATAGTTTTCCTAAGGTGATAGAACCGCTTTATATATTCGATGTGAATAAATGTGGATAAATAGACACATACCCCAGTTTATAAAGAATAATCTACAATTCTAGTCATATGACTTCAAACATTAATTATAGAGGTGATAGCCAGAAGGTAATTAAATAACAAAAAATAGAAGTTCAGGGTACCATGAAACAAAAGACACTACAATTTTCTAATGTTACTGAAAGTTAAGGAGTGTTTTGTTTTCTTTTAAAATTTGTAATTAAAAGACATCCACTAGCTTACAGTGACTATTGGCATATTTCTAACATTGCAATTTATGGTATTAATAATTTTATAATTCTAACTTGCGACACTTCAATTGGGACCCAATAGTCACCATTATTTTACATATTTTAATAAGCATGTTGTTTGGTAAATAACATAAAAATAAAAAAATAAACTGGAGCTGAGTTCTACAAATCTAATCAAGTTGACATAATATTATTGGTGTAGTTTAATTGTTAAATATGATTTTTGTATTTTTTTTTCTTGTAATATTTGAAGAAATAGTGATGTTCATTAGCATAATATTTGAAGAGATAGTAATGTTAATATTCAATAATACAATATGTAAATTAATAAAGTAGTTCATAATATGCAACTAAGACGACAGTTTTTATGGTTTGGGGGAACCTCTATTAGGAAAAAAATATGTTCTTATTAGTTGGACCAGGGTTTGTAGGAGTAAAAAACTTGGTGGATTAGGTGTCCTTGATTTACAGATGATGAACAAAGCACTCTTAGCTAAATGGCTCGTTAGATTTTGAGATGATTCAGTTTTATGTACTTGAAAGACTATTTTGCAACAGAAATATAGTGTATTAGGTACCTATGGATTGCTTTCCCCTTTTTGGAAAGATATCATGAAAACTAAAGATATAGTTGATGTTAGCATGGATTGGCAGGTAGGAAATGGGTATTGTATAAAATTTTGGCTTGATAGGTGGATTGGTAACACTGCCTTGCATACTGTTTATCCCAACATGTTTACAATTGCATATGATCAAAATATTTTAGTCTCACAGGTGTTTACTTCTAATGGCTTACATTTAGAATTTTATAGACAACTAGTTAGTGTCTACCACACAGAGTGGTGTGCTCTATTATCCCAGTTTCATAATTTTCAATTGAATTCTAATAATGATCAAATCGTTTGGCGATGGTCTAGTACGGGTAGATTTAGCGTGCATTCTTTGTATACTTGGTTGGCTTTTGGGGGGATTCCTAATTCAATATTTCCCAGCATTTGGAATGCCAATATACCCCTCAAATTTTAAAAAAAATTTATGGTTGGCCAAACAAAACAGAATCTTGATAAAGGATAATTTAAGTAAAAGGGGGTGGAATGTTAACCAAAGTTGCATATTTTGCACCACATAGGAAGATGTTTCGCATCTATTTATACTTTGCCCTTTGGCTAGACAGATATGGGATTGGATAGCTCAATTTAACAATTTTTGTGTTTATTTGTGCAACACTAGATGAGCTGTGGGACATAGGTGCATATATACCTATGAAAGATGACAATTTAATTATGATTATTATAGGTGCAGTTTTGTGGACTCTATGGCTTGAGAGAAATAGGCTTATCTTTAGGGGGAGCATTGCTAAACAAGCTAGTAGTCTAGGGGTTCATATTATAACTATTGCTAAGTTTTGGTGTTCCAATCAAAAATATAATGCACTTGAGAAACTAACATTTGTGCTGCCTCATGACATTAAAGGCCTATTAGGAGGTTTGCTTACTATCCTTATGGAGGATGGGGAGGCTACAACCCCTATGCTTGGGATAGGGCATTCGATGGCGGACAGGTTTGAAGATGCAGATGAAGGCCTAGGAAGTTGAAGGCAAGACACTTTTGTGATTTTTACTAATGCAGGGGCCTTTTTGCTAAATTGTGTCATATGTGGTAGTGGTAATAGATGCTCCTGTTAGTCTATATGTTTTCTTTGCAGGTTATTTTCGTTGGTATTGTCTTAATACCGCATTTTGTTGATATTTATTTTGTTTGTAATATTATTGTGGTACCAATGTTGGTACCGGTTCGCAAATACATTGTAATGTAGTTTTCGTTTTATTAATGGAAATCGGTGGGATTTTACCTACTTCTTTAAAAAAAATTATTATTATGTAGGTTAATTTATCAAAACAACTAATTATGCTCCTGCTAAGGATTCATTTCGGTGGTGAAGTACGACATGGTCGTAAAGAAGCGACATATAGCATTGGTCCTCAATTCTCATTGACGGCAACTGATGAATCTAGTTGGTATGATGTGAAAGGTGAAATTTATCATTAGCTTGGATATTATGAGAGTGAGTACAACATAAAAATACTTGCATAGGTTAATGTTGGTACAACATCTCTACGTTATTATGAGATACTAGAAATTGTTTGTGACCAGACTTGGAGAGATATTTATACCCAAAGTGTGAACATGAGTACCCAATTTACTTATGTTGATTTATACGTTGAGTTGGTTCCAATTGTTAGTTCAATACAACCGCAGTTATTTATTGATAGTATGGTACCAGAGATACAACCAGAAGCTGTACATACCCAATACAATGTTCCACAAGCGGGTCCCAGTCTATTCCAACCTTATCAAACACAACCAATATAGAGGAAAGACCTTTATCGTGACCCTTATCTCGATGTAAATGAGTTGTCACTGCCTGTTCAGGCATATATGGGTCGAGAGAAATACAATAATCATGATAGTCCATGGGTTGAACCACCAAAGGTAGGTAATTCTTGTCTTGATGACAACGTGCCTCAAAGTGATGACGAAGATGACACTGACTCATGTGAGGATGATACTGATTGGGAAAATAAAACTGATTCAGAAAGGGATGTCTCGACTGATACCTTGAGACAATCATAGCCAACCCGTGTTTGGGCTCAACATTTTCCCATATCTGATCGCGGTATGAGTCACCCTGTGGCAAGTTTCAATGACACCTTAGCATTCAGAGAAGCATGTGTCAGCTACTTTGGTAGGACCAAATCCCTCCGTGATCCACTTGTTGTAGGTCAAGAGTACCCTTCGAAAGAGGCTCTAAAACATAAAATATATGTTTATCACATAAAAAACAATATTGAAATAAAAACTACTGGTAGCAATAGAACCAGCATGATAGTCGAATGCAAGGACCCCAAGTGTGGTTGACGTTTGTATGCTGTGTTTTGGATTTTTTTTTTCATCTAAGTGGAAAATTAGAATAATTTCAGCACCGCATACGTGCCTTGCCGATGCTTCTTGCACTGATCATGCATAATTAACTGCAAAAATGATTGTCGATGTTATAAGAGAACAAATTAGAGAAAATGTTACCTTAAACATTAAAAGCATTAAAGATCCGTAAGGAATACAAGGAAATTACTCCCAAATATAACAAGTTGTGGCGTGGTCGAGAGCTGGCAATCGCACAAATATTTGGTAGTTGGTCAGGCTCGTACGACATTCTCACCCCACTGTTGGAAGCAATTAAAAGAGCCGTTCCTGGTACACAATATGGAGTTGCGCACAAACCCACGAATGATCCAACAAAAAGGTTGTTTGAGGCAGCTGTGTGGGCTTATGGTCCGTGCATTGCTGTAGTTCCTCATCTCAGGCCAATCATTAGTATTAATGCATGTTTCTTGTCTGGTCGGTATCAAGGGAGGTTGTTGATGGCATGTGGTTATGATGCCGAGAACTAGTTGCTTCCTCTGGCTTTTGCATTAGTCGAGGAAGAGAGATTCGAGACATGGGGATGGTTCATGATGTGGTTACGTTTTGAGGTAATCGGTCCTAAGTTCATTTGCGTTGTTTTCGACCGGCACATGGGGATCAAGAAAGTATTCACTGATAGATATGGTGGTTGGTACAAGGATGGTGGCGAGTGCGTTCACAGATTGTGTTCTCAGCACATTGCCGAGAATTTGATGAAAAAGGTATACAATAAAAAAAATTACGAAATATTTAAAATACTAGTGAACAAAAAGAAGCCACGAAGGTGTGAGTATTTTGAATTTTTACGGAGGAAAAGTCCGATTGCAGTTGAAACATTGTCCTGTGTGGTCTTGACATGATCATGTGATCCCTATCATAAATATTACATTAATATTTCAATAAACATAATCGGCATCATAATCAAGACCTTGTTGAAACTACTGTAAAGTTTTCTATACTTACCAGATCGTACTGAGGTGGCATGTTCGTGACTTGTGCGAGATAGTCCATCAACTCTTTATCAGAGTTGATCAAATTCTCTTGATAGTGGGAATTATCATCTTGGAGCAAGGGTGGAATGGGTTCTTGACCAGGTGGAATATCACCAATTTCAATGTCATTAGGAGTCTTCTCCATTTCTTCCTCTTATTGTATCAAAAGGCTTGTGAATTTTATCTGTTGAGGGCTTGAGACGCAAAATATGGGAGGTTGCTTCCTTCTACACAGCCCCAAGCAAAATAGCCAGAAATATATTGTATGCAGACCCTAGAGAAGGAATATTGAATGTATTTGGTGAATTGTTTGACAACCTTGTGCTGGTATTTATAGAATAAAATGCACAAACGAGTGTATCTTTTGTTCAATATTCATTGAATGTGTTGGTGTAAATTTCATTCATTGAACATTTAGTGCGCCGAGGGCTACACAAGGAAACAAACATTGAATCTTTTTCGCATAGCTTAAGCGCTCTCCATGTATTGTTTCCTCTTTTGTATTTTTATTAATTCTCTTTTTGTAATAGCACCCAAATTTAAATAAAAGTTCAAAGAAAAAAAAAATAAAAATAAAAGAATGGCCAAATGTGTGAATTAATGTTGATCAAAAGATTTCAAAGCAACTTATCTCCCTCCAATTTTCTTCAATTTTTCAAATTTGCTCAAAAGGCTTTTGTTTTTCCACTCACCTATGTAGGATCTGTATCTTCTATAGTACTCCATTATTGTACGCAATCTCAGCCATGCAATCGTTTTCTGGACCAGAGGTGGAAAGCAGGTGTCTTTAAGATTCGTGACAGATTCATTAAAATTTGTGCAGATTAAAACAGATGGGTGAAGATTTTTCATTCTACATGCACGGTGAGAACTAGAGAGGATACGAGTTCCTCTCAATGCGGGTTTAAAGAGGCGCTACTATGCAATTAATATTCATAATCTTGGGGCAAGGGTGGAATGGGTTCTTGAGAATGGTCTCTCTCATCATGTTACGATATTTAGTTTCCATACCATTATCTCGTAGAAGGCCACAACTTATTTTTAGCAAAAACTTCCCAATAGCTTTGCAAGTGGTTGATTTGCCCATAGCTATACCAATGGTGTTTAACTTTATCCCTCATAGTCCCTATAACATTAAAAAGTTTGTAACTTATCTGATAGAATAATTCCATAAAATAAATATATTTATAATTAAATTTGAACTTACAACACGTGTGGATTTCGAGGCACTGGGAATATACCCTACTTCGTCCTGCTCATCTCTATATTCAGGCATGGGATTATCAACACCCTGTATGAACCTTTTATTCAAGAAGGCGTTAAACATACAGTTCCTCTAAAACCAAATTCGATAATCAAAAAGCTGGTCGTCCATCCATATCCCTGTTATTTCAACCAAGTTGCCGACAGGATTAGATGCCATTTCTATGTAAAATTGTTGCTCATTGACCCAATTTTTTCTGACCACATTGACTTGTGGTTAATGTTATGTAACCGACGTACCTCCATCTCGTCCAACAATGGTTTAAGAGGTGGGATGACCTGTGTATACCCAAATTGCCTCATCACTCAATTAGGATAATGATATTCCACCATCCAAAAGTGTATTAGTGGCACACAGGCAAGCCATACATCACTCTCATCGTAAATTTGCGATGGCAGTCGAGATGGATTCTCTTGTAACATATCTTTGTAAGGCTCCTTACCATGTAGTCTTCAAGATCTTGCAGTGTCGAACAGAAGTAGCCAACTCCAGCACAACCATGAGCTTGCTTATAGTCATGAAAATAACACAACTGTTCCCTGATTGCAGGACACTTATAATAAAAAAATACATAATCTTAATAAACATAATAAATGAGAAATTAAACTATTGTAAAGTTTTTTGTACTTACTTTTTTGAATCTGGGTTACCCCAATTTGGAGTCCATCCATTTAGGAGATAAGGACGCCCGTTCGGTAATCTGGTCCAACATCAATGTTGGAGAAGAATAGTTGGTCCCCACACTGTTCTTGTCTTATGCTCAACGACATTACACAAGTTCCTATAAAATACTGCTAGAACAGCACCACCCCAGTTGTATTGAGTCGGTGAGTTAAGATTGTCAAGAAATTGCAAATACATGGCCGAAACATAATCTCTCGAAGAATCAGCATAAAGCATAGTCCCGAACAAGTCGAGTATGTAAGCCCGAGTGTACTGCTGCACTTGCTCCTCTGTAGGCTCACCCGGCTATTCGTTTGGCATGATAACAAATCGATTGCGCAGTTCCTTCAGTTCTATGGAATATCCATAAGTTGTATGAACTTCTTCGTTCGGCCCCATTCTCTTCTTCTTTTTAAGCAGCGAAGCTGCAAGCCCAACTCTAAGAAGCTGCTCCATTAATTCAGACGCTTGTACGTCTACAAAACCAGTCATCTTGCAGTGTAACTGTCATTTCTTCCACTGAAAGATGGAAAGTATGTGCCTCTGGTCTCCACCGCTCAATGAAGCCAACGAGGAGCCATCTGTCAATATTTATTTCTTCCATTCTAGAAACCTAAAACAAATCAAGCCTCCGCACATATGGTTCGCAGCGCTCGTGGTATAGAATCACAGCTCGGTGGTGTCGAACATCCAACCCGTGATAAGTCTGTCATTGTTATACAATTTGGTTTAAAACAATATTGTCATTCAAACATTTATATCTCATAGCAAAAATTATATGAAATTTAAATTTTACATGATTCATTGAGTAATTTATAGGATCAGATAATAACGATATTTTATGCTGTGCATGCGGCATCCATAACATATTGCTAAAATTTTATGCCATCCTGCATGAATAACATTTTAAATAATTTAAATTCAACTGTACATTTTTGAGGTACATAATATGATGAATTTCCTACATAATATTTGTTAAATTTTAATCAAACCTAAAATATAAACATAAAACTAATTGAATAAAATTAAAACATAAAGTTAATGCAAGTTTGGTACAATTTGACAAAATTAAAACTAATTTGTAAAATTAAACCTAATCGGATACTAATTAAAAAACTAAACCTAAATAGTGTGTGCTAATTTATGAAATTAAACTTAAATACAAAATTGATGCTTAATTACAAAATTAAATCTATTTGAGAAATTACTAATTTCTACAATCAAATTAATAAATTATTAAACCTAATTAAATCTAAAAATATTTTTCAAAAATTACTAATTGGTTACAATTTCACCTAATTAAACTTAATAATAGTCTTCACAACAAATCAAATTAATAAATTATTGAGAAATTACTAATTTTAGTAAAAGAAAAAACACTCACTTAAGAAAGGGAGAGGGCGAAATGGAAGCAGAGGAGACCTGGTCGTTGCTTGTTATGACGTCCTGTGCATGTGGTTGAGTTCTCTTCTTGGCTAGGACCACATATTTTTTTTTTCTTTTTTGGTGTTGTCGGCTGAGACAGAGAGCGAAAGAGAAAGAGAGATAGCGAGAGAGCGAGAGAAGGGAAGGGAAAGGGGACCGTAGGATCCGGCCGTGATGGGCTATCACGGCCCGATATTTTTTTTTCGCTGGCCATTACTAGCTATCACAGACACCATTTTTCGCCTTTTTTCTGCGCTAGCCATTTCTATCCATCATGGATAGGGTTTTTTTCCAATTTTTTTGTCTGGTTCAGCTAGAATGGTTAATTAAGCATTAACTCTGACCGTAATAAGCCATAATGACCAGAGACCATAACAGATAAAAATGTTTTCCCTATATCTGAAAAAAAAAACCAAAAACATTATCTAATCTTGATATTTTTTTATGGGCCCTGATAATTGTCCCCCCCACTCTCATCCCCTCATTATCCCCCTAATTTTATTTGTTCAATCTCATCCACGTTTCTCACGATTTATAAGGAATTTTGCAAATCTAAAACCACGAATGTCTTCTACACAATTTTATCTTTCAAATGAGATCCATGATGACATATTTTCGAGCTCGTCGTCACACAGGTATTTATACCTAATATTTTCCACATATGACACTGCCGATATTTAAAAGTATTAATATCAAGTATTACAAGTATATTTATACCTATGCACTGAAGTATTTATACCTATGTGGTCAATTATTTTTGTTAGAAAAAGGTTGACGCATGGACGATTGGGGAAGGTTGATGCGGAGATACGAGGTCCACGATTGGGGATAAATACTTACAAGTATAGGTATAAATACTTACACGATGAGGTATAAATACTTGTGTGACGATGAGTCCGAAAGTATATCATCATGGATCTCATTTGAAAAATAAAATTTCGTAGAATACGTTCGTGGTTTTAGATTCGCAAAATTCCTCATAGATTGTGAGAAATGTGATCGACATTGAAAAAAAAAAACTCACCTCTAAAAACGTGTATGATTCTTCTCCTCATATAGTTTGAGTGGCCTCCCCATATAGTCGTATCAAGTTAGACATGCAAGTATTAATATCTTAGTTTGCAATTATTAATTTATTATTTTTCAAGTATTTATACCTATGAATTTAATTAAATTTGGAAGATCAAAGTTTTGAATAAATTTAATTAAACTAGTTAATTAAGTTAGTTTATGGAAATTAAAATCTGTTTAAGAGATAAGGGATGATGAGAGTAGAGGGTTTCATATAATTATTATTTTTTATTATTTTACTATTAATAGAGTATGGCTAATATAACATCAGTGTCATTTCAGTCGATGTAACATCAACTTCAAAATCTATCTAATCCAGTTCAAATGGTGAATTCAAACCGTTCAAACCGATCTACTTTATTAGTTGTACGTTTGCATGTAAAATTTATAAGTTTTTAAGTTTATTTAATATCAAGTCAAGCGGTCAAATGTTTGAGTTTTTAAATTAATTTTAATACATTCATTTTTCAATTTTTTTGCCGCTTGATTTAATACTAAAATAACTTGAAAATATAAAATGTTTGTATGTAAACACATCACTCATAAAGTAAATTAATTTAAACAGTTTGGATTCACCATTTAAAATTAAGAGAAATGTTCCTGTACCCCGAGCCACCAAACCCGAGCCCGTCCCCGAACTGGTTTAACTGGGTTTAACCGTCCGCTAATAATGGTAATTTATTAATTTTTCATTAATTAACGAATTGCTGTTTTAACGCATTGTAGTTTTACATTGATTGCTTTAAATGTTAGTTTTGCATGCTTTTGTCTTGCACTTTAATTTCGTGGACAGTCTGTTAGAAACAGTTGTAATCACCAATCCCCAAATTAGTCCCCCAGATTGTTAACAGTCCTCTATTCATTAATTAACTACTTACTTGAACGTACTTTAAAGTACTTTAAAGTACAATTTAAAGCCAGTTAGCTCGAGGATGCAATGGGGGATTGGTTCTAATTTTAATTATGCAAATTAATAGCTTTTTATATTTAATAACTAAAAATACAGTCTCCATTTTGAACAAGTAATCAATTAAATGAAGATTTTTCAATGTTTGTAAACACAGGTTTATATGCTTTAAAATATATTTGAAGAATAAGTTTTAAAATGTGTTTGTAAACACAGGTTTATATATTTGTAATACATATTTTTTAATTTTTGTAAACACTGGTTTATATGCTTTAAAATGTATTTGTAAACACAGGTTTATATGCTTTACACACAGGTTTATATGCTTTAAAATGTTGTTTTCTTGCCAGTATGTATTGGTTTACTTGCACAGGTTTATATGCTTTAAAATGTTGTTTTCTTGCCAATATATATTGGTTTACTTGCAAAGGTTTATATGCTTTACACACAGGTTTATATTGTTTTGTAAACAATTGTTGTTTCGAAGTAGTAGTTTCATTGTTATTTAATAAAGTTTTACATGCTTAGAAATTGGCATTGTTGGGACAAATTCTAAATTTATGATTGTTTCGAAGTAGTAATTTTATTGTTATTTAACAGAGGTTTGCATGCTTAGAAATTGTAATTGTTTGAGTTTTGACTAACATAAAATAATTGATGAGGCTGCTAACAATTGTTGTTTCGAACCAGTAGTTTCATTGTTATTTAATAGAGCTTTGCTTGCTTAGAACTAGTAGTTTTGACTAACATAAAATTCAGAGCTGTAAACATTTTGGTGGGGGACGCGCTCGGGTATTGGTACAAATTTAGAACTTTAAATTTTATGCTCGAGGACGAATTCGGGGATTCGTTTTTATTTTAAAAAATGAAATATTAACTCATTTATAATGAAAGTTAAACACTTGAACGCAGTTGTTTAAACGCTTTCCTTTATATGTTTAAATTATCTGATTATTTCGCTGCATTTGATGGTGCCTTTGTTAATTTTTTTAACAGAGCGTTTTTCTCTTCATGCAACAAAATTATGTATAATAAAGAAAGATTGATACTGTTATTGTGCTGTATAAAGTAAAACCTGATCTTTTTATCGCCGATATTCTAGAAGGTTGGGGGACGCGTGCGAGTACTTTGTTTGGGGTACAATTATCAGCTTTCTAAAATTAATTTGATAAATTTTGAATTTTTTTTTTTGAGTGAATATAAATTTTGAAGTTGGTATTATACGGAAATGATATATTAGCCGTACTCGTTAATAAAAATTTCATTAATAAAAATTTCGGGTCTTTACCGCCTACTGTCCGACTTGCGTCGAAAAGTAACTAAACTAAACCCGACATCAGTAAGATCCGCCTCCACGAATTCTCGCCATTGACGGTGCAAACCCGCTTCCTATACCCTCCTCCCGTTTCCGCCTCGACCCTAATCGTTTCCACATCCCGTTGAGAGTAGAGATCGAGAAGGTGCGGACAGACAGATGGCGATTGGAGAGAAGGGTTTGGCGGAGGCTGCAGCTACTCCGGCGCCGGCGAGGAGCCATTACCTAGCGAAGTGCATCCTCAGAGGGAGCGCCGTGCTTCATGCCGTACAAGGCCGCTTCCGCTTCCCTTCTTCCTCGGACGTAGTGTTTGGAAAGGTTTTGATCTTTTGTCAAATTCTCCTATCCTGTAACCAAATCAGGTCTAGTGACCCGAAACTTTTGGCGATTATTTTGTCGAAGAAAAAGATCAATGTAGAAATAATAATTAAAAATTATCAAATTTTGCCCTCTTCTTGATTCCTTGTTATTTTTCATAATATAAGAACAGAGTGATGTTAGATTTTTTAGAGCTGAAATACTTGTATATCTGATAGTCCAACTAATAATGATTATAAGCTCTCAGCAAACAGGTCTCTCAAAACAGTCTCTTAGTTTTGATTACTCATAAAATGTTATAGTAAGCTACCCTAATTAATTGCCAAAAGGATATATTCTGTTTCTCATTTTATCTCTGTCTTGGAGTTAGTTTTACTAGATTTTGTAAATTTCTTTAGAATATCTCCAGCAATGAATTTCTGGTTAGTATTATTTCATAGGGCTGTAATTTTGCCTTTAATGTTTTTACTACCAGAGTCTAACCATATTAATATGAATTGCCAGGAGACTTCTCTTGAGCTGGTAGAAATTAGTGAAGATGGAGTACTACAAACAGTATTTGAGCAAACTGTTTTTGGAATTATAAAGGACATTGCTGTCTTAAGGTGGAATGACCAATATCAACAATTTATTCCTCAGGTTCTATTTTTTTTTTTTAATATATTTTTATTCTGGATTTTGATGTCAAGCATGAAAATTATATTTCTCCTCATTATTCTTACCAAATGATAACAAGAATTCATCTGATTTAAAAAATGAAAAGATTTTTTTTTTTTTTCTGTTTAACAGGCGCAAGGAAGAGATTTGCTGGTTATTCTTTCGGATTCTGGAAAGCTCTCTATTCTTGCCTTCAGTTCTGAGATGCATAGGTTGTTGATCGCTTCATTTTTGTATGCTTTTAGCTTACCGCTATCCAAGTACCTTCTAATCTGTTTGGATTTGGTGTAGGTTCTTTGCCGTTACAGATGTTGAGATGTCAAAACCTGGTAATTCAAGACACGAGTTGGGAAGAATGATAGCTATTGATCCAGAGTAAGCAATATTTTTCATGTTTTTTTAGAATACAATCATTATTTAAAAGATGTTCTCCTTTGTACCACTAGAATGTCAGTATATTCACATCCAATTTTCAGCATCAAGTTGATTTGCAATTTCTCCTAATGTAGTTTATGTTATATTTATATGTACTTCTTCATCTGCTTGATTGCAGAGGTAGTTTTATAGCTGTTAGCGCATATGAGGACAAACTTGTAATATTTCCGGTTGCTCAAACCCCTGGAGGCAGCTTTCTAGATGATGTATGCCAACTCTATATTCAAACTATAAAAAAAAAATCTCACTTACCTAATTTGTACACTGATTTCATACTTTGAAGATATTCTATATTTTGTGTCAATTTTAGAAAATTTCATATCCGCCAGAGCATGATGAGTCCTGTAGTCTGAGGGGTATGTATAGATCCAGTGTTCGTGGCACTATTTGGAGCATGTGCTTCATTTCAAGCAGCGCCAATTTTCTCAGTGCAGAAGGGTATCATCCAATCTTGGCTGCGATAGTGCACCGGTTTGTACCTCTCTCTTACTGTCAACTGGACAAATTATTTTTCTGTTGTCTTAAATAGGCCAGGCCTGATAACCATCCCCTAAATACCTCACATTAACTTTTTCACACATCTTGAATGTGTACCTGCCTATTGTGCCGATGCACACTTATCTATTTCAGTTAAGACATCACTGTTGATAGCTGTCATGCTGCTTTGACAGCTGTCAACACCTGTCTGGATCTTCTGGACTTGTTTTCCGAACACCATAAAATGCACATTTGACTATTGCTCAATGCACGCATGAGTATTACACTAATACACACTTGGCTATTGCGTCAATGCACACTTATTTAGATGGGGGTTGTTTAGGGGTGAGAAATTGAGGGCTACATGTATTATTACTAAACAGGTTGTTCCTTGGGGGAATCTTTACTTAAGGATTAGCATACAACAGGCGATCTTGTTGAAGTGAAGGGGTTTGTGTAGATTTAAATGACCAGAGACCTAACGTAGAATGGGTTTCCTTGTAAAAAAATGATGGGTACTTTCTGCTGTGGTTTAGATAAGTTATATTATGGCATGGGTATAATAGACCATGCACATTCAAGGTTTATATTCATGTTAATTCGTTGCATTTGTAATTGACAATTTTGCATACATTGGCAGGAGAGCCTCTTCTGGAAATGAAGTGCTATTATTTGGCTACAACTCTAAAACAAGTAGCATTCATGTTATATCTAACTATTGTGAAAATACGAAGTTGGCACATAGCATAGCTGCAGTCCCTAACTTCTCAGGCTTTGCCTTTTTATTTCGCGTCGGTGATGTTCTTCTATTGGACCTTAGAAACCCAGAGATCATTCGGTGCATCCACAAGATAAGTTTACCTTTCCCCAGTGCAGTTGAAGAAAGGAACTTCATTGTCGACATTTCTAAACAACCACCTAAGTTTGATGATCAGGTAATGTTTGACGAGGCAGCTTGCGCTTTATTAGAGTTAAAGGATTCTGGTGATGATACAATGGGGGATGATGATCCCATGAATATTGACACTGGAAATGGGAAGGAGGTTCAGAATTTGAACTTTATTTGCTCGTGGAGTTGGAAACCTGCTATGCGTACCTGTTCTAAGCTGTTATTTTGCCTAGACACTGGAGAGTTGTATGTTATTGAGATAAATTTTGATGTTGAAGGAATCAGAATCAGTCTTTCTGACAGTCTATTTTCAGGTCAGCCATGCAAGAGTTTGTTATGGATGAAGGATGTCCTTATATTGGGACTTGCCGAAATGGGAGATGGCATAGTACTTAAGATCGAGAATGGGGCATTAGTGTACAAAGGTTTGATACAGAACATAGCACCGATTTTGGATTTGGCAGTTGCTGATTGCCATGATGAGAAACAGGATCAGATGTTTGCATGCTGCGGGATGAAACCCGATGGGTCATTAAGGGTTATTCGGAATGGTATTAGTGTTGAAAATCTTCTTAGGACACCTCCTATTTATCAAGGTATATCTGGTACATGGGCACTGAAGATGAAAGAGGCTGATTTGTACCATTCATTTCTCGTCCTTTCTTTTTTGGAAGAGACCAGAGTGCTCTCTGTAGGGTTGAGTTTTAATGATGTAAGTGAGGCGGCCGGGTTCCAGCTTAATGTGTGCACTTTGGCATGTGGCTTGATGTCTGACCTGTCGCTTGTCCAGATTCACAGCAGAGGTGTGAGGCTTTGTTTACCAACAACAACTGCTCATCCTGAAGGTGTACCTCTCAGTACACCAGTTTGCACTTTCTGGACACCCCCTGATGGACTAAATATCAATGTAGGTGCCACTGGGCATAACTTAGTTGTAGTTGCCACTTCAAACCCCTGTTTCCTGTGTGTACTTGGGTTCAAACATCTCTCAGCTTACAAGTATGAAATTTATGAGATTCAGCGTGTATTGCTTCATTATGAGGTATCTTGTATGTCTATACCCTCTGACCATGTGGAGTTGACACGGAGTCAAAGTGATGATCCCAATTCTGGCGTCTTAACTAAACTGAATGCAAGCAAAGTTGTTGTCATTGGCACTCACAAACCTTCGGTGGAGATTTTCTCACTAGAACCTAAAGATACTCTCCGTGTTCTTGCTGTTGGGCTCATAACAGTGAATAATGCACTTGGCTGTCCTATAAGTGGTTGTGTACCTGAAGATGTTAGGTTGGTGTTATCAGACAGGGTCTATGTGCTATCAGGCTTGAGAAATGGGATGTTACTTCGGTTTGAATGGACTAATCTCTATTTTTTCTCTCAACCTGAACCAAGTTCCTATTTCGGAAACATGGAAATCTCCTTGGCCAAATCAGAAACTGCAATTCTTGAGATGATTGCTGTTAGGCGTATTGGTATAATGCCAGTTAGTCTGGTCCCCCTGAATGACTCTTCTAATTCAGATGTCATTGTTTTAAGTGACAGACCCTGGTTATTGCACGCCAGTAGACAGAGCCTTGCGTACACTTCAATTTCTTTTCAGCCAGCCTCTCATGTGACTGCGGTGTGTTTTGCTGATTGCCCGTTGGGTATCTTGTTTGTGTCTGAGAATAGTTTGCATTTGGTGCGCTTCTGATTTTTTGTTTACTATTCATGTGTTTTTGTACATGCACATATAAGTTCTCGTTCTTTAACTTGCTAGCTCATTTTTTTTCTTGAAGGAATATTTGTCTGGTTTATACTTTGTTACCAATATCTTCTCAGCAAAAAAACTACTTTGGTGCATGTGTGTGTTGAATGATTGAAAACAGGCTAAATATGTGATATTTTTTCTGTGGCAATCAATTTTAGGCTCTTCTTTCGGGAGTTGTTAAATTCTGGCCATACTGCTTTGATCCTATCTATTTTATCTTTGCTTACCAAGCATTTGACTTTTGCAGGTAGAAATGGTGCATAGCAAGAGATTAAATGTACAAAAGTTTCCTATCGAGGGGAACCCAAGAAAAGTTCTATACCATAATGAAAGCAAAACTTTATTCATGATAAGAACTGGCTTAAGCAGTCCATCATGCTCCTCAGATATATGCCAAGTGGATCCTCTTAGTGGGTCTTTGCTATCTAAGTTCAAATGCGAACAGGGTGAAACTGCAAAATCCATGCAGATAGTTAATGTCGGGTCTGAACAAGTGCTAGTTGTTGGAACAAGTCGCTCTTCTGGTCCACTCATAATGCCGAGTGGTGAAGCTGAAAGGTTCAACTTTTCTAGTTTTTTTTTGTTTCATTTTCGTTTTTTGTTTTTCCTTTTCTTGCTTCCTGTGATTTCATTGCAGAAATTAGGGTTTGAAATTCTAGCATCCTTTTGATCGTTTCACATGGCCTGGACTGAATTTATTTTGGTCTGTGGTCTCAATACCCTTTCTCACTTGTAATCACAACATCAATTTCTCTCAGGCTTCATCATTTTTCCAAATTCAGCAAATGTTTATATTGATATGATCTAAACTCTAAAGCCTCAATGTTAATATCCTATTAAAATAAAATCACTAAAACTTTCTTCTCACTGGAGCAGTACTAGAGGCCGGATAATAATCTTAAGTTTGTCTAGTGCCAAAAGCAATGACGCTGCTAGTTCACCATATCAAGACATTTGTAGCTGCGTCTCTGAAGAAGTAATAGCAAGTCCTAGCTCCAATACCCAAATTGAAGATTTGAGCATTGAACTGCTAAAATCAGTTGCTCAAATCAATTTACCAGGGGCTGTTCTTGCAGTCTGTCCATATCTCCAAAATTCTTTTTTGGCTGCTGCTGGTAGCATGGTAAGATTCAGTCTTAACCATTTTTCTTTCTTTCCAGTTTGATTTAGTTCAATTTGATCTGACTTTTAAGTTTGTAAAAAAAAAAAAATATGATTGCTTGCTTTATTAGATATGAAAATTCCTCTGTAAATGAATTAAGTGAAGATAATAGAAAGGCAATCATACTGGTAATATAACTAATTTGAATCTTAACTGAACTGATGTACTGTACTGGCACCTGAATTTATGTCTATGCTAGTGGTAGCTTAATCTTGGTTTGTTGTTCTTTCATTTCAACCTGATGCATGTCATTGGTTACCAGCTTAGTATGTTCGGATTTGTGTATGACAATCCACATCGACCGAAGAAGCTTGCAGTTACCAGGACACGGTTTACAATTACTTGCTTGAAAACATTTTATACAAGGATAGCTGTTGGTGATTGTCGTGATGGTATCCTTTTCTATGCCTACCGCGAGGTAAATATTTCTTTTGGTTGTACATAGTATTGTGGATAAGACAAGCTTATGCTTCTGCTCATAAATCAAAGATGCACCACATATCTTTTGTTAGGATGCCAAGAAATTGGAATTAGAATATTCTGACCCAGCTCAGAGATTGGTCGCTGATTGTGCTCTTATGGACCGTGAAACTGCTGTTGTATCGGATCGCAGAGGGAGCATTTCAATCCTGTCATGTCTGAAGAACTTGGAAGGTACTGAATCACGATAAACAAATAAGAAGTATTAAACTAACTAATTCATGGCAGTACTGAATACTGCTGATATGGTGAAACCTTGCTTATTTGAGGAAAAGACCTGTTGATGCTATGGTATCAGGGCAATTGGAGGATAGGATTTTGGATTTTAGTACCTTAGTACTCAGTATCCTGAAAAAATTTAAGTCAACGTACAATTTTTTTTCATTATCTTTTGATCACATTGCTTAAAAATAATTCCCTTAATTTTTTTTCTCTAGGCATTAATAGTGATTCTGGGAAGGTAAGTGTTATGGTTTGGTGTTATTTCCTCTAACCCTAAAAAAAAATTATTGTTTGGTGTTACACCTTGCAGCTTATGAAAGCCCTGAGAAGAACTTAAACATAAATTGCTCATTCTATATGGGGGAAACAGTCATGAGCATCCAGAAGGTACTTTTGTTCCCATTAATGCTAATCATCTATTTGAGGCAATATAAGTAAAATATATATATATATATATATATATATATCTTGGATTAACTTTTTGGTTTCTTTTGTTATATAGTATTTTCAGCAAGAGTGAGGCTACAGTACTATGCATAGCGCGGATTGGTCCATACTGCAGATCAATATTATCGTTTTCAAAGTCCACATAGTTGATCTGAATTGTTTAACATGATTTTCATATGAAAATATACTTGCAGACTAAATTTTATATTTTTTTACTATTTTTTAAGATAGGTGGGAAATCACTACTTTTGAATGGTCTAGAATATTTAAATCAAGTGATTTTCAACCTATCAAAAAAAATTCTGAAAAATGTAAAATTTGATATACAAGTACATTTTCATATGAAGATCATGTTGAACGGTTCAGATTGATTGTTTGGACTTTGAAAATGGAGATTGATCCATAGTACGGATCAGTATGCAGTATGCATAGAATACTGTAGCCTCACTCTTTTCAGCAATTATTTATTTATTTGTTTGTTTCACTATCATAAGTTCCCTGCACAGTGGCTCTAGTCTGTTATCGGTTGCCTATTATGTATACTGAACACCTTCTCGTCTTGTCTATAACTTTTGCTCTTTAGGTTCTTCAGTTTCTTTTGTGCATGCTTGACTTTCTGTACATTTTCATAGGCATTGTTTTCCTACAAACTCCCTGTTGATGAAATGGTGAGTGGTGGCAACAATACAGAGAGGTTTCTTGAATCTTCTTATAACAGTGTTATTGCAAGTACATTGCTCGGAAGTGTGTTCATTCTTATCCCACTTACTAGGTAAGTAGCACATTTTGTTCTTTGATTTTTTGCTTGTTTATATTGCATTTTGTTTTTATTCAGTGTTATTTTAAAATAGCAAACTTAGTAGGGCCTGTCATGGTAAAACACATTGTCTAGCATGTTTTCTTTCATTATGATTATTATTATTTACTTATTTTATTTTCCTTGACAGTCTGGTTAGGTTACAATTGACCTTTGTAAAGCTTTATTTTCCAGAGCCTCTGATCATATTTGGAGGCACGCCATGATCTGAAAAACACTTATGTTAGCCTTGCATATATTTGCTTGGTTTAAGTATCAACTTTTCATCGTATTATACTATTATGTAATCATTGGTTGAAACAAATCTATGAAGACTTTGCAATTGATTGGGGATGATGTGTCTGTACTCACACTTGCTGAGGATAAAATTGAATGTCCTTTCACAATAAGCTACTCCCTCAGGTGATATACTTTAATTTTATTGCTTATGTGATCTTGCAGAGAAGAGCATCAACTATTAGAAGTGGTACAAGATAGACTTGCAACTCATAGACTGACATCTCCAGTCTTAGGAAATGACCACAAGGAGTTTCGTGGGCGGGACTCACCTGTAAGTTTTAATTCTTACCTTGAATGATTTACTGTCCTGATAGGTTTCATGTTTAAATCTCTGCATTATTATTTTTTATATCTTTTGAAGCAAAAGACCTTAGACTGTGGTATTCTGTTGATGTTATTTAGTGAAGATAGTGCAAGCCCTTAGGCAGGGTTTGGATTCTTTTTTCTTCTCTTTTCTTTTTGTCGGACCCACCATTTAACGACTGTCAATCTATTCTTAAACCTTTGACCACCTGATGCAAGGAAAAAAAAAATTCTTTCCAGAAGGGCACGCCTAAACTTTGATACAAAATTCTCAGAATAAATGGGAAGATACTGAACCCAAGAACTTGACCAGAAATTAAGAACCTTTGATCTGAAATCGGCCATAATACTCAATCTAGAAATAGCCTAACCTGAATGGCCCGAGACGTGTATCTGGTGTGAACTTCCCAAACCTATTTTTTCCCATCCCATTCATTTGTCATCTCTAACTTCAACACACTTACGTTGCTTTCAAATCTCAATTCATCTTGAAACCCAGGTTCTCATATTATATTTCCTTCTGGATTGGAACGTTGCATGGGAATGTTACACCCGAGCATAACTTTGTCTCGTTGGCTGAAACCATTTTCTTTTTATGCAGGCTGGAGTACCAACAATACTGGACGGCGACTTGCTTGTGCAGTTCTTGGAGCTTACTAGTCTACAACAAGAGGCCGTGCTTATGTCGACAGGTGGACAGAGCAGTAAAGTCTCTACATCAGATGCCCAACCTGCTCCACGACCAACTCCCCTCTCTGTCAACCAGGTTGTACAAACACTTGAACGGGTCCATTATGCACTCACATAATGTTTTTTATATTGAGACAGAAGAGCATAGAGGTTGATAGCAACAAGTTAGTTTTATTTCATAGAATACTTGATGCAGCTTTTGTTTGTACAGAGAGTGCAGTAGTATGAGTCTCCTGTAAATTTAGTAGGATGCCTGATTTGGTTCTCAACCAGTCAACTGGCCATACAGTTTTACCATTTTTTTATGCTGTATGTAAAATAATTAACAACAAAAGACCAAAAGCCACATGTCATCACTGCATAGGGCATCACACTTTGCACATAAGCATTATCTTGAACCATCTGCATCTCGCTAGAGCTTACGGCATATTTTTCATTGGATCATATTTATCTGAAGTAGGTTTTTCATTGAACCATTTGCATCATCAGCTCATCGGTTGGACTGAAACTTGCCCAATGAGTTGGATTAATGGGTTTGTTGGGTGCAGACCCGTTAACTAAACATGGCTCGTAAGGGTTTAGTAGAGTGCAACATGTATTTTATTGCAACCAGAATTTGGATACAGTTTTAACTACCAACGTAAAATTGGCATAAAAGCTGGCAATTGGCATAAAACCTGATGGCCTTAATCTGTTAAAGAGGTATGTATATCGGGGTGCAAACAGATCAAATTCGGATCAGATAGTGCTAAAATCACCTCTGTATTTGGTTTTATTTTTTAAGTACAGATATAGATCGGATATTGAATGGATAAGACTGCAAATATAGATATAATTTGGATCATAATTCAGATAACGTAACAAATTAACATATTATTCAACAAACTTAAATTTGAAGTCCGCTTATTCGTTTTTATTTAAAATTATAATACTAATATTGTATTTGTAAAATTTAAAAATTAACACTTCTAGTCCAAAGTATAACACCAGCATTGAACTCCTAACGTCGATGTTGTTATAGTTCAAGCTTCAGCGTTTTAAGATATCAAACGAAAAACCTTCACATTTGGATTAAACGAGCAGGTTTTCCCTCAAGTAATACAATTTGCTATTCTTTTGATGATTACAAAATTTTAGATTGATAAACCCAAGAGAGTTATAAACTAATTCCATTCTAGTATGAACTATCAACGTTGATAAAGTGCTAGACCAATCCCAGCCAAGCAAGCAAGAATAGGTTGTATGAACAAAAATTGACTGCAAAATTCTTTTAATGAAATTATAGCTTGTAATCTGCTCACTGCCAAAAAAAAAAACAAAGAAAGAAAAAGAAAAAGAACGGAACCTGCAGCCGTTTGATCATATTTTCCACTCACTAAATACAAGTTTAAGGATAATAACTAACAAAATATAACAATTAAAAACTAAATTTGGAGAGCTCTCTTCAGTCCACTACAGCGTTTTATGAATCGAATATAAATTAAACAAAATTTTCACTGAAAAATAAAAAATTTCCTTCTGCAAAGGGGATCCCAGTTCTTCAAAATGGATCCCATCAAAATATGTGAAATGATTAGAAGCCGAAAGATTTTCGGGCTTTGCCTTAATGAATTGTCCTAATTAAACATTATTGTGAGGCCACCGAACTCTCCACATATTCCAATGCTTTTCTCTTTACATGCTCGATCCTTTCTTCGTCTCCTTGGGATTTCTCAAAATCAAGGTACTTCTTGAATAAGAACTGCAGATAAACATAAAAGATCAAATCTAATTAGCAGCATAAATACAAGGATGCTAGCACCCATAAATAAAAAGCGTAGCAGTTGCTTCCTGTACAAGGTCTAAACAATTATATCAAAGCACATAATTGGTTGGAAGATTACAAAGCTTTTTGAACTCAAATGAGATAAGATTAATCTATATTTTTATTTTGAATCCACATTCAATTCATTAAAATGAGTTGTATTTTATTTTTCTCATTTATTAGAAAATAAAAATAATCCCACTAAAGAAATAAAATTGATTAAGATCTAATTATTTTAGCCTTTCCTCGAATATTTTTTTATTAAACTGAGAGTATGAACTATGAAGCAACTGGACAAGCATCAATTTTATTTAGGCTTAATTTACTCGTGCACAAGTGGAAGCCCTATTGAATCCAATCTGACTTCTAAGGTTTTTCAAACAAAATATTTGAACTTTTCTAATTGGAGGTTTTGAATCAATTGGAAAATAGGCTTATGGATTTATCGTTTTATGATGAGTAGTACTTCAATTTGTTTTTTAAAGGATTAAAAGGACTAGTCCCTGGTTCGGTTCCCAGAGGAGGAACTCTCCGTTTTAGGATTAGTTTTGAATCCTTCATTTTTAAAAGGACTAGTCCCTGGTTCGGGTCCCAGAGGAGGAACTCTCAGTTCCGTTTTAGGATTAGTTTTGAATCCTTTTTTTTTTAAAAGGACTAGTCCCTGGTTTGGTTCCGAAAGGAGGAACTCTCGGCTCCGTTTTAGGATTAGTTTTTAAATGGACTAGTCCCTGGTTTGGTTCCAAAAGGAGGAACTCTCGGCTCTGTTTCAGGATGAGTTTTTATTGATCTTCTTTTATATCTGTTTTTCTTTCTGTTTTTTTAGACTATACTGACAAAGCACACATTTGCATGGTGCAAGAAGTGCTATTAATGAAACAACATAATCAAGTAAAAAACCTTCATCTTTTTCGCAGGAAGGATCAAAGAAGTAGCCCTCTCAAACAAAGCTCTAATAATTTCAACGTCACCAAGTCTTATCTCCTGCAAAAGCATGACAAAAGAAAATAATTAATAAAAATAAAAATAAAGACTAGGAAACAAACAAAACTGAATCAAATTACTTGATCAAGGTAGACACTCCAAAGATCAGTTCTCTTTGGGTATTCTCGCAATATTCCTTCCAACAAAGATCTGCCTCTCTCAGGAACACCACCCTTGAATTCTAAGATTGCCATCTGAGAGATGAATTTTATGTGCTTCTTTTGAGGCAAGCTCAGAAGAGCTCGTTTCACTATCACCTGGGTACAATCTTGGCCTTGCTTGAGGATGTTTTGGGCACTGCGTAACCACACCTAAAATTCCAAGGATAGTAATCAGTAAATGTATTTTTTATTAAGCACTTAAACAGACAATTGACATGCAGGCTACTAATGTTTCTAACTGAGGCAACAATTGTGCACCAAATAATTAAAAAAGCATCATACAGATGTAACTAGAAGAGGGTTCAAATGCCTAGTCTTTCATGTCTCATCGTGCCTCATATCCTTTATCTCCATTTTCGAAGTCCAAGCAGTCATCTGAAGTTATCAACATGATCTCCATATATAAATGTGCTTGGAGACCAAATTTTTTATTTTTTTAGATAGGTACAAAATCACTGTTTTTGGATGGTCAAAAACTGAGATTTTTGTACCTAAAAAAATAGTAAAAAAATTCAAAAAATATAATTTGGCCTCCAAGCACAATTAATATGGAGATCATGTTGATCGTTCGGATTGACTATTTGGACTTTGAGAACGGATATAAAGGACGTGAGGCACGATGAGGTATGAAAGACACAAGGTATTTTAAACCTCCTCGTGTAACTATATCAAAAAAATGGTATGCTGTACAAAAAGGGATATGGTGTCAAACGTACTGTGTGCATACACCCAGGGAAAAAAAAAGCAGTTTCATTAATAAGCAGCTATGCCAAAACTAATATGCATAACAATTAGTAGTTAATTGTATGACAATATTTCCTTTCATGATGTATCCATATATAGATGCAACTATTTTATTGAAATCACAAAACAAAACATATAAACACCTTGCATGAAGTTTTAAACTTCTTTGTCATTCTGGCAAGAAGTTCATCCGCTAGCTTGTGCTGTTCAGTTCTCTCATACATTCCAAGGAGAGCAAGATGCAACTTTTTTGGATCACACAACTGCAGTGCTCTCTGAAATGTCTTTTTGACAGCTTCCTGTAAATTGCCAAAAGAACCAAGTCATTATTTGCACCAGCCAAGTGAGGAAAATATATAACAATGACACAAAATCCCCTAATTTTACCTCAGGAGGATTTCCATATTTATTTTCTAAATTGAAGTATGCGACCCAAACATTCAGTTTTTCTTCCTCTTCTCTGATATTTATTGTTCTCAAGGCCCTTCACCATGAAAAGATAAGGAAGATCAAAATTAGCACGGAAGAATTGTAGAACACACTACATGTAACTAAATGACGTATTAAACAACTTAGACCAATTAAGGTACTGTTCTAATCATGATCGGTACTCAGATAATGGCACATCGATAGCACAAGCTGGATTTGTATGGATCTCATAATTGTCTTGAAAGTTTATAGAGCAGAATGAGAGCAACAATGAATAACAATGGAAAAATGTAGTAATTGACTACTCTCAACTCAACAGTTGATTTATCATCGTGAATTGATACTTGTGAATCTCAAATTTTCTAATTTAACTCATTTGATTGTTTGTTTTGATTTCTTTCAGATGCAACGCTTTTGAGACAGTTTAATTGTAATATATGTTACCTTTCAGCAATTGAGCGTGCTTTCTCAACATCTGCCACATCCAACATGAATGCCATGTAATTGATCCAAACATAGCTGCTATTAGGTGAGCTCCGTACCAATTTCTCAAATTCCTCCTCACTCTTTGGAACATCCTTCTTTAAAGATCTTTCCTCAGCAGCACTGATTTCAAGTTCCCTGTATGCAAGATAGTTAAGAGCAAATATTGCAATCAGGGTCAGTACCAACTTGTACCAGACAGAAGAAAAGTAGTGATAAGAGGTATTTTACAAGGTAATTTGGGTAGAAGTTGCCAACTTGTGATTTTGAAGTTTTACATAGAGATGAGACTTCATCACTACATGAGACCTCAAAATTGACAATAAATAAGCAAAAGATAAACCTAATCTCTATGCAAAACTTCAAAATTAACATATAAAGCCAAAAGACAAACTGTGACGAGATGAATAATGGGTGATACCAGGTATAATGGTATATATTATCAGTATCTTACCTTTACATCAACCCTGGTCCTAGAGCAAAAATACCTAAAGATACATTAGCAAACTACTCAACAAACCTCTCTTCTTTTGCCTTCTTTTTCGCAAGTTTAATTTTCTTCTTGTTAGCAGCATCATCTCCACTCACAACAACTTTCTCAGAAGTAAGATTATCATCATTATCTGAGGAATCAGATTCATCCAATGACACTTGAAGAGGAGGGACTGAGGCTCTAGATTGTGCTTGGCTAAGTTTGGTGTCGCCATTTTCGTGTAATGATGTGAAACCCATATCAATATTGACCTCTTCATTAGCACAGGTATCATTTTCATTATTTTCTACAACTATATCGCCGTCAGAACCATCTTCAAAGTAAGACTGTTTCATTCCAAGAGAAATTTTGTTCTTTGCCTCGTCGACCTGAGCACAAGGAAAAAAGAAGTTTATATACATTGAAGCATACAAATATTCCATGCTATTAAAAGTATATTCGGAGAGATAATGTACCTTCAGAATCTTTGCCTTCACTCTATCACCTGCCTTGTACATTGCATGGAGGTCATCAATTGATTCATCAGATATCTCTGACACATGGCACAAACCAACCTGCATAAACACTCAACTGATCACCCTTCCACACAAAATATTCTCCAGATTTAACTTAAAACTCTAGATGGCATATAAAATGCCTCATCTTTTCATTTATTGCACTTCAAAATGTACACCCAACCCTGAAGTAAGGTATCCTCAAGCACAAGGTAGACACGGTATTGTGATTTCTCTATTTGAAGTAACATAATTTACTTGAGATAAAGAAACATCTTGTGCAAAAATAAAAAAAAAATTTTTCACAAATTTTCATTTTCGAATTTTGATTTCTCTGTTTCTCTATTTACCTTTAGAAAATTCAGGCAAACGTACAATTACCTAAACTTTCCTTAATGTTTAATTTATGAAACAATGTTTCTACATATGGGGAATTTGGGTTGACACGCTGATAGCCTAGTGCTTACAATTTTATGATTTCAATAATTTGAATGCGTGTTTCAAAAGAATTGGTGAAGTGCAACAACTGACGAATGAGGGGCTTATGTTCAATAAAGCCAAAGATAAATCTACATAACATAACATACCAGTTTGCTATTGTCAAGTGTTATAAATAAGCCATACAACTCAACCCTCCTAACATGTCCGTAAATCACAGCACCCACATGCAGATTGCTAAACCCAACACCATCTGCCTTTCTCGTCTCCCAATTTATCTTCTTCAAGGTGACCTCAACTTTCTTTGATGAAGCTTCCACGGACATAACCCTGCATTAACACTCATTTGCATCAAGGGACTAGAACCACAAATCATTTTTTTCCCCTAAAACTTACAAGTAGCGGGAATTTCAAGCAGCCTTCTACATTGAGGTGGTGTTTGGCTGAGGCCTAAACCATGGAATAAGGAGTTTAGGCATCAGTTCTCCCCCAAACACGGATTAATTAGGCCAGCCTAACTAGGCATAACTCTAAAATTAGGCCTCTAAATTTAAACCATCTCTCCAGGCAGCTTAAGAGTTAAGTCTCCCTACGGTCCCACTGTCAGCAACTATCCAATTTTTTGACCCTCACTACTTCTATAGTTGATAATATTTCTTAATAACTTAGGCCATGAAATAAATTTAGACCTCAACCAAAACATGAAAAGCTTCCAAAACTTTAGGCCTCAACCAAACACCACCTAAGGCCATAGATCTAAATTATCTTCTGGAAGCTAAATTTTGCAAATATTTCTTACTTTCCATGCACAAGCTTCCCAACAGGGAACGCCTTATCAGGTTTCTGAATGTACTCATCTGACAAGTGAGATATGAGTATGCGAGCATCTATAGTCCGAGAAAGCATGATGAAGCATCCTTTGGGGCTAACATTCTTCACATAACCCTGCAACAGTTTTGGAGGGGTTAAATAGTATTTTTATTGAGCTTCTGTTGTACTCTCTTGATCACAACTTTTGAGAAGATATATATGACAAGCGATATATGGGTTACATGACACTATAGGAACTGTCTCATATACCTGGACTTCCATATTAGGCTGTATGTCATCCATTGTCTGGGGCCTGTTGGTGTGAACTCCCCTGGGAAAATAAATAATTAAACAATATTAGAAACATGCTGATTACTAATAAACTAAATCCAAACTATCTTTGGTGAGAGATCCTGAAAATAACTGGTGAAGTAAAAAAGCTGCCAACCTATAAGTGCCACTAGTAGTTTTCACAAAAAGAACAAAGGCAACTAAAGCTAATATTTGAAGTCTCAACAAAATGTATTATTTAGACCAACAGAATTATTCCAAGCACTGCACTACAGCCAGGTTTTATTATCCAGGTGTTCCAAGAATGTCAACGATATAAGGCAAAGCAAGTTGATTGCAAATAGCACTTACACTCCAGAATCAGATTTGATGCCGAGTAAAGAAGCACGGAGAGATAAATCAACGTGCATCGTTCCCTCAGACGAGCGACTTATGTCCAGGATCTTAGTTTTAACAAACTGCCCTTCATGAAATCCAGTTAAAGGTTCGGGCACCAACTCATCAACAAGCTCGGTGTAGTGAACCCTCCCGTATAAATGCGGACCCACCTGTACAAGGAGCCCACCAACACCAGGTAGAAACTTCTTTATTCGCCCTCCAACAATATCACCTTTCTTCAAGTTCTCAGAACTAGTAATATTTGTATTGTCCTTTGTAACTTGATTGACCGTGATAAGTCCAACAGAAGCAGGAAGGGGTTTCAATCTAACTAATCTCTTTTCTTTGTTTATGTTTATAATTTGTCCATTCACGGCTTGACCAACCCTGTACAGGTTTTTAAATTTTTCAAGTTCATTGGGTTCCGAAGAGGCATCGAGAATGAAAATATGAGCGGTAACACTTCTAGATATTGTTAGCCAGGCCCACTCTGTGTCTATTTTCATGACATATCCTCTAATGATGTCTCCAATAGAAATATTGAAATCTGATGCCGGAGGAGTAATCTCTCCATCTTCTCCTGGCAAACTCACAGCATAAATTAACTGACAAAAATTCAATCAGAGAAAAAACACCGAGTGACAAGCCTGTTAGGCATTAACATCAGAAAATACCTTGAAGCAAAGAAGGTCTAACTGACAATTCCAATAGGTTTGTTTTCCCGCCCCTCCCTGAGTGATCGACCTTGGCAATATTTCGTGCATGAAGCACCTGACCAATTCGATATTTACCAAATGGATTCTCCACAAAATCATCAGATTTGTCTAGTACCTGCCACAGAGAAATTCGCCAAGCAAATAGATGATCAGACCAAAAAGAGAAAGGACCCAGTAATTGTACAGAGCTAACTAATTACCTCAGTTATATGGACTCTCCCTTGAAGCCCAGTTCCAAGTCTCACAATTAGTTCAAGTGGCTTGATCTCAACAATCTAAACAAGATTTGAATAAAAAAAATAATGAAAACATTGCTTAATCTCAACAATATATAACAAAGTTTTGATAATTAATAAAAAAAAAATAATAAAGGTTTTCCAAAACAGTTAAAAAAATATCGAGGTTGATAACTGCAATCAAGGTTTTCAGCAATTTCAGCAATCAAAAGAAGGCAATATATGTTGTCCTCGTTCAAGAGGATAAATGATCCACAACTTGGACGGTTTCTAATGAGAAAACCCTGCTTGCAGTTGGTAATTCGCAAAGTCAATTATCATTACAGATGCTCCATGTCCCAAATAAAAACCAAAAAGAAAAAAAAAACAACTCGGACCTCCCCTTCAACAGCAGATCCGACTTTGTAATTGGATTTCTTCGCCCTCTTCGAGCTAGACGCCCTTGATTTATCACTTAATGTTTTAAGAAGGAGAAGAAGCCTCTCAGACACGTCAGTGCTTGGAAGAGCTCCAACAACAGCAGTGACACTAAAGATACAAATAGTCAAATCACATTCATCACAGATGCACAAAAGATCAATTATTACAAGAGATGCCATATCAACTATATCCAATACCACCAATTTTACTACCAGTCAATATAGCTTTTTTTCAAACCTTAAATTGAGATTATAATGAAATAGGGGTTACAATGAGCTCTAGGCATTATGCTTCTCTAGGTTAGGGTTGAGAATCCTTGAACCAACTCACCGGTGAACCTGGCCACCACCCGACCCACATAATTCTGGGCAATCGGTTGATGGGCCAGATCTGGCTCAAGCATTTTTGGAAGCATAGTGGGTCCGTCAAATACATGCTAATGGGTCATGCCCAACCAGCTTTGATGATCTATTTATCCACAGCAACATAGACAGTGGACCCTCTTCTATAGACAAAAGCCCATTTTGTTCAGACAGAAGAAGAAAAGAAAGAAGCGGATTGAATTCCCCACATGTGGGAATCAAATTCTTCCCTACTGCAGTATAAACAACACTAACACCAACAACCCACTAAGTGTTATGTCAAGTGTAGTATAATATGCAAGTAAACAACCTGCACATGCACCCTACTTTAAAACTTGCAAAACTTGGGTGCAGGTGCAGGTTGGTACCACCAGTGCAAAAAGATGACAATAATTGCTCCACGTGCTTTTGACCATTTCAGTTCAATTGAGTGTGCATTTCAGCTGAAAGAAGTGGTCATACTGCCTAAAAGAAGTATCAATTCCTGGGAATTCGAATAATGACTGAAAGAACATGTTTTGACCGAAATGTGCGACAGCTGTCAACAGCTATTTTGAACTGAAATAGGCAAGTTTTCATTTGGATTCAATGAAATTGAATTCCAGCTGAAAGAACTGTTCATTCTAGGCTTAAAATGTATGTATTTTGGATACAAGGAAAGGGCATTTGGAGATTGAGACTCTAGTAGTAGTTATTAAAGCTGTAAAAAAAAAGTATTTCTGACAAGACTCTCGACCTGCCTATGCCGCCACCAAGTGGCTAGGTGCTTATAATCAGAATACAAACTACAAAGGAAAGCAATGACCAGAACTTGATATATGCTACCTTTGACCAGGAGAATAGGACTTGTGAGGCAGCTTTTGCAAGTTGTAGTCGGTTATGGAAGCATACCCTATGATGTAGCTGTATCCTGGGATTGAAAGCACCTGGGATGGGAAAACAAAACAGCTAAGAGAGAATAGCAAAAGGGAAGAATGAGGCAGCCTATTCTATAAAAATGCTGAAATTAATTCTCAAGGAATAATTACCAAATAATTCTCTTTGGCAATCTCCACAACTGCAATAACTTCCTCATGCAGCTCTAGGTCAGAGGTTGTGTTCCTACGGCGTTTCTGAAATGCACAACTAGTTTCAATATTACAAAAGATGCTGTAGGATAACAGTAATTCAGCCAAATAACCAGAAGAGATACTAGTAACATTAATTTGGTAAAAGCTAGTAATAAGAGTCATCTTTTTGTGCTTATATTCTAAGGATATGTCATCTCACATTCTTTTGGTCCTTCAAAAAAAATCTGATGCGCCATGTAACATTATAATCAGAAGATGAAGTGTTAAAGTGGCATTGCCTATTTTGAATGAGGCTACGGTACTATGCATAGCGCACTTTGTTCTATACAATGGATCCACACCTTCATTTCCAAAGTCCAAATAGTCGATCCGAACCGTTGATCATGATCTCCATATGAAAATGTACTTGGCGATCAAATTTAAAAAATTTTAGGATTCTTTAAATTTTTTCTTATATAGGTACAAAATCACTTGATTTAAAGATTCTGGACCATCCGA
This sequence comes from Carex pumila, assembly GCA_033356055.1. Classification (NCBI taxonomy): domain Eukaryota; kingdom Viridiplantae; phylum Streptophyta; class Magnoliopsida; order Poales; family Cyperaceae; genus Carex; species Carex pumila. The sequence goes on from JARJHM010000086.1 coordinate 554,175, forward strand.
AAATAGTGATTCTCTACCTATCTAAAAAATAGTAAAAAAATGTAAAATTTGGCTTCCGAGCACATTTTCAAATGGAGATCATGCCGAGCGGTTCAGATTGACTGTTTGGACTTTAAAATAGAGATATGCATCCGTAGTACGGACCAAAGTGCGTTATGCATAGTACCATAGCCTCACTCGCCTATTTAATGGTTTTATTAAGAAGCTGACTCGGAATACTGACCTTCTTTTGTGCACTGCTTGCTGCGCTAACCAGTTCAGGCTTACACGACAAATCTACTAGGCCATCAGACCTTGATATATCCAATACAACAGCTTTAACAGAAGATCCTTCCTCCAACTTCTCGCCACCAACTAAAAATACATTCTTGTTAGCATCTCTACTGCTGGATAAGTATAATTTAAGACAACAAAAAAAACAGAAACCAAGAGCATATATACTGCTGGATAAGTAGAATGCTTACACTGATGATTTGCAATGAAACCAAGAGCATTACTGTGGTCATTGAAGCTAACAATTACACCGAACTCTCTTGTAGAATCGACCTTACACTCAACCAAACTGCCGATACTGAGGCTCTTTATCCAATCTTGATCACCATTTGAACTCTGGAGTGTGGCTATCTAAAAAGAAAGACAAACCAACTGATTAAGAAAAATAAAACAACATGACATTTTGAAAGAAGAAAATATATGGATATAGATAAGAATCACTTGATGTATATAAACAAGCCACCAATTAATTAATCTAAACCAACAATAGTGTTACCATACATCTAAATGTACAAAGATTTAAGTTTTTGTTCAAAATTTAAGATATCAATGAACTCAACCTTTCCCAGCAACATGTTTAGAGATATAAAACAAACAACCTTCCAGATGTAACATCACATGTAGGAGTATAAGAATATAAAGAAAAAGATTATGTTATTTGGAAACTAACTTTATCTTCAGTAAGGAAGTATCCTCGGATAAATGAGACATCCAAAGAGGAACAGAGGGATTGCTTCAAAGAAAGCTTGATCCTTCCAGATTCAGCATTTGCCTGTCACCGGATCATCAATAGATCAATTTAGTGCCTGAAGCATGTAAACTAAGCAAAAAAAAACAATCATTTTTTATGATTAACTCACATTCAGAACATGGCTTCGAACTGATTGTCCAGTATAGAAAGCATCCGTCAAATCTTCCACCTGTTCATCTGTTGCCTTTTGAAGCAAACATAGGATCTTTAGTCGTCTATATACAGTTTAAAAAAATATAGTTTAAAGTTATAAAGAAGGGAGAAGAACAGAACATACTATTGGCTTGGGGCAAAATCCAGTCAAATTCCCAAGAAAGCGAACAAAGCAACCGGTTTCAATTATGTTGGAGATGTAACCCTAACAAAGACACAAGAGCTATTTAGGTAACCATTATAAATAGGAAAGTACAAATATAAAGCTAAATTCAAGCAAAACTGAGAAGTGAATAAAGCAAAAAGAAAATCGGTAAAAAGACATCATACATGGACAGCAGCTCCTAAATGGATCTGTGAAATATCTGAAGGGATCTCACTTGCATAATGAATAAATGAATGCTTTGCAGACAAAATTAAACTATTTCCCTCTATATCTGCAATAAAAGGAAATACAAAATTGTTCAAGAAAATTGCAAATTATGCAATATAACAATACCAAAAGAATAACAGCAGCATTTGAAAATGATACATAGTCACAGGTTTAAGAAGAGCTTCTGTACCAATGACTGCCAGCTGATCAAATTTGTATCCAGGCTTCAAGACCTCCCTGAATGCAGAAGCTTGATCTGATAAATGTTAAAAACACCTTACATTTAATAAAGCAGATAAATATTAAATTCATCAATAGACATATATAATGAAAATCTTTCAAATTTTACCGTGATAGTCTGCAAGATGTTCATTGTAGATAGCTCCTTTGAAGCTTGCATTGACATTAACAATCACTGCTGAAGGGGTTACATGCTCCACAACTGCAGAAACAACAGTTCCCAAATTTGCATTCTCACCCTTGGGAATCCTGAAAATACAAGCTAGACTATTTACAAGTAATATATATATATATATATATATATATCCAATTCATATTTTAAAAATGTAAGAACATTCAATAATATGGTAATAGTAAAAAGGATAGCTGTATGATAACCTCTTCGGAGATATAACAAAACTAATATTTATTCTCTTTGAAGCAGGTTTAGAACTATTTATTCTACACTTGACAACTTGGCCAACATGATACACACTCTCTGCTTCAATTCCAGGCTGCAAGTCAAGTTCTGACCTGGAGCAGAAGTAAAGGTAAAGAAAAATTAAACTTAAATTAGTATAATGGATTAAAACAACTAAGTAGGATAAAAGCACCAAGGGAGAGTGTGAATGCTATTGCAATATGCACATGCAAAAGATACCAAATAAGATTTTGAAACTTGCTTCAGAAGCCACGTGATCCGCAAGGAAGATTTTTGCTATTATGTAATCCACAATAGCAAAATACTACATAATAGCAAACCAAACTAAAAAATCTTGTTCTAGCTATTGCGAGCAGCTTTGCACTATGGCCGTCTCAGACTTATACATTAAAACTCACACTCTCACCTCTCATGAATGCATGAAAAAATCCAGAGGAAAAAGGAAAACGTGAAGAAACTAACCTGGGAACAAACCCCTGCACCCCATTATAAAATTTCACGAAGCAACCATGCTTTTCAATTTTTGAAATCCATCCATGTGTCACTAGTCCTTCAGTTGCATCTGCATAAGAAGCAAGAATATCGAGCTTCGATTTGACCTAAACATAAATTGCAGAAAGTTCTTATGCTGTTAGCCACAGGTACCTCCGTACCTTTAAGCCAAATTATGGTAAACAATTGTTCACATGTTTTAGTCTGATAAAAAGAAAGAGAGAAAGAATTCATACAAGTGTCTTCTTGTGTGTCACTGTTATTCTCTTGGATTTGCAGCCCAAGACTTTGAAAGACAACTGTGCTCCAACCTAGCAAGTAAAATGTCGAGAAAACTTATTTTAGAAATAGAAGCGTTTTGTCAATTCTGCCATTGCCGTCAACCTTTTCTTGTATATTTATTGTTTTTACTTATAGTAATTAATAATTAATCAACTATTTAATTATCCACCATCGCTACTACTGTAGCTGCTTTTATTATTGAATACTGAGCAAGAATAATATGGAATACTCCATACTCAAAAAAGGAAAATTCAACTTTGAAATAGATTTACAAAAAATCACTCGGATCACTAAGGATTTTATTTCCTAAAAAATAGGTCCTAACAAACTACATTGGCTTTATCATTGTTGTTGATTTGTTGTCATTGTCACTATCATTATTATCATTTCTAGTTTTGCTATAGGTTAAGATCGACAGTCTATATAATATCCATAAACAACAACAACCAAGCCTTTAGTCCCAAACAAGTTGGGGTAGGCTAGAAATGAATCCCAATCATAATCATAAAGTAGATAGTTATAAAATAGTAATAAAAATAACAATAATAATAATAATAATAATTATTATTATTATTATTATTATTAGTATTAAAATAATAATAATAATTATTATTATTATTATTAGTATTATAATAATAATTATTATTATTAGTATTATAATAATAATATTAATAGGAGAATGGCCAAGCTCAAAACGTTTTTTCCTAGCCCCCAGAACAAACGACTTGGTTTTTCGATTTTCAAAGTCCAAACAGTCGATCCAAACCGTTAGATGTTCAATCCATATTAAAATGTGCTTGGAGACCAAATTTTACATTTTTTGGAATTTTTTTACTATTTATTAAGATTATTTGAAAACCGCTGTTTTGCAATAGTGCAGAATTTTAATAAAAACAACGATTTCTAAACCATTTTAATAAATAGTAAAATAATTCCAAACATTATAAAATTTGGTCTCCAAGCACATTTTAATATAGATTGAAAATCTAATGGTTTGGATCGACTGTTTCGACTTCAAAAATCAAAAAACAGAGTCGTTTGTTCGAAGGGTTAGGAAAAAACATTTTGAGGTTAGCCATTCTCATAGTAATAGTAGTAATACTAATAGTAATAATGGTATCAGAATAGTAATAATCCTAATACTAATTATATTATGCCTAAACTATAGATCGTAGGGGTCAAAGTCCTAAATATAACATCCATAAACAACGTATAAATTAAAAATCCTACATTAGAGGCACAACCTATATGGCAAACATATTAAGTAAATAAAGTGTTGGGGATTGATGTATATTTTACATTCAGGGTGTGTTTGGATGAAAAGGCAGAATACTTGGGTTAACAGCTAATCCAAGGCCGCTAACCCAACATTTTGTTGGAATAACGGAATAGCCGCTAACCCAAGAGAGAGAGATTGCATTGGGAAATGGGTCCAAACTCAGAATAGGGAATCCGGGCTAGCGCTGACCCAGGAATAGCACTATTCTGGACCATCCAAACGCGACCTTCAGTTGAGCTTCTCAACAGTGTAAGCTTGGTCATTCTTGACACATACCAAATGATTACTAAGTGGTACAAAAGTTCATAGGTAAACTATTTACAAGTCCAACACAGCACATAAACTTACTTTTACATTGCCAAGCTTTGATTATCAAGGTTTTGGGGGATTGACTATGTCACATTTATTGTTGGCATCATCATTACTATGATTAATTCGGGTACCTAGATGCTATGAAGTTGTTCCATTATACTTGGAGAAACAATACCTGAAATTTCTTAGGTGGCTTGACTATGTCCAGTTCTGACATGTGTGGAAGCGGGCAGAGTGCCTTTACACCACTGGAGAATTGCACGATTGCACCAAAACTGTCCACAACTACAACCTTAGCCTTCACTTTCATGCCAGGCTTGACATCAGAATGTGTGAACACAGAATTTTCAAAAGCACTAGCCTACAAAGCAATCATCAAAACCAAAAAAGACAATTCCATCACCACTACAAAAATAAATCAACTCAACTGCATGACAACAGTACAAAGAAAATGTCACTTGAATAATGTTAGTCATAGGCTAAATCGAGAAACATACAACCCCCAGGAAAATCCAGAATTTTTTTATTAAATTTTATATCTTGCATGCAAATGAACAGACAATCATACAGTTAGCAATTGAGAGAGAGAAAGACAGGTACTTTTGAGGTCCCAATTGCTACTCCTTCCAAATGTCGAAATGCCAGAACGCGTACTCGTAAAAGACTATTTTCCTTAAATTTTTTCTCCAGCTTTGAAGCTTGTTCATCAGAGATTTCATTCATCTGATAATTGATAAGGTTAAAAAATGTTAACCTGCCTCCAAGAAGCAAAACTTATAGTTAATATAATGTTCAAATGCCACTATGTGAATGTACAACACCAAAACATACATTGATATATGTTGGTGAAGGAGCTGGGGAAGAAGGTATTTCAACAAGGAGACCAATTCCTTTATCCACCCTCACTACTCGGGACTCATCATAAATCTCTCCAATTTTAATGTTCTGCATAGATAAATAAAATGAGTATAAGTGGCATCCACAGAAATGTTGCAAAAGTACTCATTTCAGGCTTCCGAGATATAAGATCACTGATTACTCAAGGTAAACATTTCACATTAGCAAAACTTACAATTGAGGGTAATTTATTCAGAACAAGCTCTGTATTTAATGTAAGGCCAACAGCTCTAGTAGATGGATCAATAAACAATATTCGAGCAACAACCTGAACATAGAAAACATAACAAGTTATATAAAATGTTGTTACATGGAGATATAAAGGTGATACATCACTATCTTGAAGATAACATCTACCTTTTTGTGCTGACTGTACTCATCTTTCCACCTTCCGGAGGGAAGGTTATTAGGCAAATGGAAAAGATCCACCTGTACAAAAGCAATTGTTTCAAACCATCAGTTTAGTAGCCTCAGAATAGTTTTATAAAACCAAATATAACGGTATAAGCTTACAGTTCCGGTAAAATAACTTAGGAAGGACAACATTATCCCATTCTCAAGAATAGATGTAACACGTGCATTGACCATCATCCCAGGAATCAAGTGATCAATTGAAAGACCTTTTATATCCTTCGTCTACAAGTAAATATCAATAAGCAGTAATGATGCAAGTCTGATTAAAAAAATAAAAATAAAAAATAAGATATGCCAAACATACAAAACTCTTGGCAATCAACTCTGGATCGGAGCTCAGTTGAACAATTGATCGGAATTTATCAACGCCTTTAACAACACATTGCATTAGTTGTCCGCTCTTCATGTTGCCTTCACCTTCGGAAAACAGTAAAATATATATATATATATATATATATATATATAATTACATAAGAGGTGTTGTTAAAAACTTAAAAAAAAACAAACAAACAAACAAACAAGAAGCAAAATAGGAACCCAGGAACTTTGATCATTGCATGATTATGCAACTCGTGATCGTATTGTTAATAGTCAAGACATAGCAACAACTGGCAATTCTCTCAAGCCAGATGCTTGGAGCTAATTACTATGAACAATTAAATTAAATTAATTAGTGATGTTGAACATTTCCAACTGCAGCTCCAAGGGTGTAATCCTTGGTGACATGAAATGCTCCTGCTTTTGCAACACTTGCAAATGAAATTTATTGATAGCATACCTTCTTTTCTTGGCATAAATCCACCAAATGCTGAAGGTCCGAAATGAAGAATATAACCATGATCCTCAACACTCTTTACCTGAGCAGTAAGAACCTGAAAAGCAAAAACAAAATCAATAGTGTAAAGTACTAATGCAGTAATACATCACAAACTGTAAGTTAGATTAAAATATAAACAAAGATCAAAAGGCACATTCATCAGCTCCAGTCAAGATAATGTCCATACATGGTTGTGACTAGTGACAGGCAAATGTCAATTGATTTAAAAAAGAATTCAGGTAAATATTTCTTCTTTGTAGAAAGCTTATAGATTAAAAAATTTCTAAAATCCAGGAGCTCGCAAAATATGTACAAACAACATGTCAAAAATATTTGTGTACTATACCAGATAATGTGTATCTGGTTCTTTCATCCAGTCTAGAGCTTTTTGTGGTGAGATTTCACTGTACGCTTTGTAATCTCATTTTGGGGTAATCTAGCTGCTAAAAACTAAGATGTGTGTGTGTGTGTGTGGCTGGTGGGTGTGGGGGTTAGTGTAGAGACAATCTTCTTTTGTAAATATGTATAAACTTGTGGATTCCAATACAAACAGCGGCACCAGAATACCACTTTTTTCAAAAAAAAAAAATGGCAAAAATATTTACATTATGCAGCTCAACAAATTTTAAAGAGCTTACCATTCCTTCCTGGATGGCATCCAAGGAAAGGCCCTTGTGCACCAAGCTTAGCCTCAAACTTATGCATATTCTTTTGCTTCCTTTACCGTCTTTTTTATCATCCTCCACCTTCACCACGACACAAGGAAGCAGCTGGCGCACATGAGCAACTCGTCCAAAAATGCCTGTTTCAGTATCCTGACAGGTTTTTCAGGAGGGGGCAAAAAAAAAGTCCAACTAAAATTAAAATATAGGTCACAGAAGTCGATCAACTTAAAGAGGCCCCGCACTGCCAAATCAAACGAGGCACCATCTTTCTGTTATAAAATACCTCCACATGACATGCTATGCCCTATTTAGGTTAAAGGCTCGTATAAATAAATGCTGGAAAATCATACCTTTTCAGTTTCTACCAGTATGTCGGATATTTCGTCAGCATGAACAAAACCTTTTAATCCACCTGGAAGACTGATGACAAGATCCTTTGGGTTTACTTCAACGACTACTCCCCAAAACTTCATACCAGGTTTCACATTCTGAACCAAAAATTACTTGTCAGAAAAAATTACATGCAAGAGGCATAAAATAATATATATGAATTAGTAAATAATGTGGTTTATTCCATTCAGGTTATTTATTACAGAGCAGCCACTTGCATGTAGTTCAATCTTTTAATTGTTATTACCTCCTAAATCAGCATACTACATATCCCAAGTACATACCTCTATCTAGCAGTAACTGCAAATTACCCTACCCCGGACATATCTGCATTGGACATAACTCATTAACATTGTAACACGGATAACTTAGTTTACCTAAATAACCAAACCAAAGCTTAATCCAAAAACAAAAGAACAAGAAAAATACCCACAAAGGTTAGTACAGTATGAACGACCAAATTATCCACCAGAATGAAATCTATTAAGGGTTCAAAAATGTTACCTTTAAGGTTATCCTGTTAGCGAACCTAGGTAGCTTTCCAGTTACTCCTTCACCAAAAAGTGACCCCAAGTCTTCTTGTGTCTCAGGTCCTTTTGTTCTCCTATCCCTCTTCCCTTTTCTCCCAAATTGTCTCTCTTCCCTCTCAAAATCTGCCTCAGCTTCAGCTCTGGCTTCAGCCACCTCATGTCGGCTTAATAGGCTAGCCCCTCCTGTTTTACGCCAGAAATTATGAATTAAACTACTCTGAACTGTTCAATTAAGCTCCTGTTCTAATCCATAATAAACAAATTTAACCAAAATTAACCCAAGTACAGCATTACATATCCTCAACTCAACTAAGCAACAAAAGAACTGCAGCAAAAATGAAACAAAATTTCCGGTGTAACAAGCAGCAGTGACGTACTGATCCAATCCTCACTTTGAATCAAAATTCTAAGCTCAACCTTGCATTAAAACTTCCGATTGTGTATTTTTACCTACTACAAGTCTACAGCTTTCCTATTCCTACAAACAGTCAAGATTTACGCCAAAACAACGAGATAGAAAAGAAAACGTCGTAGCATCAAATTACCTCTGGGAAAATCCGGGTCATCGTCCTGAAGGAGCAAGGAAGAAGGCAAATCCTTGGAAACCTCCTTTTTGCCATCCTCCTTTCTCGATTTTTTGAAGGACTTATGAGGCTTTGGTACTTCCTTGGGGTTTCTCCCATGGGGCATCTTCTTCTTGTTCTTCTCGATTCCAGGTACCATTAGGATATTGCTGTCGGAGAAAAAAAATCACTGTTGTCGAGGTCGAGGTCGGGTGGCACGGGGCTTGCGCGTAACAAAGGGATGGGTAGCACACTAGCACGGGGGTCGGCGAAGTATCGGTTTACAGGGTTTAGGGTTTATTTGTTTTCCTTTTTTTTTTCATCGAAAATTGAAAGATGAAAAAATGTCAAGCGGGCCACGTAAAATGGGCAAAAATGAGAAGCGAAAGAGTGTTGAAGTGTGACGCGGAAAATAAATGGGCCGAAGCCCATTTGCATTTCACAGAAATCACTTCCGAAGTTCTGATTAACACCCTGTGTGAATGGAGAGTAGCGGAAGAGGTGAAGAACAGGAATATAATGGAATATAATGGACTATAAAGGAATAATTAGATGAATAAATTTAAAAAAAATTCCGTCTTATTTCTTGTTTGATTGATTAAAATTTAGAAAGTTAATAAAAAATTTAATGATTGTTGTAGGATTGTGACCAAAAATTGTATGATAATTATATGAGTAAGACGAGTAGAACTAGAGTGCTCTTAAGCCCACCAAAGTTTTGGTGAGCTTAACTCTAAAACTCATCAAATCGATATCAAATGACAAATCCAAACCGTTGAAACCCGCCTACCTTACGTGTGATGCATCTACATGTGAAATTTTTAAACATTCGAATTAATTTAGTATAAAGTCAAGCAGTCAAAATAGAAGGTTAATAAATTAATTTTAGTGCATTCATTTTTTGAACATTTTTTACCGCTTGACTTTATGCTAAATTAATTCGAATGTTTAAAAATTTCACACGTAGATGCATCACACGCAAGATAAACAGGTTTCAATGATTCAGATTTGTCATTTGAAATTGATTTGATGAGTTTTAAAGTTAAGCTCACCAAAACTTTGGTAAGCTTAAGAGCACCCTAGTTCTACTCTGAGTAAGATATATGATTAGGCATTTGTGTTATTTTTTTTTAAATTGCAACAAAATTTATTTCCATCTGTTGTACTCTAAATTGGAAAGGAAACAATTCTATTTATTACAATGACACTAAACCTTTCATCTCCTTTATCTTTCACCTCAGACATAATTTTGTCAACCAAACACAATTTGACAAAAAAAATTATTTTCTTTCCATTTCCTCCCTTTCTCTACTCTCCTTCCAAACGAGGTGTAAAAAGAGGAAACGGTAGGCTCGAGTGTCTCAGCATGTCCTATAAGCTATAACTCAACTTTTGAGTTGATAGATTTGCGAACCAGATTTTGTTTTTAAAAAAAAAATTCGTAGAAGCTACAAAATCATGAGAGGAAATTAAATTATCAATCTTTAAATAACCAATAAATTTTAAGATTTTTCTTAAAATTAACTATGCTACTTCCTCTTTCTCTCTTGTATCTGTTTTAAGTTAATGGAAATGAGCTGCTTTAAGATAGATTCGTGCTGAACGGTTTAGTTTTTTACACATCAACTTAAAATGTATCAATGGGGAAATGCAGAATTTGAGTCTATCTAGTTTAGATCTGAACCTCCTTTCTAAGCTTCTTATCTGAAATTTGATATCTTTTTCAATCCACCAACATATATTAAAAAATCTTATATCAGTCTATAAATTGAAAGATAGTGTGTTATTTGACTTGTCCATGTCCTTGTATTGTAATAAATTATTTTGAAGTAAAGATTTTACATTTTTTTATTTTTTTTTTTGTATGTGCTTTGATTGCTTGTTACGATTGTTTCTTTTGTGTGTGTTATATTTCTTCATTTGATCCGCAACGCATTTAACAAAATTATCTGCGAAACCTCTCACCAGTCAATCGAAAAAAGAGGGCCGATAAACTTGACATACAAACCCAAACGCAAGCATGTTTAAATTAAAATAACAAGTCAAAATGGCCCAAATCGAATGAATTAGAAATATTATGTAATTACTAAATACAAAAATACGCAAATCTGAATTTTTCAAATTCAAATTGAAGCGATCCAAAATTTGCATAAGATCCAACATGGACAGTTATCGTGATAAGAATTAAGCCAAACGGAAACTATATAACACCTAAACAAAAAGATAAATGTTTTGATTTCCGAGTCATCAAATCCGAGTGCATCCCTAAGTAGTTTAACAAAAAAAAACTTTCAATATTGTTTAATTTCTATTTCTAGTGCTAATATTCAGACATTTAAAGTTATATTTATAACATTTTAAAGCATTATTCGCAAGCATATAAACCTATGTCTAAAAGCATTTCTAGATAATTTTAACTCTCAACTACTTTTGTCTTCAAGCCAAAATTTAAACAAGACAAAAGTAGTAACTTGGTTATTTGATGCATTATATATTAAACTAGGTTAAAATATGAGGAATTTGGAAAAAATTTTGAGGTCAAACTCTAATTAAAAGTGTATATAATTGAGGCTTATCATTTATATGTTTTATGTTATAGATTTAAAGTGTTATTAATGAGATTTATATTTTGAATTTTTTTATAAACCATAATTAATAAATAAAAATTTATTGAACCATTATTATGACTTTTTTTTTAAAAAACACAGACCGAATTGCTAATTCAGCCTCCACATTTTCTTTTTTTCTAGACCGAATTGCCAATTCATTCTCACTCTTTTTTTCGTGTGGTTGACGGTGTAAACGTTTTTTTTCCCTCTAGACTGAATAGCTATTTTGATTTCTTTATTTTTTTTCCTCCAGATCGAATGGTCATTTCAGTCTTACCATTGCCACAAGTGACGTGTCAATTAAGCAACAAGCAATATGTGATGTGATGTCAATCAACCTCATTGCACGCTTGTGAACAATTTAATGCTGATATTATGATATTATGTGATTCTTTGTGCCAATGACATAAGATAGCATCTGTGTTCCAAAACATGAAAATTAATTGGCAAGAGTGGTGATTAAAACAGTTTTCCAAAACATGAAAATTAAAAATAAAAACATGATAGTTTTCTAGGTGAAGAACATTTTTTTTGTCACATCCTTGTTATAGATCAAACAGAAATTATTATACTGCAATTATAGGATCAAAATTGCACCAAGTAATAATTTAATCATTAATAATACGTATTTTAGTTTCAATCAATCAATACGCTTAAAAAATAAAATTACAATAAAAAAATTAGTTTAATTGACATCGAACGTGGTAATGAAGTTATTAAGTTATTTAGTATATATGAAAACATTTCCTTAAATGGATTTGCATTTTTCATACAGTTATTGATCGATGTGTACAAAAAAAATCATCTCGACAACATAAATCTAACTATATTCACTTCTGATATTATGGATTGTTTTATAACAATACCATATTTTTATAAGTCAAGTTTTTGTGAACTTCCTAAAATGTCACTAGATAGTTTCAATGTAGAGATCATAGATGATGGCTAATTTAGATCCACATAATATCACTAGTATTCATTAACGCCATTTTGTAAGTATACGTGTTTTTTCAAAAGTAACTTCCCTGCATTGAATATCCCTCTCATTGGTAGATTTAACAGAGGGATGACGTGGCTGCCTAGGAGGCTAGGAGTAGTGGTGGTCCACAATAGGATAGAATGAGGAATTTTTTGGAGACCGAATCATTCATTTTTTTTTTTTTTTTTTTGGGATCTTGAATCCTTCATTCGATCTAGTTAAAAAGTGGTAAAGCCGAACGCTCATTTTGGTCATCAGAAAAAAGAGATTGAGATTTTTTAGAATAATTATTCTAATTCTCACACTTTAGTATTCACATTGTACTTTCATCTCTTAAACTGATTTTAATTTCTCATAAATTAACTTAACTAACTAGTTTAATTAAATTTATTCACAACACTATGATTTTTCAAGTTTAATTAAAACCACGGGTATAAATACTTGGAAGATAATAAATTAATACTTGCAAATTAAGATATTAATATTTGTATGTCTAACTTGATATAACTATATAAAGAGACCACTTAAACTACATGGGAGAAGAATCATACACATTCTGTGAGGAATTTTGCGAATCTAAAACCATGAATGTATTCTACGCAATTTTATCTTTCAAATGAGATCCATAATGACGTACTTTTGAATTCATCGTCACACAAGTATTTATACCTCATTGTGCAAGTATTTATACCTCATCGTGCAAGTATTTATACCTATACTTCTAAGTATTTTATCCCTAATCATGGACCCCGCATCTCCGCATCACATTTCCGTAATTGTCCCTACGTCAACCTTTTTCTAACAAAAATAGTTGACAACATAGGTATAAATACTTCTGTCCATAGGTATAAATACTTGTAATACTTGATATTAATACTTTTAAATGTCAGCAGTGTTACATGTGAAAAATACTAGGTATAAATACTTAAATGACGAGATATAAATACTTGTATGATGACGAGCTCGAAAGCATGTCATTATAGATCTCATTTGAAAGATAAAATTATGTAGAAGAAGTTCGTGGTTTTAGATTTGCAAAATTCCTTATAGATCACGAGAAATGTGGATGAGATTGAAAAAATAAAATTGGGAGGATAATGGGGGGATGAGAGTGCGGGTACTCATATCACATCCCGATTTTTTATGGTCGCAATTGTGAAAAAGTGAAAAAAATGGTGAAATTGAATTGTCAATTGAGTCTGAAAAAAAAAAGCAAAATGAGAAGACCGAATTAGCAATTTGGCCTTTATGGTTTTTGAAAAAAAAAAGTAATCATACTGGTTCAGTAAATTTTTATTTATTAATTATGGTTTATAAAAAAAATTCTTATATGCTTATATATGAGGTTTATATGTTTGTAATAGAGGTTTAAATTATGGAAGCTGATAACAGTACCCGCACTGTACCTACAGGGGGGGCCATCGAAAATTAAATGTGAAAAAATATTTTTTTTGTGGGGATTGCAAAAACTCCACAATTTGAATTTTTTTCCTAAAGTATTAATATCTATGCATGGAAGTATTTATACCTATATACGAAAGTATGTATAGCTATGAGGTGAACAATTATTTGTTGTGCGGTTACTGTAGCACGAAGATAATAATAGCCGCATCATTGTACCCGCACTGTACCCGCGGGAGGACCATCGAAAATTAACTTCCTGCAAGGACTGCAAAATATCCACAATTTTAATTTTTTTTCTATATTATTAATATCTACGTAATATTTTCTTTCAAATGAGATCCATGACGATATATTTTCAGACTCGTCGTTGCGCAAGTATTTATACCTCGCCGTACAAGTATTTATACCTATACTTGCAAGTATTTTTTACATATGACGTTGAAAATATTAATATCTAAGTATTGAAATTATTTATACGTATGAGGTCAACTATTTTTGTTAGAGGAAGGCTGACACAAGGATGATTGAAGAACTCAAAAAAGGATAATCATAACAAGTCACGCATTAAAGTATTAATATTTTTTTAAGTGTTAATATCTTATCTTCTAAATATTTATAACTACGAAGATATGCATATCTAAGTATTTTTTACATACGACACTGAAAGTATTTTATAACTACGAAGATATACATATCTAAGTATTTTTACATATGACACTGAAAGTATTAATATTTAAGTACTAAAAGTATTTATATCTATGCATTAAAGTATTTATTCCTACGAAGCCAACTATTTTTGTTAGAGAACGGTTGATGTGATAACGAGTGCGGGGATTGTAAAAAGGAAACTATATAATTAGTGGGGACCATAGAGAAATGATGCTTTTGGGATTTTAGAATAATAATTAGTTGAGACTATATAATTAGTGGGGGGGGCATAATATATTTTTTCTCTAAGTGTGGTACTGTATTGTAGCGCGGGTTCTAAAATAATTATTCTTAAATTATTTTGAAGCAAAATAAAAAAACAGAAAGTCACAGAGATTTAAAGTGGTAAACAAAATTACGACACAAATATAACACAAAAGTTATTCTTCATGGATCTCATTTGAAAGAGAAAATCGGATAAAAAAATATTTATATTTTTAGATTCACAAAATTCATCATGGATCGTCGAGAAAATAGATGAGAATAATCAGAGAAAAAAAAGTCAGTGAAATGAATCTTTTATTTTTTGGCTTGAAAACAAAAATAGTTAGAAGTTAAAACTATATAGATTTAGAATTTTAATGCTTGCAAATAGAGGTTCAAAAATTTGCATTCATAAATTTTATTTGAGACACAATTATCAAGCTCCAAACAAAAAATTATCCTAACAAGAATGAATCCACACCAAGAAACAAAATATGCAAGTAAATATAATGATATACTATAATATAGAAAGGCATTCAATACTGAACTTCAAATTGATGACTGATTAATTATTTAAATATCAAAACTCCTACAAATATATCAGAATTATAGGTTATTTAATTCGATCCTCTTTATTTAATCATATAGTTTAAATATCATATATCAAATATATTATCCAACTTATAGGGGTATTCCACGTTTACCTTCAATATATTTATATTATGTATTCCCCCTTCTGAAATTGAAAGTATCGTATTTATCCTTCAAAATTTTTAAATCTCACAAATTTATCCATTTAATTGTTTTTATCTATTAAATATTATTTTAAACTTCTAAAGTATCTATTTTATCATTTATTAAAAAATATGTAGCATATTTAAGAGAAATATTGAGTCTTCTAATAAGCCGGTTTGTGAGGACAAATAGTTCAATCTCTTACACATGATGCGCACACAAGCATATATCCACATGCCACTATATATGTGTCATGGTTGAAAAATATATCACTTGTCCTCGAAAATCGATCAATTAGAAGATTGAAGATTTTCTTACATTCACTACATGTTTTTATATTTTAATAAAGGATAAAATGATAATCTTATAAATTTAAAAAGAGTATCAATGGAGAAGACAATAAATTTGTTAAATCTGTGACTTTTTGAAATTTAAAAAGGTAAATATAATATTATAATTTTAGAAGGGAAATTACATAATTCTGAGATTTTTTAGAAATATACATGAAATTTCTCCAAAAATTATTTGTAACTCGCTTTATCCTAAAACTGAATGTGATTTTTTTTTTTTTTGAAATATGAATTAGAGGTCAAGCCATCCAACACATTTCAAATCCCTGTGTATTAATATATATCGATAGTCCGATTGTAAACAGAGCCCATCTAGTCCTCGTCTAAAACATAGGTCTCTAATATTAGTGCGGATCTAATTCGCACGAATCATGAAGCTGATTGGACGGTCCAGATGCATTAATTCAAAAGATTCCTTTTTTAGTTAATGCAGAGGATACGAATTTCTAGAGCAAAGACAAGTTCTTCCGAACGCGAGTTAACTTTATCCGAATTGATTTGAGATCTATTGAACCCAGTTCAGTAAGATTTTTCTTAAAAAAAAAAAATAACTGAAACTGCATAATCTGAACTGATTAAAACCCAATACCTATCTTAATTTCGAAAATGATCCGAAACTAAGTTAATTCCACCAAATACAATTTGACTCGTCAAAGTGTTTATGTACATTAATTTTTTTCTTAACATATATCAAAGGGGCCGAAATATAAACTTGAGAAGTTCAAAAATAGTATTTAAAAAAAAAAAATTGCTAGTGGCTGCTAAGATTTAAAAATAGTAATTTTGTCTGTGTGCTCGCTAGGAAATTAAGCAAATTAGACTGTTTTTTTTAAGTTCAATGCTTGTGATACGAATGTTACTTGTATAACAGTACAACAGATACTCGATTTGATATTATTATCAAAAGTACTTTCTGATCTTCAAAATGCAACGATTATTATTTTAATTGGGCGCTAAGATAAAATACACAAAAGCTTAAATGCATTTTAGAAACGAGGAGGGTTTAAATGCACTCAAATTTTTGTATACTCAAATGCACCCTATCATTTTTCTCTATTTTCAAAGTCCGAATAGTCAATCTAAACCATTAGATGCGATCTATATATTAAGATGTGCTTGGAGACCAAATTTTACTTTTTTTGAAATTTTTTTACTATTTATTAAGCCACTTTGAAAATCGCTGATCCAATGGTCCAAAAAATATAAAATTCAAAGTGGCTTAATAAATAATAAAAAAAATTCAAAAAATGTAAAATTTGGTATCCAAGCACATCTTAATATATAGATTGTATCTAATAGTTCGGATTGACTATTCGGACTTTGAAAATAGAGAAAAAAAATTTAAAAGATATAATGCATTTGGGTGCACAAAAATTTGAGTACATTTGAACCCTCTTCTTTAGAAATATCTTTGAAAATAGTTTGAAACTTTGAATACGTTTGAACAAAGGGTAAAAAATCTGAATTGAATGGTCCGTCAAGTTTTTAGATCTGAATAGTTTAATGTGAATTTCCATGAATTTTAAAAAAGACCCTTTTATATTTCAAATCTTTTTTTTACTTAATTGGGACTCATTCTATTTCCTACGCTATCGCAGGAAATATAAACTTAAAAAATCTGCTACTCACTTGAATGTTTATAATTTTACTTCAATTAATTTTAAATTCCCATTAAACAGGTTGGATTGTCGCTATCCTTTACTCGACCAATGAGAAGTATTACACGTGGCAATACAAATGATTTCATTTTTTTTCAAATATTTTGGTCACTTGGTTCTCAGCAAATTGGATCCAACAGCGTATAGTTTTGTTTCAGCCTTTCAATTTCAACGAAAGAAACTTGCACAGAAGAGCTTTTGTGAAATTTCTAGAATGTTTATAAAATTACAGAATGAGAAGAGCATATTGAGTAGGGACATTATATTGAAACTAATTTTATTATTCTCTCAAAATATTTTTACAACTCTACTACTTAATAATTTAACCTCCATGATTACACTCTCTACTACTTATATTATCCTACACCTCCAAACTACTACAATACTTTACTACTTATATTATCTAAGATTGCTTTCTTGCTTGGAATGTGAAAATGAGAAGCAAGACACCCTATTTATACTTGCTCCATGAGAGTCAAAGAAGCATCTAGACCTAAGATATTTTTAAACTCTTCTAGATTTTCCTATATCTTATACTATAAAATATTTTCTTTAGTAGTTTCTAAATCAATCTTGTAATTATCTAATTGGACTTGGATCTCTTTGGTATTGACTTCAACAGAGCACGCAACAAAAATAAATAAAGAATGAGAGCATTGAAAGGATCCGATGAGGAAACCTTATTTGCATTTTGGTTGGAACTGTACAACGTCTCATGGCATTTAAATTTAGATAAAACTGTTAGTATACCTATTGAAACGTTATAATATAAAATCTCTATTTCTCTTTCAAAACATTCAAATTTCTTATTATTCCATTTTAACTTAAAATAATTATTGTCATATCCATCAAAGCTTCTTAATTTATAATTTCTCATCAAAATCTGAAAATTACTTAATTTCTTCCCTAAAAACAAACAATCTTTCTCATTACCACTTTCTTTAGTCTAATTTTAAATTTTTATTTGAGCTTATTATTAATATTTTATCTGAACTTTAATCCTACATGTTTCATTAGCGTTTTTTATTTTTTTATCAGAGAGTGGTGTTGTCAAAGAGGCTCAAATTGTAGTAAAGCCATTAGTTTAATCGAACGACAATATTCTATTCATTGGCAGTCAAAATTATTTTTCTTTTTATATATAATAATGGGAAAGTGGTACCAGATAACGCTACCAGTCCTAAATACTACCAAAATCAATTACATCCGAAAAACCTTCACAAACAATATTCTTTTAAGCAGACAACAAACAGTTATAACTGTTGGCTTTTATGGGAGGTAGTGGTTTGCTGTACCCGAAACGGGTTAAACTCGTTTTTCCCGGTCCGTACCCGTTACCCGTGGTATCCGTACCCGTTGCCCGGGTACAAACGGGTAGACGGGTAGACGGGTACGGGTAATAAACGGACCGGACCCTTGAATTAAAAAAAAAACCCGCTGTACCCGTACCCGTCTGCCCGCCAACCCGTACCCGCCTACCCGTACCCCTATACCCGCCTACCCGTACCCGTACCCGCCATCCTTTACCCGGTTGCCCGTACCCGTTACCCGTTACCCGTACCCGACCCAGATTTTGAAATTCAAAATCTTTTGAATTTTGCCGCCGGTTCAAGAGGGGCCCGGGCTGGGTCAAATCAAACCCGGCCGGACCCACCCGGGTCACCTCAACCGGTTTTTTTTTTTTTTTTTAATTTCAAATTTTATTCCCTCTCCATTTTTTTTCTTTAAATACACCCCTCTAATCCTCTTCCTCTCCACATTCTAAATTTGTAACTCAAATTCTCAATCTCTCAAACTCAATCTCAAATTCTCATTTTTCATTATTCTTAATTTTTAAATTTATTGTTTAAAAAACATATGGTTGTAATTTAATTCATTTTACAAATACGCAAACGGAATTAGAGGTTCGCTAAACCCATTACGGAATTACGAAGGTATCGAAATTACAAAGTTCGGCACCTCCCGCAAGATTTTTCCGCGAAATTTAAAGGTTAGATTTATTTTATGTTAGATTAATTTATTTTTGTAGAGTAATTTAAAATTTGATATTAGATTTATTGTTGTAGATAAACGTATAATTTAAATTGAATGTTAGATTTAGTTTATGTTAGATTTGTTAGATTTATTTAATTTATGTTAGATTTGTTAGATTTATTGAATGTTAGATTTATTTAATTTATGTTAGATTTGTTAGATGTGATTATGTGAACTTGTGATATAATTAGATTTATTTTGAATATGTTAGATTTTATTTTTGAAATTCGGATTTATTTTTAATTGGTTAAAAAAATATGTTAGATTCATTTTTGTGAATATGTGAAATATTTTGAATATGTTAGATTTATTTTTGAAAATGATAGAATTATTTTGAATAAGTTATATTTATTTCGAATATGATAGATTTATTATTAAGATTTATTTTTTGAATATGTCAAGTAATTGTATTTATTTTTAAATATGTTAGATTTATTTTTAAATAGATTAGATTTTATCTTTGTTTTTTCAAATTCTTTTTTTTTTCTGTTTTGTTTCCTATTTTTTCTGTTTTTTCCAGATTTTTTTAATTTTATTTTTTTTCTGTTTTTTCTAAATATAGTTGTATTTCAAATTCATTACATAACTAGGTAGTCTAGGTTAGATTTATTTGTTGAATATGTTAGGTTTATTTTTAAATATGTTAGATTTTATCTTTGTTTTTTGAAAAAAAATTTTTCTGTTTTTTCCTATTTTTTCTGTTTTTCCCAGATTTTTCTAATTTTCTTTGTTTTTTTTTAAATATAGTTGTATTTGAAATTCATTATATAACTAGATTAGATTTATTTGTTGAATATGTTAAGTAATTGTATTTATTTTTTAATACGTTAGTTTATTTTCAAATAGATTAGATTGTAATCATTTTATTTTTGTTTTTTCAAATTATTTTTTTTTTCTGTTTTTTCCTATTTTTTCTGTTTTTCCCAGATTTTTTTAATTTTCTTTGGTTTTTTTTTTTTAAAATATAGTTGTATTTGAAATTCATTATTTAACTAGGTTAGACCGTTAGATTTATTTGTTGAATATGTTAAGTAA
Organism: Carex pumila; assembly: GCA_033356055.1. Taxonomy (NCBI): domain Eukaryota; kingdom Viridiplantae; phylum Streptophyta; class Magnoliopsida; order Poales; family Cyperaceae; genus Carex; species Carex pumila. The sequence continues at coordinate 574,743 of JARJHM010000086.1, forward strand.
TTGTATTCATTTTTGAATATGTTAGGTTTATTTTTAAATAGGTTAGATTTTATTTCTGTTTTTTTTTCTGTTTTTTCTGGATTTTTTTAGATTTATTTTTTTCTGTTTTTTTTAAATATAGTTGTATTTGAAATTCATTATATAACTAGGTTAGATTTATTTGTTGAATATGTTAGGTTTATTTTTAAATAGATTAGATTTTATTTCTGTTTTTTTTCCCTGTTTTTTCCGGATTTTTTTAGATTTATTTTTTTCTGTTTTTTTTAAATATAGTTGTATTTGAAATTCATTATATAACTAGGTTAGATTTATTTGTTGAATATGTTAAGTAATTGTATTTATTTTTGAATATGTTAGTTTATTTTCAAATAGATTAGATTGTAATCATTTTATTTTTGTTTTTTCAAATTTTTTTTTTCTGTTTTTTCCTATTTTTTCTGTTTTTCCCAGATTTTTTTAATTTTCTTTGGTTTTTTTTTTTAAAATATAGTTGTATTTGAAATTCATTATTTAACTAGGTTACACCGTTAGATTTATTTGTTGAATATGTTAAGTAATTGTATTCATTTTTGAATATGTTAGGTTTATTTTTAAATAGGTTAGATTTTATTTATGTTTTTTTTTCTGTTTTTTCCGGATTTTTTTAGATTTATTTTTTTTCTGTTTTTTTAAATATAGTTGTATTTGAAATTCATTATATAACTAGGTTAGATTTATTTGTTGAATATGGTAAGTAATTGTATTCATTTTTGAATATGTTAGGTTTATTTTTAAATAGATTAGATTTTATTTCTGTTTTTTTTCCCTGTTTTTTCCGGATTTTTTTAGATTTATTTTTTTCTGCTTTTTTTAAATATAGTTGTATTTGAAATTCATTATATAACTAGGTTAGATTTATTTGTTGAATATGGTAAGTAATTGTATTTATTTTTGAATATGGTAAGTAATTATATAACTAGGTTAGATTTATTTGTTGAATACTTGAATATGGTAAGTAATTGTATTTATTTTTGTGAATAGGTTTACATTTTTAAAAAATGTCATCTCATCGTGATTCGGTGCAAGAAGATATCGCGAGAATGTCGGCCGATATTTTTGGCCCCGAAATACCAACTACAAATTATCCACAAGATTATTCACAAAATTATTTTGATAATGCTAGCTCTCAAATGCCGCCACCTAATTATCCACAACCTCCCCAAAATTATCAAAGAAGAGACCAAATGTTACAAACAAATTATCAACAAAACCCCCAAACAGGTGCACCGTATTATACTTCAAATGATCCAAACATATTCATTCCACAAGAATCACATCAACTACCACCACCGTATGCATATGGAGGCACTTCTTCCGTTGCATCGTCGAGTCAACTCAACCCCCCTATTTCAGGTACTCCTTTGACAAGTGTCACTGAAATTCAAGAAGAAAGTCTCGCTCCTCCTCCTCCACAACAACCAGCAGCAAAGGAGGCTAGAAGACCTCCCGAATACAACCAATATTGGTTTGAATGGTATGATGTGACCAGAGATGATGACGGTTACTTGAAAACTCTTTATTGTAAGGTAGACCATTGCAAGAAACCTTATTTTGTTTATAAACAAGCTAGTGGTATGAGTAGCTTTAAAAGACATGTTGATGTGCATATTAGAAAAGGTGAAAACTATAACCCGAATAATACCGCGCAAATTCAAACCCAAATCACCCCGGATGGTACTTTAACCAACCCAAAATTTGATGAAAAAAGAATGCTTAGTGAATTGGCTCGGTACATAACCCACAAAGAACAACCAATCAGTATGGGTGGTTGCACAGCCTTTGCCCGGTTGGTCATTCGGGGGTGTGCTCAACCACTGTACAAGAGGATGCATCATAGAAAGTTGGTTGGTGAAATAAAAAAACAGTTTACAACCATAAAAGATGACCTCAAAGGTACATTTGCATATCAATCCAATAAGGTCTCAATTACCTCCGATATATGGACTGCTGGTAAACATGGCCTTGGGTACTCTTGTGTTACTGGGCATTGGGTCGATGATCAGTGGGTATTACAAAAGAGGATATTAAGTTTTCGAGTGTTAGATTCCCCGCACACCGCAAATGTAATTTTCAAATCTATTATTGAGGTTTTACAAGAGTATAACCTTAAGAGGGATATGGCTAACAAGGTTTTTTCTATATCTTTCGATAATGCTAGCAACAACATTGCTTCCATTGATATTTTTAAACGGTCACTAAACCCGATTATGAATGGTGAAATGTTTCACCAAAAGTGTGCTTGTCATATACTTAACCTCGTCGTGAAGGCGGGACTTAAAACAGAAGCTATAAAATTATTGATAGTTAAATTTAAGGATGCCCTCAACCACATTGTTTCAAACCATGAAAGAAGACAAGAGTTTGCAAAGTTGTGCGTAACCTATCGACTAAGCAAGTTGAAAGTACCTTGGGATATAGATACTCGTTGGAACTCAACCTATAGGTTGTTGAACCGATGCCTTCCTTACAAAGCTGTCATAGGGGAGTTTTTGAGGGGATCCACCCCTCAGGGAATGCAATTGGAACTCACCGTCGGGGAATGGGACCAACTAGAAAGGCTTTCAACATTCCTAGGAACCTTTTTTGAAGCAACCGTCAAACTATCCTGCTCGTATTCACCGACGGCATTTGAGTTATTGGGGCAAATCTATCAAATTTCCAAGGTTTATCGTAATTTGGAACAAGCAGAAACCCATGATAAATCTCTCACACCAATTGTAGAGGCCATGAAACTAAAATTTCTAAAATATTGGGAAGATGTACCCCTCTTGGCCATTATTGCAAGCTGCCTCGACCCGGCATACAAGAAATATTACACGATCAAAATGGTTGAAGCGTACAAAGATAATCTACATTTAGTTGCAACCGGGGTCGAGGCATACGTGGATGCGAAGTTCACTGAGATGTTTAACATATACAACTCAAGAATTAGTGGCAACCAGAACCCCTCTTCGTCCCGGGCTGGTCCTAGGTATGAATAAATATACATTATGCTTTTAATCTTTATTATTTATAATATCTACATTATTTGTCCACTAATTTTTTTTTATTTTTTAATAGTTCTACTTTCAGGAGCACTAGCAGTAGTGGATTGTTAGCAGATTTTCAATCAGATAGGGAACCGCACGCATTCACAAATGAGTTAGTGAGCTATTTGAATATGCGCAACGAAAATGAAAACGTTGACATCATGACGTGGTGGAAGAGGAATCAAAGGTCTTATCCAACACTGGCGATGATGGCCCGTGACGTCTTCGCCGTACCCGTGTCAACCGTCCCTTCAGAAAGTTGTTTTAGTTCAGCGAACAGGATCCTCTCCGACAAACGCAGTAAATTGGGTCCACATGTTTTTGAAAGACTTGTGTGCTTGAAAGATTGGATTATGGCTGATGAGCGCAACCAATATCAAGCTCAAGAATCATCTTCTGCAGCTGATACTGAAGAAAGTTTTACCGAGCCGCAGCCTCAACCTAATTCAGATTCAGACGGTGCGGAAGAAAACGAACAATGGTATATGAATCCAAACTACTAGATAGGTAGTGTCGGTATAATTTTCTAACCTCTTTTAATATTTATGGTTATTTTAAAAATTATAATTTCTAAACATTTCAATTAGTTTTTAAATTATTCATTTTAAAGAACAATTACTAACAAAAAAAAAGTTAGAACTCCGCCTATGTTATTTTACATAGCCGGTCCCAAGCCCGGAATAAAAGAGAAGGGTAACTTTTATTTTTTAATCTATTGTTTTCAAATTATTCATAATTATTTGTAATGTAATAAATTAATTTAAGATATTATTATTTATATTTTATTATTTTAATTATAATGAGAATTTGAAAATAAAATAAAATGACTTGCTTAAAGAAATAAATAAATAGATTTGTACTTAGCCGTATAAATATACAAATTTTCGTACGAATAATTTTTATATATAAGGTACACTTTTTATTCATTTATAAATTATAAAGACGCAACTTGATAATTTCATGTATATATATACTCTATTAATCTATTTGATATCGAACTATTCATATTATAAAAATCGAATTATAAACACGTAATAATATTTATACGACACTGTAAAAAAAACAGAAAAAAAATATTAAACAAAACAGAAAAAAAAAAACAAAAACGGAAAAACAAAACAGAAAAAAAAATAAAAAAAAAAAACTGAAAAAAAAACTGAAAAAAACCGGAAAGAAAAACAGAAAAAAGAAGGAAAAAAAAGAAAAAAAAAAAAGGGCGGACCGGACCCGTACCCGGATACCCGGATCCGTACCCGCGGTACCCGTACCCGTCAACCCGCAACGGGTACGGGTAATAAACGGACCGGATATAAGTTTTGGGAAAATTACCCGTCTACCCGTTACGGGTTTTACCCGTACCCGACCTACCCCTTTACCCGTCCTACCCGTTACCCGTAACGGGTAACCCGGAACGGGTCACGGGTAACCCATTAGCAATTGTCTAATGGGAGGTTACAGTGCAACAATTTGAAATAATTTAAGATTTGTTTACTATCTGAAAAATCAAAATCCAATTATAAAACTAATTCTATAATTAAAATAGATTTTACTATTAGACGCGCAGTGGAAACTTCAAGTCTAGTCTAGCGGTAGCCTTTTTCTCCTTTCGTTTTGTATCAGATTCACGTAACAGCCCAGCAGTTACGCCTCTATCAGTATCAACACGAACAGAGCCCAAATCAACAATCAGTTGATATGCTAGTATCGATCTAAAAGCCCGTCTTTTTTTCTTTCTTTCTCTCTTTAGTTTTCTGATATCTGTGGAACAGAATTTATGGAACAACCAAATACCGAACTGCTGCATGTATATTTATAATACTTATGCATCCATTCATTCGCACCATCTGGTTGCATCTCTTCAGAAAACGTGACCAAATCTAAAATCAGATCAGATCAAGAATTTGAGCCTATCCCAACAAGACTTAATATATTAATTCATCCCATATTATTTGGTCTGTATAACACTTCTTACAATAACTAGATGCATCCCATATTAAATCAGCATACATAGGCTAACAATTAGTTAGTCAATAATTTGAATATCAAGCAATTAACCAGAACTTGTTAAATTGACAGGAGAGCATGTTAAATTAGTTTGTCTAAACTCAAAAATTTAAGCTGAGTCTTGTGAGGTGTCATTTTATTTTAAAATAAAAAATTACTAATAAGTTAAAATAGAACTTTAAAAATTAAATTAAAGAAAGGAAAATATGAGAAAGATTGTTTTTAATAAGTTTTGATGAGAAAATTGAATATTTCGAAATTTTCAATAAATACGACAACAATTACAACCTTAAATTTATTATTTAACCGCTGAGCTCTTGGCACTTCATTATTTTCACGCCGTAAGCCTTTTTAAAATAAAATAAAAATGGGAGTCATGCCCTCATCTGTGAAGGGGTGTCAACAAACTGGCTCAGTTCGAGCTAGATCATGACTTAGCTTGTTAGTTCTGAACTGAGCTACAGTTGAACAAGCTGGATCTAGAGTATTCGAGCTAAAATCTCAGCTTGAACTCGTGACAAACCAACTCGAGCTGGCTTGTTGGGTCTGACCGGATTTTGTTTTAAGAAGAAATAAATTCTACAAACTCATGAGCTAGTTCGTTGGGTCTGATCGGATTTTGTTTTAAGAAGAAATAAATTATACAAACTTTTTGGATCGAGCTGAACTGAGTTAGACAGCATAAAATGCACACAAATTTATAAATTGATGCCTAGTCGAGCTAGCTCACAAGCTTAGTCTCAGCTTGAACTCGTTAATTATGAACCGAGCTAGTAGTGAGCTGGCTTGTTAATATCTCGGTCCAATAACAAACGAGTCAGGTACGAGTCACGGTTGAGTGCTTTTGCTACCCCTACTCATTTGTATTGAAAACCGTAAGCCCTTTAAACCATTAAATATTAACAGTTTGTTCAAGAATAAATCAAACCTTACTATTTTGTAATTAAAAACTAAGAGGCGAAATACCTACTAAGTTCTGCATTAATCAGAGCACAAGTTTTCAAAGTCATTACAGAACGAGTAAATTTGCTCGTCCAATTTTTATTCACTAATCCGATGTGATGCGAAGATTTTTATTAATGTTCTAAATAGCGCCGCTATAGTATTTTTTTTCTATAAAAAATTATGGCGCTATGTCTAAATAGAGTCATTATAATGCGCTATTTGAATATAGCACAATTTTTTTTAACCCAGTCACTATAACATGATAAACGTTATTTAAATCATTAATTTTTATCCTCTAATCCTCGGAGATGATGGGGCGGCCCTCTTGTCGAGATCATGCAATCTCACATCCAATCGATCTCTTCAAAAATCAAAAGAAGCCAAACTACAAGTCTACGACGCTTTATAGAAGAGAGGGAAGATATTTTGGCAGCTTTTATCTTGATCTCCATTGTTATTCTCATATGACAACGATCGAGATTGATTTTCTTAGTATCTCTACCGGCTCAGATTAAAAAAATAAGGTCGGAATAATTCTTGTCCGTGTGAAAATAATATTTTCAAGTAATGTTATGTATCTTGAATTTCTATATAGAGAATTGATCAACACAACTCGAGAATATGTCAAATCGGATCCAAAACAGACCCAGATTTTGAAAATTCAAAGCTGTGCAATTTGAAACTAAATTGTCTATTTTCATGAAACTAATTTAAAAAAAATCCTCATAACAATTTCCGCACCTTTATTCCTGCAAAAAATCCCGCACTAACTTTCAAAAAAATCACAACGGGACTACTAAATCATGAGAAAAATACAAGTATTTAGCATGGATCATTGAATTATTTACCTTCATCCAGGAAAATATTAATACATATGCAGTGAACTCTATTTTGTGGTCCAAAACAATCCATCTATTTTCCCCACGCAACAATTCATTTTTTCTTTATATCGTCCCCACACAACTGAATGGTCCAACCACACCTTTATCCTTGCAATTAACCCTGCAGAAACTTTCAAAACAACCATGGGGGACCACTCAATCATTAATAAAATGCTAGTGTTTAACTTGAAGTATCAAAGTATTTATTTTGAATTTGTAAGTATTAATTCCTATGCAACGATCTCTATTTATGAAATAATAAATCAATTTATCAGTTATCCCCGCTCAAAATTTCATTTTTTCTCTGTATTATCCCCGCACAACTGAAAACCATTAGATAAACATCGTAGTCCAAAACTTTATGGGCCAAACTTCTCAGACATAATGATAAATTTTTGTCAGAAACAATGATAAATATTTTATTAAATATCAATAAACAAATAAACATTAGAAATAAATGTTTCTATTTAAACATCAATATTTTATGTTACATTGATAAATACTTGACGATACAAAATGAATACTTTGTTCTTAAACTTGTTAACAAGTAATATTCAATCAAGTCAATGTATCATTATATCAGAGACAATAATAAATATTTCTTAGACTAAACGATAAATACTCATCAAAATAATGATAAATACTTTCTTGAACATCAATAAACATATAAATATTTATTTCTAAATATTTTAATTGCAACTTTCAGTAAAACATCTATGACTTAAATAGATTGAATGAATATTTTAGATAAACGCTTGACGACACAAAAATGAATACTTTGTTCTTGAACTTGCCAACAAGCAATTTTTAATCAAATCAATGTATCATCGTATCAGAAAAATAATGGTAAATATTTGTCATATATAATGATATATACTTGTCATACATAATCATAAATACTTTCCTGAACATCAATAAACATTTATTAGCAGAACCATCGACAGTTAAGGAAGTTATTAGGGGACAATATAATTTAATTCAAAAGTTAGTTAAAGCAGTTATTAGCGACGATTGTTATTAGGGGGGCAATATAATTTAATGTGGAGATAAATTGAGGAATAAATTACAGTTAAGTAAGTTAATATTAATAGAGATTGTACAAGGATAAACAAAGGGACAGAGATGAGGAGAATGATATAATTATTCATTTAAAAAATAGTACATTATGAAAATTCAAAGCAATACAATTTGAAACCTCAAATGTGAAACTTGATGCGTTATTCAACCGAGCCGAACCATTTCAACCGAAAAATTGAACTATTTAATTCAAGGACCAAAATTTAACGGTTGGATTGGAAACTAAATAAGTCGAATCCATTGAAAATTTGAAATAAATCGAGGGACGCTCTTTGCGCCGATTTTTTTTATATATATCCAAAAATTAAATCAAATTACAAAAAATAACCAAAGCACCGTTGAATTTCGATTTTTACCCAATCCAGTTATCCAATAACCAGATTTGGGATAAATGTCCAGTTATCCAACAACCAAACTCAACAAATATAACCGATTATTCACTAACCGGAAAGTTTTTTTTTTTTTTTGAAACCGGTTAATGACTAACCGGAAAGTTTTAGTTTTTTTTTTTAAAACAGAAATTCTGAATTTTTTATTTTTTATATTAAAATATTAGAAATGTTGAATATATTTCTTTGAAAATAGATGAAATATAATATAATTTGATTTATTAGAAAGACTGCAACAAATAACCCGGATCAGTATTTTTCAGGCCAGATTTTTCACGGCTGTAAGAAAAATTAATATATTTCTTTATGTGTTATTGGAAAAAAATAAAAATACTTAGATTCTGAGTTATTGATCCCGGTTCAAAAGTCACTTCTAGGTAATCTAGAAAATATTGTGATCCATCTAGTAAATTTAATTAATAAAAAGTTGTTTCTATTTTTGAAAAAAAATAAAAACTTTAATTTATTTAATAATTATTTTTCAAAAATAATTCTCAAAATAGAAAAAACTTTTTATTAATTAAATTTACTAGATGGATCACAATATTTTCTAGATTACTTAGAAGTGACTTTTGAACCGGGATCAATAACTCAGAATCTAAGCATTTTTATTTTTTTCCCATAACACATAAAGAAATATATTAATTTTTCTTGCAGCCGCTAAAAATCCGGCCTGAAAAATATTGATCCGAATTATTTGTGTAGTCTTTCTAATAAGTCAAATTATATTGTATTCCATCTATTTTCAAAAAAATATATTCAAGATTTCTAATACTTTAATACAAAAAATAAAAAAAATTCGAAATTTCTGTGTTTTAAAAAATAATAATAATAAAATTTTCCAATTAGTCATTAACCGGTTTCAAAAAAAAAAAAAAAAAAAACTTAACTTTCCGGTTAGTGAATAATCAGTTATATTTGTTGAGTTTGGTTATTGGATAACCGGACATTTATCCCAAATTCAGTTATTGGATAACTGAATTGGATAGTTTTCGAAATTCAACACTGTTTTGGTTATTTTTTGTAATTTAATTTAATTTTTAGATATAAATAAAAAAATCGGCTCTTTGCGCCTAGCATTTCCCAAGCAACTCTCCAGGCAGCCAGGCTTCTCCAGTCGCTTTTGACTTGATCTCCGTTCGCATAATAACTATTTATTTAAAAAGAAAGCTGTAAAATTTTACTATTTTAAATCAGACCGTAAAAAAAAAACGGACGAATCCAATTCATAAAGTGTCTTATTAAAATTTAAACAGAACCTACCGATTGGCTCATTAAATTTAAAGTCCATTTTAAAATCATAAAACGGAGATGCAGCGGATATCAGAGGAATTCACATCCTACTAAACCTGACCAAAGCGGACGGTCCAGATTTATTCTCAGTTCAGATTTTTAAATTAACACGAAACTTAAAGCACAAATAATACTGTCCCTAGGTCATCCCGAGTCGGTGATCAAAGTAAATCTGGACCGTCCGTTTCGGCAGGTTTGTACCTGAGAGGATACGGATCAAATACCAGTGACTCAGTGTCCAGCGTCTTCAATTGCCCATGTCCTCCGAGGTAACAGAATATTTGTTTAGATCCTAACCGTCCGATCAAAATTCGGGTCAATCCGGTTCTAAGTGGAAGTGTGGAACGCAAGACGATTCTGATTAGACGGTCCAGATCTAAAAAGAAATATTCCGTTACCTTAGGTGATATGAATTCCAACCATACTACTGGAAAGGTCAATAAATAATGCAGTCCAAGGCCAAACCGTACACTCTCTCACGACATTCAAATCAGCACCACCACCGATCCTTCTTTTGCCTCCACCTACCTCTTTCTCTGACTGTATCGCCACCTACCTCAGGCTCAGCGCAGCATAAGCCACTCACCAAATTAATCAAGCGATACCAATGGCGCGAGTGAAGGGTAGCGTCTGGGAAATACTGCCAGAGGATGTGGCTGCAGCCGGCTTGCCACGCAAGGAGGCTGAGACGTTTGTCACCTCGCTTCATCAAGCGCTGGCCGGGAATCCCAGGGAGGGTGCTGAGGCGGCGGTGTGGAAAGCGGTGGTGCCGTTGCTTCGGCCGGAGTATCCCCATGCTCTCCATCAGCTTGTCTACTATTCGGTTTACAATCACTGGGATGTGGCTTCCCGCGGCCCGCCGCCCTATTGGTTTCCCTCTCTGTAAGCTCCTCCATCTGTCTCTCTTTCTGTACATTTATAGAGCGATTTTTATCAGTATGCTGTTGTTGATTGGAGCTTGAGTAAGTATGTGTCATGCAAAAACTTCGGTTATTTCACTGTTAGAATTCAATTTTTGGAGACTTGAATTGAGAGGTGTAAATTTGTAGTTGAAAAAGTCATTGCATGGAGTTTGTCAACCGTCTCTCTTCTTTGCAGATGCAATAAGGGTCGTGCTGTTCACTAGTTCTTTTACGATCACGTTCTGCTATATGTCAAATTAATTTGGGTAAACCGATTGGACTGTCCAGATCAGTCACAAACCTCCGACTCCAGCTCATGTGTAGCTATGGAGAAATTGAATCCTTCGAAAAGCACTGGGAGAGATAGAATGGAAGTGCATGGGTGTTTGTGGGGGGGGGGGGGGGGGGGGGGGGGCTGTTTGGGCTTTTTCACGAGGGTATGGGATATGTACCATTTCATCCAACTGCCTTTAAGTACATGTAATTTTTACTTGAGAGATGATTTTTGGCACCCGGATCATTTTAGCCCCCAAGTCGCCCACCAGCCTGTTCCGCCAGGTGCGAATTAAAGCATGATCCCTGTAGGATTTGTGCAGGATTGATGCTTATGGATGAAAGTGCTGGACAGGCATGGTACGCTCTAGTTGGTGGGTGACTCAGGGGTGAAAATGATCTGTGCCCCTCGTTATAATTTTCATATTTGTCACCTCCCAGTTCGCGGAAGTGCCCACAGTACATGTAATTTTCATATATTGGACCTCAAGCTTTATTTATAATTTACTTTGATTAATTTATCCTGAACTGGAAAATATTTCAATATTTCTCTTTTTTTCGATCACTACAGGCAAGACTGTAAAAATACAAATCTTGGGAGACTCATGGAAGCTCATGGCCCAAAACTTCTTGGATCATTATATAAAGATCCTATTACAAGTTTCAATCTATTCCAGAAGTTCACTGTTCAGCATCCAGAGGTTGTAACTCCTAATCGAGAACCAAATTTCTGAGGTATTATGATGCTGAAAATTATTATTGTATTAATGTTTTTTATTTATGATTTACAGATTTACTGGTCAATTGTGACAAAGGAGCTTTCTGTCAAGTTTCAGCACCCCCCAAAATGCATACTGGATCGATCACTTAAGTCCAAGGAAGGAGGATTGTGGTTCCCTGGTGGGGTTTTAAATATTGCTGAGTGCTGTATCTATCCAGTGCCATTTCAAAACAAGACAGATAGCAGTGTTGCTATCATATGGAGGGATGAGGGTTTTGATGATTTGCCCGTCAATTATGTGTCAGTGAAGGAACTTCGTGAGCAGGTGATGTAAGTAACAATTTCATTACCAACTCTTTACTCTGTTATTGAAGTCAAAATGTACATGAAACTTTTTGTGAGTCTAACTGTACTGAATTCCTAGGACGGTTGCAAATGCGCTTGACACGTTGTTTAACAAAGGGGATGCAATTGCAATAGATATGCCAATGACATACAAAGCTGTTGTTATATACTTGGCCATCATTCTTTCAGGCCGAATTGTTGTATCAATAGCTGATAGCTTTGTTGCAAAGGAGATTGGGACCCGCATGAAAGTGTCTAAAGCAAAGGCAATATTTACACAGGTGAGGCTTTCAGTTCTGTTAATTCTTATCCATACCTGAATTTCAGTCATTGTATTTTTTCGCTTTTTATTTCCCTATTGCACATTTTAGGTATATGCAGGCTGTGTATAGGTTTCATTTGTGGCAAAAGTCAACATTAACTGAAGCAACGTGCAAAGTTTTTATTGGATAGAGACTTAATTTGCCCAAGGATATCTTATTGCTATTTTGGACTATACTGTGACTAACTTTAGAAATGATTTGGAATACTGGTACTAAGTATGCTTGGGTGCTACTACTGCTCTGCAGATTGTTTGTGACATTCACAAGAAATGCAAGTTGTATTGCTTTATGTGACGTCAATAACTATTTTTTCAATAAACACTTGTTTTTTTGTAGGACTTCATAATCAGAGGAGGGAGGAAGTTTCCTCTTTACAGGTATAATAACTGATTCTCCGTAGTTTACATTCTTTTGATTTTTTTTTTTTATTCTCTGTAGGAAACTTTAACTGGATTTTGAAGGAAATGAAAGCCTAAGGGCGTGAATGTTTGCAAAAAAAATATTCAAAAAAGAAAAAAGGGTGACTCAGTACTACAGCTGTATCTTGCAAATAGTCCAATCTTGGTTTTGTTAGTAAAAATCACATAAGAAGCATCTGTATTTCCCACTTTTCACCTGATTATTTCCTTCTATAGTCGTGTTGTAGAAGGAACCACATGTAAAACTATTGTCCTTCCAGCAGCTGGAACAAATATAGGCGTGAAATTGAGGACTAATGATTTGTCTTGGAATGATTTCATTTCTCGCACATCAAGCCTTGCAAGGTACTTAACCTTTTCTTATTTATTAAAATACTCCATTCTGCTTATTTATATATTTTTAAAATAACATGATCTAATAATATAAAGTGCCCAAAATATGTCGTAATCACCTAAATTTGGCATTGACAAGCTCTTGTGTTTACTTTGCACAGACCAAATAATTATTCTGCAGTTTATATGGACGCTGAAAGTGTGACTAACATACTCTTTTCTTCTGGAACAACAGGTTTATAAATCCCCTGACATCTGTTTTTTTTTACTGTACATCAATACCTGTTCATTCAGGCATGAGTCATCACAGATGCGTACCAGCTGGCTCATTCCTTGATGACGTGTACTGACTATTTGACTTCTTATTATAACTTTGCCAAACTTGACCAGCGTACCATATATTGCATTACAGGAGACCCAAAAGCCATTCCATGGACACAACTTTCTCCAATTAGATGCGGAGGCGATTCGTGGGCGCATACTGATGCTCGATCCGGAGATGTTCTTTGCTGGCCGACAAATTTGGGTTGGGTAATGGGACCCATTACCCTTTATTCTAGCTTGCTGACGGGTGGTACTCTGGCTCTTTACCATGGTTCCCCTCTTGGCCATGGCTTTGGAAAGTTTGTACAGGTACTCTAGACATATTAAATTTAACATCTTCGTTTGTTGAATAAAAAGACTAAAGTGCTTAAAGTCTTCGTTTTATCAATTTTAATTGGCATTTATATGTGGAACTTTTGTAACTCAGTTTTATATTTAAATGCTTTCCTTTTGTCAATAGCCCATAAGCAATCCTCAAAGTTACATTTCATTTCTATATCATGTAAAATGATTGATTTTAACTTTTTCCTTAAAATCGCACATACAAAATGCAAGTTTTATTCTATCTGCTTTCAAATCCCTTGGTCCTTTGGCCACTGACTTTGAAAGGGTACTTAGTAAGTACTCCTAAAGTGTTATACAAATACAGAAACTAGTTGGGAAAATTACTTGTTAATAATTAAAAAAATCCAACAATTGATCCAGGATGCAGGTGTGACCTTTTTAGGGACTGTGCCAAGCTTAGTGAAGACATGGAAAAACAGCAATTGCATGGAAGGTCTTGATTGGAGCAAGATCAGGTATTTGTTCCTCCACTTATCCAAAAATATACTTCTGTTATGTTTAGACTCATATGTCGTACTCCTATGCAGCATATCTAGTGTTTTCTCAATTCCAAAAACTGTTTTGGCAGGGTATGTGCTACAACAGGGGAGGCCTCTGATATAGATGATGATCTCTGGATCTCTTCACGTACTTCTTATAGTCCAATGATAGAATGTTGTGGTGGCACTGAGCTAGCATCCTCTTATATCCAAGGAAACCTGTTGCAACCTCAAGCTTTTGGGGCATTTAGTGCTCCTTCCATGACGACTGGACTTGTCATTTTTGATGAACAAGGAAATCCCTTTGTAAGTTGCTGTTTTGCACTACTACCCAACATGATTATTGACCGCACAAAATATATGATATATCATGAAATTGAGTGAGGCTATGGTACTATTCATAGTGCATATTGGCCCGTGCCATGGACTCAAATATTTAGTTTGAAAGTCCTAAGGATCAATCCAAACTGTTCAACATGGTTTCCATATGAATATGTACTTGTAAACTAAATTTTACATTTCTTAAAAATTTTAACTATTTTTTTAGGTAGGTAGAAAATCCCTTATCTGAAAATTCTGGACCGTCCAAAAACAGTGATTTTCTACCCATCTAAAAAAATAGTTAAAAGTTTCTAAAAAATGAAAAATTTAGTTTACAAGTACATATTCATATGGAGACTATGTTGAATGGTTCGGATCGACCGTTAGGATTTTGAAAAAAAAATATTGATCCGTTGTATAAACCAATCCACTATGCATATAGTACTGTAGCCTCACTCCATGAAATTTGTCAATCTGAGTTTTATTGATATAGCATGAAATATTCAAAAAGAATATTGTCTGCAGAAATTATGCAAGATCCTAAATTTTGAAAAGGTTAGAAAGTAAAAGAAAGTTCTGGGAAGAAGAAAAAGGGAAACTGCAGATGAGCTCTCTTCTGTGATACTGTATATTTTAAAATTTTCCAAACTTGCCACTTAACACTTAATTCCTGTGATGATTGTATTGCATTTTCTTTTCATTCTTGAACTAAAATTTAGCTTCTTAATTTTTGAATTCTTAATTCTATACAATGGTACCATGAGAATAACAGTAATTTCAAGGGTACAAGCGAAGTCTTCAAACTTTGTTAAGGGCTTTTATGAGGAAGTACATTGCTAATTTAGTTTGCTTGGTTTTGCATACTGTGTACATAGACATAAGCTTTTGGAAACTTTTGCTTCTTTGGCAGCCTGATGATCAGCCATGTGTTGGAGAAATGGGCTTAGTTCCTGCATACCTGGGTGCTACCAACCAGTTACTCAATGCTGATCACTACAAAGTTTATTTTGATGGAATGCCGATTTACAGAGGAGTGGTATGAAATATATCTTATAATGCCTGTATATACCTATATAGTTGCAAAATGAATATTCTTCTTTGTTTGGAAATACAAAAGCTCTATGTTTATGCTATGACTTGTGCAAATGTTTATCGGACAGGAGATTTGATGGGTATTTTGGTATAATTGCATTTTTTTTTTGTCCTATCAAACTAGGGGAAGAAACTACTACTGATAAGATTTAACTATTTTGTACTGTTGCCAGCAATTAAGAAGGCATGGAGACGTACTTCAGAGAACAGTTGGCGGTTATTACATTGTCCAGGGAAGGGCTGATGATACCATGAATCTTGGAGGCATCAAGGTGATAGGAAGATCATATTATTTGTTGAGTGAGGCTATGGCACTATGCATAGTGCAGATTGGTCCATACTACGGATCAATATTTTTGTTCCAAAGTTTAAATAGTCAAATCTGAACCGTTCAACGCGATCTCCATATGAAAATGTACTTGCAGACTAAATTTGACATTTTTTAGAATCTTTTTACTATATTTTAGATAGGTAGAAAAACACTACTTTTGAATGTCTAGAATTTTTAGATCAAGTGATTTTCTACCTATCTAAAAAAATAGTAAAAGAAATTCTAAAAAATGTAAAACTTGATCTACAAGTACATATTTATATAGAGATCATGTTGAACAGTTCTGATTGATTGTTTGGACTTTGAAAATGGAGATATTGATCCATCGTACAGACCAGCATGCGCTATGCATATATGCATAGTAACTATTATTTGTGTCCTTTTTAAGTGTTCTGCCTAATTTAATTTGCTATTTTTTTTTAATTATTTGCATTCATTTTCAGACAAGCTCAGTTGAGATAGAACGGGTGTGCAATAGAGCAGACGATAGTGTTCTAGAAACAGCTGCACTTAGTGTCAAATCCAGGACAGGTGGTCCTGAGCAGCTTGTCATCTTGGCTGTTTTGAAAGATAAATCATCCCAACATGATATCGATCTTCTAAAAAGGAAATTCCAGAAAGCGATTCAAACTAATCTCAATCCTCTGTTTAAGGTGCAAATGATTTATTGTTAGATCGTCTATTATTCTTTTTTTTTTTTCCCATTCGTTTGGTCTGATGTTAGTGGAGTAGTATTGCCTGCCCTATATTGACTGGGTTCATAGAGTGAGGCTATGGTACTCTGCAAAGTGTGGATTGATCCGTACTATGGATTCATTTCTCCGTTTTCAAAGTCTAAACAGTCGATTCAATAGCTCTCAACATGATCTCCATATGAAAATGTACTTGGAGACCAAATTTTACATTTTTTAGAATGTTTCTATTTTTTAAAATAGGTTGCAAATCACTACTTTTGGATGGTACAAAATTTTAGATCGGTGGTTTTCTTACCTATCTTAAAAGATAGTAAAACAAATTCTAAAAAATGCAAAATTTGGTCTCCAAGTACATTTTTACATGGAGATCATTTTGAACTTCTTAAATGGAGATATTGATCCATAGCACGGACCATTCTGTACTTTGCAAAGTACCGTAGCCTCACTCTGGGTTCATATTACCAGCCAGTGCTCACAAATGCAAATAATAATAGGACAATAATGTAGGTACCAAACCTGACAGTATGAATATCACTACAAGATAGTGTTTGGTCAAGGAAAAATTATATATATTTGTTGTGTGTATAGGTGAGATTTGTCAAGGTTGTCCCAGAGTTCCCTCGTACTGCTTCAAACAAATTGCTGAGAAGAGTTCTCAGAGACCAGCTAAAGCAGCAGTCAACTCAAAGCAAATTATAAGCATTTTATTGCATGATTTAGCAACTGGCGTTGAGAATTCGGCAAGAATAAGGAATAAGTTGGTTGGCAATGTTCATAAGAACATGTCAAATATTGCAATTGCCCATCATCATGGGAATAATTGGATTTGTCATAATTGGAAAAGGAATAATTTTTGATAAATATTCACGTTTGCATCGGTGGGATGATGTAAAGAAGGTTTGTGGTGATATATAAAAATACCACATTTTAAAAATAGAAGATCGATAACTGAAATTAATTTATTACCCCGCAATAAAATTACCAGCTGATTTTAATTTATTAGCTAATTCAGAAGTATTAATTAGCCCTCGACATATTAAATATCGTCTTTGAATACAACTAAAATCTGGATTTTACCTTCAAAAGCACTACCTTTTACAGATTATTATTATTGTTATAAATAGAAATGTCCAAGTAATTGTTGAATCTCAATGCATCTGCTCCAATATATTTTGTTTATTCGATTTAAACCAATACACATTTGACTATCGTGCCAATGCAAACTTATTTATTCATTTAAAAAAAAAACCTGATAAAAGCAGTCGGAAGTTATTTGAGGTATTGAAGGCTACTTGTTCATAAGCCAAATTTGTTGTCATACCAAATCTTAAACGAATGAATAATTCTATTTAAAAAGCGGCAAATTTCGATACAGCTGGCCTATCATGTGATCAGATCTAACGTTGAAAATTAAATTTTTTTTTCGCTATCCTGACGTCCTTGCAAAATAGTAGAAACACGTCTTATCAACATAATTCTAAATTTTTCATCAAACCATAAACCAAATTCAGCAATTGTGAATTTATGATAACATACAAACAGAATTAACACAGTTTTCACTACATAAATCTTATTTATAAGAAGCGCAACTATATTTCACAAGTTCAACAACTGCAAAATTAAACCTCCACAGGAATGTTTCTGATTTGAATCCAACACAAAATACTCTATAAAGATTCATATGGATGTTCAATTCCACCATCAAGTAACGGGGATGATTTATTTGAAAACTTGGTACAACAATGGTAAAAAGATTAAATAGCGAAAATGATGGAACCTTACCAAAAAAAATTTAGTTGAGATGTCTGATGTCTAATCAGAACCAAGCCCAAAAAAATCTGTTTGCAACTAAAGTTGGAAAAAAGAGCCAGAGAATACAAATGATAATTAAATGGTAATGAAAAAGGATGCAAATTTCAAAAGAGTTATATAAAAGGAGCAAGCCACCGCATCTCGGAGCCATTTCCATTAGACAAGAAGTATATCTTCTTCCACCGTTCATCAGAAAATTTTTCCTGCCTGATTAATTTTTGCCTGGCACAAACAGATTTTTTTTAAAAAACAATTGAAGTAACAGATCATATTCACTGGCAGCATAGTAAAAAATGAAATCCCTATACGGAGGCATTTGAATCTAACTATAGATTAATTTGAGATCTATACAAGTGAAAGAAAAAAAAATTAAACATAAAAATGTTAATTGTCAAAGCTATTACCTCAGATAGTAATGGCAAACAGTTGCTGCTTCATCTAAGGTGTACCGAGGGAACGCTACACGAGCACCTAAGGGAACATCCGGAAGGTCCTGCCTTAATTTACCAACAGCTGTTGAGTGAGAAAATGCACCTATCATCATGTCATCATGCATCATTGACCTATATGCATTAACCTGTTAGAGCAAAATTTCTAAGTAAGACCCCTCAATAACAAGTATATTATAACTTGTGCAAGAATAGTAGCTAAATTGGAGTGAAATATACTTAAGAAAAATTACAAAATGGATCAAATTGTACAAACCATTGTAAGTTTTTTGGCGTGAATTGGACGGCACGAACGAACTGTCACAGGTTCCTCGTACTCGCTGAAGGTGAACCAATTGTTGTACTAGCAAACACAACAAAAAATTAGCAAAGATATTAAATTTCAAGAGTGAGGCAGCTATGGTAATATGCATAGCGCATAATGGCCTGTACTAGGATCAATACTTGCATTTTCAATGTCCAAACAATCGATCTGAACCGTTCAACATGATCTCCATACAAAAATGTACTTGTAGATCAAATTTTACATTTTTTAGAATTTTTTTAATATTTTTTCAGATAGGTAGAAAATGACTTTATCTAAAAATTATAGACCATTAAAAAGTAGTGATTTTCTACATATCTAAAAAATAGTAAAACAATTCCCCAAAATGTAAAATTTAGTTTGAAGTAAATTTCCATATGGAGATCACGTTGAATGATTTAGATCGATTGTTTGCATCTTGAAAACAAAAATATTGATCCGTAGTACGGACCAATCTGCACTATGCATAGTACCATAGCCTCACTCAAATTTCAAAATCAATATGAAATTTCTCATCTCCATATCCTGAGGTACCTGATCAATAGCGAAAAGTACAGGTACATCTTTGACCAGAGAGAGTTCTTCTCTTAGACGAACCACCACCCCAACTGCTGCATGTGAATAATTAATTCCAGTCTGAATAAGATCGTACAATGTTGATCCTTCTGGCATTGTCATGGAATCGGCATCTGTCATCATTCCATCACCAGCACTTTCTCCTAAAGGTATCGGTTCAAAATTTTGGCAAGGTAACTGCTGTAAGCAGGGCTCGTTGAACTTCAGAAAGTCCTGTTGCACGAAATTAATAAGTTTGGTGATGTTTGGTTAAGGACTAAAGTTACGGAGGTCTACATTATTCATGTTTGGTTGAGGTCTAAAGAATAGAGAGAGGTAAAATTTGCAAATAGTCACTGACAGTGGATCCAGGACGCAACACAAAATTAAGGCATCTAGAGAGGTGGCTTAGTTTAAGCCATGGCCTAACTTTAGGCTTATGCCTGGTCATGTTTGGTTGTGGACTAAATAGTGGAATAAGAGTTTTAGGCCTCACTTATTTCACCAAACATGATTTAATTGAGCCGGACTAAGATGAAATAAGACGACCTTTAGGCCGGCCTAAATTGGCCTAAAGTAACTCACCTCTCTAGGTGGTTTAATTTTATTTGAGTATGAGGCCTAAATTTTCATTGTTTTTATTATTTTTAATCACTTTTTAAGGAATGTAAAATAAGCAATTAATTTTGTTTCATTTAAGCATAAAGGAACTTATAACTTTATCAATTATAGAATCAATATATATTTTTTTAAATGGGATAACTTTCTAAATTAACAAAATATGAAATCAAAAGAATAATTAAATTAAATGTTTTTTGAAATTGTACTAACAAATAAATAATTTTTTTGTTCATCAACCCAACATATTTTTGACAAATAAATTGGTACACATATAAATTTGATTAAATAAAATTCACTAAATGCAATGTGCATTTCTAAGATATAGAATTAATTTGTACATAACTCATTTTGTTGTACAATTTCTTTCAATCAAAATGAAAAAAAATACGAAGAATAGTTTTATTATTGATATTACAAATTTTGTAAGATTAAATAATTTGTAATATCAAATCATGTCTTAAGCCACCAAATTCTTATTAAACAAGGAATAACTTACGTCAAGGTATAATTTTAGGCATCAACCAAACATGAATAGTTTAGGTCGGCCTAAGTTGGAATAACCAAGTTAGGCCACATTAGCTTTAGTCCACAACAAAACACCACCAGTTAGGCCAGCCTATTTAATGCTAGTTTGATGGAATAACTGAAGCCTAAACCCCTTATTCCATGGTTTAGCAATAAGCAGATAAAATTAACTTAACAAATTTTTTAGTCTCCTTCAAAATTGGCCAGAAACCGAATAATATAACCTATGGTCCAAAACTATTATACTATCCAGTACCAACATAGATGCCTATTTGAGTAGGGGTTCAAATACCTCATGTTTTTCATGCCTTAGTCGTGCCTCACATCTTCAACGTTCAAACAGTCGATCTGAACCACTCAACATGATCTTTGTATTAAATTGTGCTTGGAGACCAAATTTTATATTTTTGAATTCTTTTTACTATTTTTTTAAGATAAGTACAAAACGACTGTTTTTGGATGGTCCAGAATCTTCCGAAAAACAGTGATTTTGTATCTATCTAAAAAAATAGTAAGAAAATTCCAAAAAATAAAAAATTGGTCTCTAAGCACATTTTAATATGGAGCAGTTCAGATCGACTGTTTGGACTTTGAAAATAGGAGATAAGAATGTGAGGTATGATTGAGACATGGACATGAGACATTTAAACCCTACTCATACCTATTTATGCATGAAATAAAATTAGAAAGCTATAACTATTATAACCAAAGAACCATACCTGCAAGGTCCTTTTGGCTTGGATAGGTGTATCCCAAAGACCATTAGAGGGGTTTTTGTAGAAGAATCCACCATGAGTCCACTCCTTACCTTGCGGGACATAAAACACCAGCCATCCTTCGGTACGTGCCCAGTGTACCAGCATAGCAAGTGCAATGCTTTTACCAGAACTCCTAGGCCCATCTAAGACAATTTGCTTCTTTGGCTCTGGAAAGTTGTCGAGGTATTAGAGAACAAGTAGTGATTTATTTTTGTGCTCGAGGATTCCTTCAAATTATGTGCCATATTTTTAATATTCAATGTGACGCATTTTGCTTAAGCCATGCGCGCATGTAACAAAAATCAGAAGGACAAAAAAGATGTACCAAAATAATATTTGAACATTTTTGAGTCTCCATTGAAATTTAGTATGAATTCCTGAGACAAAATAATACTATACTTAATACCGCTCTCAACTGTGTAATGAACAAAAGATGTTAAACTCGTAAAACAGTCTTGAAGTTATGGAAATCATGCATACACTCTTAAGACAAGGAGAATACTATTTTATAGCAGAAAAGTCTGATGGAACAAAAAAGTTCGAAAATTCAATTCGCAATCTCCACTGAAATTTAGCATGAATTTCTGAGACTAAAGAATACTAATTCATACTGGATAACATAATCAACTGCGTAATGAACATAGGACCTTCAAACTCTTGAAGCAATGTCTCAAGTAGGCCAAAGAAATATTAGTTTATAAGGGAAAAGCATGATCCTATATAATGATATAAAACAGATAACTTACACTGAAGTTTATAAGTAGTGTAATGTGTAAAAGAAACACTAACCTTTCTTTTTGCTTGATATGGGGGGATCAACTATTCTTCTGAAATTGTCTCGTAGGTCTAAAAAGCTCTCTCTCACCATTACTGCGCACCGTCTTGTCCCCTCAAATTCTCTCGTCATCCCCTGTGGCAATCCTTCTGGTAACATTGCATTCCATTCATCCAAACTACAAAAGGAAAAACGAAAATACAAATTTAAACAGGGCCAACTTAGTTTGGAAGGGCAAGGACCACATTGGTACAAACCATACTAGATTTTTATGACTGACTAAACGAGTTAATTTAACTTTTCATAACCAGATACAATCTGACTTGCAATCCTCAATTGATCGCAATTTGAGCTAAAAATGCAGCCAGATTTTTCAATCTCTTTCTACTACGTTTGTGTGCTATATGAGAGCAACGAACCTGAAATCCACATAGGCGCAAGCATCTGTATGGGAGAAGGAAGAGAAAGTTTTGGTGAAAGCGAAGAGAGGCCGACCATCAGGGCCCACATCAAGCTCCTTGTCATACACCACAGGGAGGGGACTCGTAGGAATCTCAAAATTAGCATTGAGGAGGTCACCAGAAGAAGCGAAATCAGCTGACGGCTCCTCATCCGCCCCGGCGCCGCGTGTATCCTTCGTTCGGGGCTTCCCCTTGGAAGGTGCGCTAGCCTTGGAGCCACCCTTCCCCTTTGCTGCATAGGCGCGAGAGGAGGACACCGCGAACGCATTGCGAAGAGAGGTGACGTGGCATCCGGCGTCGGAGCCGGAGGTGGAGAGAGAACGGAGAAGAGATCGGATCATTGATTAGAGAGAATGAGCGCTTGGGTTTTGGAGGGTTTTACTCGCAACAAGTAGTAGTCCGGCAACTGCCAGTGTTCTTTCTCCGAGTGTAACAGGTTGGAGTAAATATATTAACAGGTTACTTTATACTTTATGCAGCACACAAACCATATGTAGTGCTGTTTTGATTCTATAGTCCGTTCGCTGCATGAAACAAAAATAGTTCTGTTAAAATAGTGACCCGCTTGCGCGTGGCATTTTCCGATAAAAATCCGACCCAATATATTTTTGGAGTTTGGGTTATTAATATTGGGCCGATATAACTTTCGGATACTTGTTTGACATACAACGGGCTTATAATGGGCTTTTTATCAAATCTTCTGATCCGATACGCCCCGAGATATCTACTGACAGATTTCTGCAATGGAAGCATAGCTGGAGAATGGAGAGTCAAGCAAGATGATGAACAAAACATCGCAATCTACACTGCGATAATTAATAATAAATACGACAGCAGTTAATGTTTCCAAATTAATGTTCTTAGTAAAATATCAACATCAATGAGTCTGGAAGATGACTAAGGGCATATGGACCACTGCAATCTCATTTATTTAGAGTAAAGTTAAAGTGTGGTGTGTTCATCAAAAGAGTTTGGTGAGCACAACTTTAAAAATATATCGAATTGATTTCAAACAATAAATTTAAAATATTGAAATTTATATACTTTATAAGTGATGCATGTATATGTAAAATTTTAAAAGTTTTGAATTCATTTGCTACAAGGTCATGCGGTCAAAGAAATATTTTTTATAAATTATTTTATAAATTGTTTTATATATTTATTTTTCATTATTTCTTTGACTGCTTGATCTTGTAGCAAATAAATTTAAAACTTTCAAAATTTTGCATGTACATATATACATTACTCATGAAGTACATGGATTTTAATGATTTGAATTTGTCGTTTGAAGCAGATTCGATATACTTTTGAAGTTGTACTCACCAAAACTTCTTAGTGAACACATCACACCTTAACTGTGCTCATTTATTTTTATATTACGCCTATAGGCTAATTAAACTGCAATTAAAAATATAGTTGTTCTTGCTGACGTCTAGTAAATTTAATTATGAGAATATAAAAACTAAAATTTGTAAGATCAACCAGGTGGGCATTAATTAATAAGTCTTGATGGCGTCGTATTTTTTTTTTTGAGTTAAAAAAGAGGTTCAGGTCATGTGCTTTTAGTATCTAATGGATGCTGCGTAGTTCATTTCTTTCTCTTTTTTTTTTTTAATTGAAAGATTGTATTGATCTAATGATATACAAGATAACTATTACATAGATTTTTTTTAATTAAAATAAAAAATATGAAAACCTATACATTAAGCTACATGTAAAACTATCTATTTTGCTATATTAGAAAATAACAAATATGTGAGGTCAAAAAATGCGAATTGGTCTGTTCGCGTTTGATTAGCAAGTAGGTAGGTCTTCTGATTTTCTTCTCTGAGAATGTAGACATAGCAGTAATTTTTAGAGATGCATGGCTAACGAAGTATGCTGTATCAAACCCTCCTTAAGGACAAAACATCGTCTTCTTTCTAAAATCGACGTCGTCTAGAGAAATTCACAGCCGAGAGACACTAAATCAAACCGGATTAAGATAGTCACCACTTAGAGAGGAGGAGGAAGATGACATTGAATCAAATCAGACCGGGACAGTCACCACTCAACCGAAAAGGCAATGAATTAAACCGGACTGGAAACTGAATCAACTGGTCTAGGACAGTCAGTGCTCATAGAGGTAGAAGAAGAAGGAAAAAAAGAAGAAAAAAAAGAGGAGAAATGAGGCAACTCTTTACAATCTCGTCATTAAAAATAACCATAAAAACGTATACCTTATTCACATATATAGTTATAATAGATACTACGAAGATGAAAATAAATATACAACACCGTCAGTCCAACCAAGCAAATGGAGATAGAGAGACAAGGCGATGAGCGACAAAACCCTTAAATAAAGTCATCTACTCGAAAGAAACAACACGATGTCAACCAGACAAACAAAAAGGAATGAAAGCGAGGCCGAGCGGAACAACCAAACTGTTGTTGTGACCCTCAAAACAGCAGACTTTAAATTACCTAGTTGATATTCCGAACAGAATTTCTCTGTTGATCACCTCAGACGGAGTTCCCTATGTGCGTGCGGAGTTTCCTCTGCGTAGTTCATTTCAAACCAATGTTATGCGACAGTTTGGACTTCAAAGGCTATTTTTTTAAAAAGGCCAAGACCCATTTTTTGAAATATCGAAAGGTGCACCTAACTTTTTAGAGAAAAATACATAATTTTCGAAATTTAAAAAAACTATACATAAAATTCTCTTTTTTTAAACGATGCATTCTGAACTACGTTCGAAGGATCAGTCAGTAATGATCGGATCTAGGGGTGTTAACAGGTACGATACGGACAAGGTGAATGCATTTTCATACTCATATCCATTAAAAATGATTAAATTTATACTTTATTCTTACTAGGGGTGTAAACGATTGGATACAAATTGGATAGTGGTTAAATCGTATCATTATTCGTTATAATTTTTTGGATAAAGATGCGAATACGGATACAGATTGGATATTAAATGGATACGGATCAAATATCAGAC
Source organism: Carex pumila (assembly GCA_033356055.1). Classification (NCBI taxonomy): domain Eukaryota; kingdom Viridiplantae; phylum Streptophyta; class Magnoliopsida; order Poales; family Cyperaceae; genus Carex; species Carex pumila. The sequence continues at coordinate 600,547 of JARJHM010000086.1, forward strand.
AGATACGAATACTGATATGAATATAATTCAGATAATTAAAAATAAATTACTAGTGTACATTTACTAATAACATCTAAATATAATTTTTTTATTCATAAATTAGATCTAGTATTTTTCTCAATAAGTTTGTTGGTTACAAAATATATATTATATTATCAAACATTAGCTACTAATCAAATCATAGTATTATATTGTTCATCAGAATATATATGTATATACATTTTAATAAATCAATTTAAGAACATAGAGTATATTTGTTGTGGTTTAGGGGGGTAAACGGTCGGATACAGATAGTTAAGGATAATTAAAATCTTTACTATATTCTTATCAGTTATAATTTTTCGGATACGGATACAGATAGTCTCGGATACGGATTGGATAATTTAAATAATTTTTCGGATATGGATCCGGATGAAATTGGATAATATCGATCCGTTTACACCCCTAACTCTTATCCATTACTAATTGATCTTACTCTACTATACCTTTACTCGTTAAAATTATTGGGTAACGAAACGGAAATAGTTGAATAACGAATAATACTTTAGTATAATAATTATTTTTATTATACTCTACAAGAGGAGGGATCCAATTACACATTTTTTTTGTGACACTAGATTACACCCTACATTTTTAAAGTCCAAACAGTCGATCTAAATTGTTCAACATGATAGATATATTAAAATGTGCTTGCAAATCAAATTTTATATTTTTTTCAATTTTTTTACTATTTATTAAGATGGGTACAAAAATTCAATGATCTATTCAGTGATTTTGTTAAATACTTAATAAATAGTAAAAAAAAATGAAAAAAAAATGTAAAATTTGATCTGCAAGCACATTTTAATATATCCATCATATTAAATTGTTTGGATCGACTATTTGAACTTTGAAAACTTTGTAAATGAAGAGTGTATTTCGGTGTCACCAAAAAATCTGTAATTGGATCCCTCATTTTACAAATAGAAAATCTAAACTCAGCACATATGAAATGGCATTACTATAAAAAAAATGTGCAACCAATTTTAACTAAATTGTATTTTTTTACAAAACAAGAAAATTCAAAAAGAAAAATATATCTTCTGACAAATTCAATTGTTTAACTAAAAAACAAGACATACAATTAAAAAAAAATGTTGAATATTTTTTTACAACAAAAAATAATACACTAAATAACAAAAGTACTCACTAATTATTCCTCAAGCATTATCATATTAATATATTTTATGAGTAGAACTAGGGTGTTCTTAATCTCACCAAAGTGTTTTGTGAGCTTAATTCCAAAACCCATCAAATCGGATTCAAATGACGAATTTGAATTGTTGAAATCCGCCTATCTTACGAGTGATGTGTCTGCATGTGAAAATTTTAAACATTCGAATTAATTTAATATAAAGTCACGCGGTCAAAAAATGTTCAAAAAATGAATGCACTAAAATTAATTTATTAACCTTCTAATTTTGACCGATTGACTTTATACTAAATTAATTCGAATGTTTAAAATTTTCACATGTAGACGTATCATTTGTAAGGTAGGCGAGTTCCAACGGTTTTATATTCATAATTTGTAATCAATTTGATGGATTTTGGAATTAACCTCACCAAACACTTTGGTGAGTTTAAGAACACCATAGTTCTACTCATATTTTATATAATTATCTATAAGGTAACAGGTACGAAATAGTTTTTATCTATATCCTTATCTGTTTAACTAACGAAAAAAAAATCATTATTCATACCTATATCTAATAAGCTAATAAAACAATCTTACCTATATCCCCTGCCTAATAGAATACGGTAAGGATCCATTGATACCCCTAATCAGATCCTGAGCAGGTTACAGGGAGATCGGATTGCATCTAAGCCGCTGAATCATAGATACAGACGTCAGACGTACAGTGGAAATGCTGAGTTGCTGTCTTGCTGACCAACTCGTGTTAATTTACGGTAATTGCGAACTTTCCCAACACGGCGCGCGATAGTTTAATCAAAGGACAAGTGACAACCCACAAGGCCACAGAACTGGAATTCATCCAAAAGAAAAAGGGAATTAATATCATCTAAAGTAACAAAAATTTTGGGTGTATATCCTGACCGTCTGATCTGTTTTGGTACAAATATTGAAGGGTCTCCTGCATTCCACCTCAGACCGTACTGATCCGGATTCTGATCGGACGGTGTTAATCTAAATTCAATATTTAAGTTACTTCAGAGGAGACGGACTCCAGAAACAGCCTGATCATCTCTCTGATTCTCTTCTCCTGTCGCTTTCTAACGGGTCCAAACGGCCCTGTGACGTCAGCTTGTGTTATTTTGCAAATTACACCCTACCCTAGGTAGTTCTTCTTCGTTTTTCTTTTTGACTTGGATTTTGCAACTGTGCTTAGTCTAAAGTATATAAAAATTATAACGAGTAACTGTCATGAATCATTATTACTTGCCATAGCCTCTTATTGTGGTCTCTGAAATTAGTCATTTAAATTGAGAATATTTAGTTGTTGTTGTTGTTTTTTTTTTTTTTTTTTTTTATAAAAATTAGCAGAAAAGGGTCTTTGTAAAATTAGCTTAATTGATATTTTTAAAATACAAGGATCAATATAGAAAAATATAATAAATGTTATGGTGGTCAATTGTAAATATATCTACTTCTTTTTTTAAAAATATATTAACAAACTGGGGATTTAAAAAAAGAAAATAAGAATCAATTTACTCCATTCCTTTCACCTAGAGATGGAAAGTCCACACACTCGTGTAGAGTAATTGTACATGTCTTTATCTAACAAAAATAAAGTATTCTTGGATATATGTGTAAAAATATAGATCTTACGAAATTATTGCATAACACTTGAAAGCAGATATAACGTACAGAGAATGATAAGTTGAAAATCATGACAATAATTTTTAAAATAAATTAAATTAAATTAAAAATATACAAAAATAAATTTATAGTTATGTTATGTTATGTTATTTGACATATAAATAATCAAACAATCGAATTTCATACAATTTGTGTGTTGATTGATAAACCGAGAACAATTTAAATCATTAAAATTTTACGTGATGTATAGTACAACATAAATAAATTCTCACATTTTAGACATAATATGTAGATAATATAGACTGTGTCTGTAACGTTGAATTTAAAATTTATTTTTAAAAACTGTCAAGATTGTTAAAATAATAACTAAGCTTCTTCAATTTCAAACTTCTAATTAGTACTAGTTGTTAGTTTTAAATTATGTATTACATAGATTCTTAATTTTTCAAGCGATTTGTTACTGTTAACTGAATTTTTTTTTAATTAAAGCCCTTAGGCACTCACACCACACACACTACTCGAACCTGTGTTCTCTCGCGAGAGAACATATGCCTTATCCAACTATACTAGGCAGTTTTGGCTATTCACCTCGTTTTGAAAAACATGTCTTTGTTTGAAATGGCTCATTTGAGACCACAAAGATCAATCCAAAGACTTCATATTCAAGTCTTTCTATGACTAGAAATAGAACTAAAGACTAGTATTACGTTATCCACAAAGTAAAATTCAAAAGAAAACAACTCCATTTTCCACCACATCAGGTATACTTCCAATTTTCACCGTAGTAAGTTGGTTTTTAAAATTAATAAAAAAATGTTTATTTTATATTACACATTTAATATCTCATTTGATAATTAAATAAATTAATTTACAGAAGTAAAATATTGGAAAATAAATCTGTGTTTATGATTGTGAGTCCTACAAAAGGAGAGAGTTAACCTGTCTGAAAATATTTCAAATTAAGTGTGAAAATATTAAATTAAAAATAAAGTAACTTATTTCGAATTAACTCACTTTTTATTCTATTTTTTATTTTACACGTAACCTGAAGACTTAATGTAAAATAAAAAGTTCATTCTGCCTCTTACCACACAATCAAACATGACATAAACGCGGATTAAATTGAGAACTCTCAAATTTGAAAGTAGAAATTTCCCATTGATCGGAAAAATTGCACGACTTACAATTCTAAAAATAATAGAGAATGGATGCCAGCTGGACTTCTCGAATTTTAGTCCGAACTGGAGGCGCACGGTACCGCGCATTCAAAGTATGGCTGCTGCGTTCTTCAACCCCCAAAAACAAGTTAAAAAGACTTTATTGAACCAGCAGCAGCAGGAGAGAAGAACAACCGAGCGCAAATAAATAAATAATAAGAGATTTCAGTGTTTCATTTCATCTATTATCTATACACCAACTTAACAATACATTAAACACCCAAGAGACCCCACAAACTTTTTATAGATCCTCCCACAGAGAAAGGGTCTTCAAATTTTGCCAAATTTGTAGATTTTTATAGAGTTCTCCTTCAGCGAGGAAGGGATTGAGATGAATTTGGATTTTGTTTTCTAATTTGGAAGATACGAACTTCATGCATTTTAGCAATTGATCGGTAGTTAGCTTTACCTCGACCTGAAAAGCACGAGAAATTTTTGTTAATTTTCGGAGATTATAAAGAAATGGAGACAGATTTCTCTTCCTGGCAAGCGTTGATGCTCTCTTTTATCCTCGGATGGGTGGTGGCTTCCTCTTTGTTTGATCTGACGAAGCGGATCAGATCGTGGGTTCAACCATGGGTTGGTCGCCAGGTGCTTGCTGAAACTCCTTCCATCTTGAGAATCCAGGTTAGCCAATTTGAATTGCATTATTCTGTGCATTTTTCGTTTCATTTTTCAAATTTAGGTGCTTATTGTTTCAACTTCGCAGAAATTGCAACATCCGTTTTTGGATAAACTTTTCACTGTGGTCTCTTGTGTTGTCTCGGTGCCATTCTACACTGGATTTCTCCCTATACTGTTTTGGGTAGACCTTCTTTTAAATCTACTCTCATTCTGTTTAATCTCCTCTTTGCTCAACTTAAATAAATATATTTGATGCTTCTTCAATAGAGCGGGCATGGTCGATTGGCTAGACAGATGACTTTGTTAATGGCTTTCTGTGATTACATTGGAAATTGTATCAAGGTAAATTAAGAATCCTTGAAGAATATAATTTCAGATGGTTTTCTTATTTTTTAGTGTTATCTTTCTTTTCGTTTTTGTTGGTTTAAGTTTGAATCTTTTTCTATTATATAGGATTTGGTATCTGCGCCTCGGCCGAGCTCCCCTCCTGTTAGGAGACTGACAGTTACAGATGATGAAAAACAACATGCAATGGAGTATGGTCTACCTTCCTCACATGCCCTTAACACAGTTTGCTTGACCGGGTATTTAATTAATTGATTTTTTCAAAAAAATGGCTTACTTAAAATTGATTGTTTTTCATCTTAGTCTGGTTTACTTTCTATGTTTTTTAGATATTTTTTACACTATGCTGTGACAAGTGGAGGCCCCATGGATGCGATAACAATAGCTGTCATGTTTGCCACTGTTCTTTTGCTTGTTACGCTGGTTTCCATTGGTGAGTACAGCAGTTGTTCCAATATTTCACTTTCAAAATATTGAAAAGAAGGGACATAGATATATTTCATATAAGAGGTAGCTTTTAGGAACTAAATTCCCAAATAATTTTCTGTGCAATATTATGACTGCTGGAATAGGATGTTTGATTTGGACTGGATTGGAATTTTCTTGTAGAATGAGCTTATAAAAACAAAGCTCAAAAATAGCTTGTATAGAGAGATTTTTGGTGGGAATCTTCCCCTAAATATAATTATCATTATAATTTTGGGCTTTAATTTTTGGAATATTATAATTTAACTGACAAAAAAAAATTTGTATTAGGGAGAATATACCTTGGGATGCACAGCCTTATAGATGTCGGAGCAGGAATTACCTTTGGGCTCCTAATACTTGCATTTTGGCTTTCTGTTCATGACTATGTCGACAATTTTATCATTTCTGGGCAAAATGGTAAGTTTAATCCAAACTTGAACACAACCTTGTGAAATGCTAAGTGCTTGGAGAAGAGTGCGTGTTGCCTTTCTAAAAATCAAACCATTTTCTTTAATTTTGTTAACCTGTGTAAAATTCTAATTAATTCAAGATGAGTGCATACTGTTTATACCAGTAATATTTAACCCTTTTTATTTATTTCCTGTAGTTGCATCTTTCTCGACATGCCTCTCATTCTTACTATGTTTTGCATACCCAACTCCTGAAATACCAACGCCAAGCTTCGAGTTTCACGCAGCCTTCACTGGTGTTGCATATGGAATAGTAAGAATTTAATGCTTTTTTTTTTTTTCATGTTCCTTTATTGTTACGTATGCACAGACAAACTCTTTCAGGAGGTGATACAGTAATTCTTTCTGCACACCATATTAGTTTATGTCTCATTGACTTGTGATGACTAAATTAAATGACCCTGGGTTGTGCTGTATTTTCGAACAGGAGGGTACCAGGTCAGGTATTTTCTTGTAAACAAAAATTCAGCTCGCAAATAACCTCAACTAGATTCCTTTGAGAGATTTAACAGTTAAAAGTATGAATAAGATACAGAACTAGTAAGTACCGGCCAAAACCCAGCACCCAGCCTGTTATTTACTAATCACCATGGACGAAGCCAGACTTTCAAGCTATGTATGTGGGGAGGGGGGGGATCAATCATATAAACTTTTCATGCTAAGTATGGAGGTCAATTTTACCATTCTCGTAGCATTTTACTCTAAAATATATAGCAAAATCACGTATAAGCATAGATATTTTGGAAATGAATAGGGGTCAATTGACCCACATGCACTCCATGTAGACCCGCGGCTGCTAATCACTATACTTGTGCTCACTCAGATTGTAGGATTGCAACAAACTTACCACATTTATGACCCTGAGAGCCCTCGCATTTTTACCACTCAACTCCCTCTTCTAATTTTCTTGGGCCGGTTGCTTGTCGGGATTGCTACAATTCTTACAGTGAAATTCTGTAGCAAGGCCATAGCCAAATGGCTTCTTCCAGTCGTGTGCAACACTTTTGGCATCCCTATTGTCTCCTCTTGCTACGTGCCATCTCTCAAGGCCTCTGAAAATGCAAAGAACAAGCCAGAAAACATTGGATACCTCCAGAGGGTTTTCTCTCTCTTCCCTCAGAAGGTGTATGATGTCGATACTGGGATAAGGTTTATTCAGTATGCTGGTCTTGCTTGGTCAGTGGTGGATTTGGCTCCTACAGTTTTTAGGTACTTCAGTTTGTAGAGAGTAGAGACGACATACTCTTTTAGGGCGCTTTTTGCGAGCTATGGTTCCTCTAAGAGGTTGTACATATGTTATTATTTAATATTGATTTTGTATAATTAATTATATCATTTAATCCTGTGGAGTTCAATGAGATCGCTAGCGAGCTTGCTGCTGTCCATTTATTTTTGTATATTGTGATATCTGATTTTCTTTTTTTTTTTAATTTATATTCAGCTCAAATAAAATTCACATAAATGATTAAGAGCTACTAGAAAAATGCAGACAATGTTATGACTTTGGAGCATTGGACTGAGATAAGTGAGTGTTGCCCTTCAAGTTTTTACACAGCTGAGAGTGGCCTTTCAAAATTAAATTTGATTTAACAGTAAATGCTCTTGTTTTGTTGCCAGTACCAGTGTGCTTGATACTGGCCTACTTTGATTGGGATATTAAAATGGTATTTAGTGTAGTCTTATATTGCAGGATTCTTTGAATTAATATCACCTAAGGTAACAGATATTTCTGTTTAGATCAGGATTGTTCCTGTGCATTCCACCTCGGCCGGATTGGTTTGAATTATGATTGGACAGTCTGGATCTAAATAGAAATATTATGTTACCTCAGAGGATATGAACTCGGATTCTACATGAGAGACTATCTCAGGAGAAAAGCTAACAAGGGTAAAGTACTATGGCCTGAGCCAAACTCTCTCTATATATGTCTCTTTCTCTCATTTTCTTTTTCTTCCTGTAGTAATTCTTAACAGAAGCTGCTAAGGTCATTAAATTAATAGAACAAAGCACAAATCCAATCCAATAAAAGAAAACAAAACCAAACCCTGCCAGGGTTGTTAGAAGCAAACATCTATGTAGCTATAAGACTAGAAGAAAACATCAAACTCAAAGTGAAAACCAAAACATGGACATTTATAGTAAGATTGCAAGGTCCTAAGCCTCAAAAGTGAAAACATATCCGATAATATCTGTTCAAATCCACTCCGAATGCGCTTATGATCCGAATACGGATAAATAGAGCTGATAATCCTGATCCAAATTAAAGTATTTATTAAACTATCTATTAAATATGGAGAGAAAACCCGAATTCGGAAACATATAATTTTGTGAATGTGTAAAATATCCGGTTCTATCTGGATCCTATATTCCTTCACATTAGTCCGGGCCGAAGATATATAAATATCCCAAGTTAATTTTCGCTTTACTTGTGAGACTAAATTGTTGAGCACTTGAGCTCCGGTTCGGACTAGTTTCTTTTCTTGAGCTCAAGCTTACGTGGACCGCTTTCAATTTTTTTTTATTCGCTGCCTACAATTCTTATTTCATACTACATTTCTTCACATTCTTCTGATTTGTTTTCTCAAATAGTATTTGTATTTCAAAATTCACATGCCTTATTTATCCGATAATTATTCATATTCGTATATTATCTGCTCCGTATTCGTATCCATTTGAGACAGTTATTGTTTAAATTTTGACATCCATTTACTATCCACATTCTGTACTCGTATCCGCCCATTGAAATGTGGATAGGAATATGGTATTAGCATTATCCGCTTCATATTCGCTCCATTCACGCCTACAAGGTTCCCCTTGCTCTTTGGTTAGATCTCAGCATCTCAACTGTCTGATAGGCTGATACCCACGACCTTATAAGCAACCAACTGCTGTAAAACTAGAAGTGCTCAAGCCTGTGCCTACAGGAAAGCACATGGAAGAGAAACGAAGTACTTGATTTAGATCTGAAGCTACGGTCATTGCAGTGCATTGAATGCTCCGAAAAAGTACCTGAATACCATTCCGAACTGAAATTTTCAGAACCAAACCTAGACCCTTTATGACACCATATAGGTCCATACTTCGGGCATATATTTCATTTAATTCGACTGACTTTATACCAAAAATAAGATCCTACTGTAAAGTCAAATTGGGCCATGTAATTTGCAAGAGCCCTTTCATCAGAACCTGAGCTTCCAAGCACCAGTATGCGTTTCTGCAGTATACTAAACAAAATAGCTCTGCAATCTAGTGCTGTCAATTAAATATGCAAGAAAAACAATGGTCTAAATGAACTGCAGTCCAATTGCACGAGTACAGCAACTCTAGTTGCCTAATTAATAGGATGAAATACAATACCAAATCTTAGATTTGACATTTGCAAAAAATATATACGCAAGATCAAAGAAATTAGCAGATTCTAAAGGAAACCTCCATATAATTCTTGTAGTAATGTATCCATCTGCTTGTTCCACACTCGCAAATATAGAACACCAGGGAATTAGTTAACTCCAATAACACCAGTAAAACTACAATAATTAACCAGATGACCAAATTTTAAGCTCTACAAAACAAAAGAAAGATGAAAAATTTGAACGCCACAAGAATAGCAAGTGAGGAAAGTGAACATAAAAAATCCACAGAGAGAAGGTAAAAATAGTAGCTGTTCGGTGCTGCAATTCAAAACCCTGCCAATGAAGCTCGTCCTTCCAATTGTAACACTATATATGTTTCCCCATTGTACACACTAACCAACTTGAGTGAGCAAATTGTAGGTTCAAAACAAAATATCTCCAATTACATATCATTCGGCAAGAAGTACCTCAGCTACTGGAAACAAGAACTCACCATTTCTTTTACAACAATTTCAAGACCTGCCTCAGAGAAAGTAATCAGGTGTTCTACGAGTGACATCTGGCTCCCCTCTTCTTGGAGCAGGTTCAAACTGCCAGAAAACATATATAAACAAAAAGCAAGGAATAGGAGAAAAAAAGATAATTTCACTGAGTGAGCATATTAATTAAGACAATGCATATACAGAAACTTTTTGTGGGCAAATTGGAAAAAGGAAGAAGCTGAATAACATGTAATTGATTTTGTTTATTTAACAAGTACCCTCATCTCATTCTTTTTGATTTCACAAGATGTACTACTCATGAGATATTTATCACTTCAAAGAATATTTTATTCATTTCTAATGTGTAGGAACCCATAATTGACCTACACTTCAAAGATTATTCTATCCCTATAAAAATTTAAAAAATTCTTATGCTCTGTAAAGATAAAAGAATCTTGCCTGGATGAAAGTATGGCCTCTGCAATCATCCACCTCCAAGATAGAAGCCATGTTGCCACAACGATAGCAATAATTAGGCGCACTAAATATGGTCACAACCTTTTGTTCCTGTTATTAAAAAATGGGTCCAATTAAAAAAAAAAAAACTTATTATAGTGAAAAGAAACGCCTGTTCAAACATAATTCAAAGATTGAATACTTACATGTCCCCAGTTATATCCCTCCATAACCAATTGATGGGCTCTTGCTATCAACTTCAAATTATTGGTATGGTTGAATTGTTCAGATATATCCTGAAATACAACGAATTGCATAGGTTCACAAGCAAGAAGATGGAAGCAGAATACAAGGATTGTATCAGATAGTAAATAAAGGTCAATGTATCACTAAGACAGAATACAAGGATTGTATCAAGAGATTTTATAACTGTACGAACCAAGCATGTAACAGTTTGTAATGGTCAATGCTGAACAGAAGATTGCATGGTTGGTACCACGTATGACCCGCACAATATTAAGCATCTCAGATATTGCGGGAGAGTACTAATCTGACATTCTCTGTCTTTGGTTATAAAGAAGATTGTAAAGTTAGCAGTAATTTGGACATTTTCCAAAAGGATGTGAGAAATAAAGCATATTGAAAGAGGTATCACAGTTAAGTAAATGCAGAATTTTACCAAGAGAATATATGAGGGTTGGGAGACATACTTGACCAAAGGTATAACCAGCACCACGTGGAGAGATGCCCCAGCCGCAACGGTCATCAGGATCAGACCACAGAAGATCACACATTGGCCCTTCATGAGGCACTTCTTGCACTCGATCAAAGTTGCGTATATTATCTAGAGTCTCGATTGATGGTGACAGCCCACCATGCAGGCAAAATATCTCTGATTCGACCTACCACAGCCAAATGCTAATTGATAAGCAAGAAATCTAGCTTGGCAAGCTAAATCCATAGTTACCATTTGATCGGACATAGCCTTTTGACTGTACACACCCTTCTTTTGGAAAAATAAAGTTCTGCTTTTTTTTAAGAAAAATAAGGTTAAGTTTCCAAAAGGAATATACTTTTGAGCTGTCGTTAACAGCCAAAAGGAATATGTTAATGATATGAATGAACTTGGATGAAGCTAACACCTACTGATATCACAAACTTGGAAATATAGCAAACAATAATGAGAAATCTCAATTATATATTATGAATCAAATGTATTGTGTTCTCAGTAGGCCAACGTGATCTATAGAAGGACACTAAAAAAATCAGAAGGTTCACAAAAGGTCAATGTCAATACAGCAAGTCCATGAACTTGCATAAACCCTTTGAAAAAAATATTAATATGCTTTAATGAGTGAGGCTATGGTACTATGCATATCACGGGTGGTTACCGTGCTACGGCTCTATATTCGAGTTTTCAAATCCTAACAGTCGATCCGAACCGTTCATCTTGTTCTCCATATTAATATGTGTTTGGAAACCAAATTTTACATTTTTTGAAATTTTTTTACTATTTTTTTAGATATTTAGAAAATCACTTGATCTGAAAATTCTGGACCATCCAAAAACAGTGATTTTCAATAAATCTAAAAAAATAGTAAAAAAATTTCAAAAAATGTAAAATTTGGTTTCCAAACACATATTAATATGGAGAACAAGATGAACGGTTCGGATCGACTGTTAGGATTTGAAAACTCGAATATAGAGCCGTAGCACGGTAACAAATTGTAATATGCATAGTACCATAGCCTCACTCTGCTTTAATTATATAAAACAATAAACAAGAGGTAACAGGGATATTAATTAAGATTTAAACTTGAATATCTCAATTGATGACACTAGTACCCATAGAAACTACAGCCACACGAAGGCAATAAATAAGTCTATGAAAAGAACCAAAAGGATAAAAAATACAAACCAGCGCTGTCAAAGGAAAATAATCAAAGAGGTCTGTGAAGGTCTTCCACACAGTGGCATTGCCATACCTGCATTTAACATGTAGCGCTTAATTGGTAATCGAATTGAAATGAAATTAAAATCCAGCAACCCAATGTAAAGTCAAAAGTTCAATTTCACTCAACACAGATAGCCAGAGTAACAAGTAACAAAAATTAGAAAGCAGGCAAAGTTACTAACTTCCGTAAGCATTCGTCGTAGAACCCATAAACCTGAGTAATCTGCAAATTAAACAAAATTAAATTTAAGCTTTTAATGCAACCAGTCTCTTTTTCAAACAAGAAAAGAGAAGACAAGTACCTGTCGGCTTTCATGGTTTCCTCTAAGAATTGTAATTCTCTGGGGATAACGAACCTTCAAGGCTACAAGAAGCTGTTCCACAGTGATAAAATTAAGATCAAATAAGGTACCGAGATATAAAACAATGCAATCAAATTTATTTGACAATGGAAAAGAAACTTTTTTTACTCATTAGCAGCAGCATGACATACATTATCAAAGTAACTACCTAAATGTGAAAAATATTAAGCAATCCTTGAATAATTTTTTTCTTCTTTAGCTCCCACCACTTACCTTAAAATACAGTTGGTTAAATCTATATAATGTAACTATAGTTTTTTGATCAACCTAATATAGTATCCTTATAAGTGTATTTGTTACCATCAGGAAACTTACTGTCACTGTTTCCACTGAGTAGTAACCACGATCAACATAATCTCCCATGAATAGGTAGTTTGTATCGGGACACTGGAAAATGTCAAGAAATAGAAAATCTGTCACAACACATAAAATACAAATGTGTTCGTGTAAATAGAACTTTTGGAATAGAAACAAGAGAAGCAGACCAAGAGGTCATAAGAAATGTAGGAAAAAATTAAATAGATCATCTCTGAATATAGTAGATGGAAATATGTACCTTGCCTCCAATACGAAAAAGTTCCGCAAGATCGTGAAATTGACCATGGATATCTCCACAAATTGTCACCGGACTTTTCACAGGCTGCATTTGAAAATGAAAAAGCAAATAAACAAATGGTAATACCAACGTACCAGCAAGTATCTAGAAATTAGGCAAAAAGACAACCAAATATCACAAGGTACGGACCTCATTCTTCTGTTTATAACTTCAAGGGAACATCATTGGCCAATGCACGGAAGATGTACTAGAATAAATTTATCTAAAACTATAACGCCCAACTAAGATGACCTCCTTAACATAGGAGAAATAGAGAACCAAAAATGTGTTCGCTATCTACAGTGTGATTTGACAAGCTTTTGGTAGATATCATCATATTTGGAAAAGAGGAAGAATCAGAAGTGAAAGTGTATTACCTGAACATTGCTTTCTTCCATCAATATTTCTTTAGCCTTTTCACATAGTACTCTAACCTGTATATGGAACATAAAGAATAACGAAATTTAGTCAATGTATTAAATGGTACTGATAATTGGATTTAGAATGATATTCGAAAAGTTCTCGCTGCTTTGGAAAAGGCTCAGAAAAGGTTTTGGAAGTGGTTAGAAAAATCTCCAATCCCCTTCTTTAGCAAGGCCTAAATTTTTTAATAGCAACAATTTTCATTGCATAACTAATGCCTTCTGCTATAAATTGACAGGGATTGATTGCATGCCAAATAATGAAATGTGTATTCAAATCATATGCCCCCAAGTGAAAACTCTAAAGGCAGACCTAGAAAAGAATCACACTATCAAACAAATCAAGATTGTGTTAAACTCAACCAAAATCACAAAAAAAGAGGCTGCACTAATTAACAGTTGAGAAGTTAGAGACACCAATGCATCTGAAAAAAAAATGCATCATTATCTAAGAAAGAGAAATTACAGTTTGCAATTTCACTAAAGACTACGCCAGATAACAACAACACTCTTCTTACATCTAGCAAAATTTCTGCAAAATTACATAATTCCATTGCATTCCCGTCAAACAACTAATGTAAATCACAGATCGGACCCCCAAATCCTTGCCAATGCCATATTGACCTTATAAACCCTAAAAAGATCAGATCGCCGTAAAATTTATCCAAATCATCCAAACAATCAAGTGAAAGACCTGATCCGGGTGGCACTGGCTGAAAATAAGGAATCCCGAAAGGCAAAAGCAAAATGGAAGTGAAAATCACCAAAAAAAGAAGAAGAAGGAAAGTTTAAAATAGAGAACCTCTTGCTCGGAGAGCGGCTTGCACTGCATGAGCTGCTCGATCTGCTCGTCAAGATTGCCATGTGAGCTTGCCACCGAAGGATTGGCGCTACTCATCTCAGAAACCCTAACCCTAGATCCTCGATTTCCCCCTTTCACTCTCTTCCCTCTCTCTCTCTCTCTCTCTCTCTCTCGACAGAAACGACGACGGCGTACCAGAGAGACTGATGTAGTAAAATCGAGAGAGACGAAGGAGAGGGAAACTCCAGAGATTCACCTTTCTGGGTTGTATATCGGATTTATTGGTTCCTTTCGTTCTAGTATCTCCTCCGATAAATTCATATAATCTATGGTAACATAATATTTCTATTTAGATCTGGGACGTCCGATCAGAATCAGCACGAAATTAGGGAGTTACCGTGCATTTTATCTCCGGCCAAATTGATCGAAAATCTAATCGGACGGTCTAAATATAAACTCAAATATTCTCTTACCTCAGAGTTGCGAACTCTCTCGGTTTCCCCTCCGATCGTGTCAAGATAATTGGGAGATAATTAAGTTTTGCAATTTAGACCCTGTATCGTTTCAGCGTTCACTGCCGTCCTTTAATTAATTACATTTATAGAGAAAGCACATTTATCGTTTAATTAATTGCTGAAGTCCAGTAAGCTCGCTATCTCATTAATTTGCCCTCTTTTCTCTTTATATTGTAATTCTAATATGGTGTAAGAAGTATTAACGGGCAAAATTATTGACAGAAGTGGTTTGAGCATCAGTCATATATTTTTTTTTCATTTCGCCTCCTATTAATGGTGGGCTGTATAAGTAAAACTAGTTCTGTTAATATCTTTATGATTATGAACGGTACTCGAAAAACACTTAACACACAGGCCGGCCATAAGTAACAGATGAAGATATTTTTTTTGAGGAAAACAGATAAAGATATTAATGGCATTGTTTTGCCTTTATGCAATCCATAAGTCATAATTTTTTTTAAAATTTTGTTATTTATGTAATGCATAAAGTCAAAATAATATTATCAATATTTACTCGTACAGTTTTTTTAGTAAAAATTGGAGGTCAAAATATTCAATTTTTATTATCTATAAAGATCAAAGTTTTAAATAGCATTTATCGCATTATAGCAGATTGGTTAAAAAAACAGCACTATGTTCAAATAGTGCTGCTATAGTGCGAAATAGCGCGCTATAGCACTGATAATATCATAACTTTTATGGTCTGAAAACACTATAGTGCACTCTTTAGAACCTTGATAAAGATTACTCTTGAAATGCAATCTCCCACACAAAAATTTATTATCTTTGTACTATATTAAAGGCTAATTTCATCTTTATTCATGTATAACAAGTAACTTTTGAAATTACAATACTTTGTTTTTTTTCTTTCTTTGAAGTAGTAACGAACATATAAGATTACTATATATAAAACAGTTGCCTATTTAAATGTCGCCGAAGAATGGATTGCGCTGGCTAAGTTTATGTGTTAAAGAAAAAACACATGTTCCTCAAATGAAAACTGAACTAATATATTCTTCCCCTCTGTAAACAAGGTCAGCACTATCCAGACATATCCTCGAGTTTGACTATTGTATAAACTTTAATATTACAATCGAAATATAAATAATTTAAATTATGTATTTTTATTTCAAACTGTCAATTTATTTTATTATTTTCAGAAACTTTTTTTCTTTTTTTGAGATTTTTAAACGAAAAAACATAGAAATAGTAAGAAAAAATATATATTCTCATGCCAAATAGGCCATCTTTAGAAAATCTAAAAAAATAGTTAAAATAAAACTTAAAAATAATAAAATAATGTACCCCACAATAATCTAAAATCTAGTACCAGTGACCTCCAAGAAAAGAAATAGTGAAAAAAAAGAGTCCCCAGACGATTCAAACTCTAATCATCTGTTTCCTCTCCTCCTCCACATCTCTACCTTTAATTTAATCTTTCGTCACTTCTTCTAGGCTTCTCTTCCGATAAAGTGTCTCCTCTCTCTCTCGCCTCTCCCTTGAGAGGAGAGAAGAATGAGAGAGAGGGGAGAAACCGGAGCCAAAAATACAGTATCGTCGGAGTTCGAAGCGTTGAGTCTCTACGCCATTTCGATCGAAGCACAGATAAGTAGATTTGGTTGTCGAAGCGCGGCGCTGGTCGAAAATATGGATCTGGTAGTATAGAGCAATAGAGAAATGTAATAGGATAATTATTAGTGTATATAAGTGAGATTAGAGTTATTTATAGTAGTTTGGAGGATTTTGTGAGAATAAAAGAGTGAATTTAAGTTTAGAGTCATTTGACTCGTTGTAAGTTTATTTTTTTATTAATGAAATTGTTAATTAACACTTAAACCACTAACTTTAATAAAAAAATTGAACAACTTGAATAAAATTTTAGATATGAAAATATACTGAATGGGTGATCTTCTACGTATATTTAAAAATAGTAAAAGAAAAAAATAAAATTTGGTAAAAAAAATTAAATATTTATATGGAATCATGTTTAGATTGATCATTAGAATTATGAAAATAAAAATATTGATCCATACTACGGGCCAATCTGCATTAGGACTGTAAATGAGCCGAGTTTAAGCGAGTTACCTCCAACTCGAACTTGGATCGTTTAATAAACAAGTGAGCCAACTCAAGTTGAAATGATAATAAAGAGTTGTAGAGCTAACTCGAACTTAGCTTGTTATCAACTCGAGTTGGCTCACAACTCGTTTATAACTCGTTTAACCAGTGATATACAATACAAGTTCAAGTATATTTTGCACGAATCTCAAAATACAAATAACAGTCTAGAGATTCGAATTTGATTATTTTGAAATTTATTGTGACCAATACTATATAACTTTATGTAACTCAAGTTATAAATGAGCGAGTTGGGGCCAACTCGAATTCAGCTTATTTATTAAACGAGTTGGCCAACTCAAGTTGTAAATGAGCCGAGTTATAAATGAGTGAGATAAAGCGTGCTATAAATAAGCGAGTTATGAGTTCGAAGTCTTTTGCCTAGCCCTAATCTGTACTATGTATAGTGCCAAAGACTCACTCAAAATATATAATTTAAACAATTTGTACTTTTCAGTCGAAATATATATATATATATATATATATATATATATATTTAACAATTTTCGGTCGAAATATTAATGTTTGTATAATAAATAAAACTTCATATCCGTTAATTTTATAAGCAGATAATCCACAAGATAGGCAACCATATGATTGAGGAAAATATGGTAAACATCCTCAATTATAAATTTAATATTTACACTTATCATTACAATATTTTTTTTTTAAATTTGTGCTATTTTTTTAGAGTAAAGATTGAAAATCATGCTACTCAATTATTTAATATATAAGTAAAATTTTTCATCAGAATTTCAAACTTACCGCATTGTTTTGTCACTTTGTTAAAGGCTTGTTCTTGGCTTGTTTTTTTTTTTTTTTTTGAATAAAGGTCGAAAGTCAAGTCACCCAACTAATTAATACTCTTGTTATTATAACAAATGATTTCTCTCATCCGGAGTTTTGAATCCATGATCCACATAGAGACCATGTATCTTTACCACTAGACCAACAGCTAGTTCTAGCATTTCAAAATCTCAGAGTAGTGTAAAATGTAGCATGCAACGAGATACAACTTTGTTTTTATAAAATTGCGCATGTGATTAACAAGCCTAACACGCATAAAAAGATGCAGTAAATTTATAAAATCGATGTTTTTTTTTTTTATCGTGTCACGGATATATATATTCGATCATGTACTAAAAATATCAATTATCAGATTTGAGCTTTGAGCTTTGGATCTCATAAACCACAGAGCCAAATTCCAAAGAAATATCACATGGATTCATCTCTTATCCATTCACAAATCCAAATATGAATCAGGGGGGGTGGCCAGACAACTTGGCAATTGTTTAACCATCTCATTTGACGCAAGGGAATTTTTATTTTATTTTTCAAAATTTACAACTGGAATGGATTTGAAATTTGGACTTGGTATTCTGGAGGCAGGTCTGGAATTGGCAAACTTTATTTTTTTTATTTTTAGAAAGGAATTGGTAAACTTATTAATGCCCACCTATATTTCCTTGTTTGTTTACCTTTTTTGTGCAAATTAAAGTAGTAGGTATATTAATTATCAGGGTCTTATAGCAAAAGTAAAATAATTAAACAATAAATTAATTAGACCAAGCTTCTATCTCTTTTTCTTCACAAAAATAAGTGTTCTAATTCTTCAATCAACATCGTTATTGAATTACTGAACTTCAATCTCCTACAAGCATGTTCTCTTCTTCTCAGAGAAGGAGCAAAACATTTAAACTATAAGAGTCAGATATGAACAACAATCAATTATATAAATTTTTCATGCTGTGAATAGGGGTCAATTTTAAAGTACACATAACATTTCAAATTATATAAAAAAAGAGGAGGGCTCAAATACCTTATTATTTCATGCCCCAATTATACCCCAACATCCCTATCTTCGATTTCAAAGTTCAAATTAAAGATTTGAATTGCTCAACATAATATCCATGTTAAAATATGCTTAGATATCAAATTTTATATTTTTTTTTGGAAATATTTTTACTATTTTTTAAGATAGATACAAAATTAATATTTTTCAAAGAAATTGTGGGCCATCTAAAAACAATGATTTGTACCTATATTAAAAAAATTGTAAAAAAATTCCAAAAAAATATATAAAATTTGATCTCTAAGCACACCTTAACGTGGATATCATGTTGAGCGGTTTAGATATTTTGTTTGAACTTTGAAATCAAAGATTAAAATGTTGGACTACGATTGGAGAATGAAACAATGGAGCATTTGAGCTCTCCTCATAAAAAATAATCATATATAAACATAAAAAAATTAAAAATAAATGGGTTCAATTGATCCGCATTTGATTGCACTCAATCACGTCCTGCTTCTTCTTCATCTGTTTGATTTAAATGATAACAAAACAAAATTATAATTTATTCCTTTCAATTTTATTTAAATAGGTATATAGATTTAAAAGTATATAACTAGAAGAATAATTAAAAGAACCCAAGTAATATAGCTGTATTATTATGAATGAATAAAATACATATAACAAATTATTTGTTGAATTTATAGAAAAAAATAATGAGCAATTTATCATCTCAGTCAATGCTTGACATTTAAAAAAAAAAGTATTCTTTTAAACGGTTTATAAAATAAGAAATGAAGATCCAACAAGTATAGAAATTAATTAGTAATAAATGATCATATCATATAATTGTATAAATGAAAGATATGTCAACAGCCATAGTGATATTTATGAGGGGATAAAAATTGTCAATTCCACTCAAATATTTAAAGATGTTGTATTAATAAAATAAAATGTGGTGTTAATATCATTACCCTTTACTAATATTGCCAAGTCACATGACTTGTTCTAAGAATCTGCGGCCATTTTTATTAATATCCCTAAAACAAATGAAAATTTTACAAATGCCCCTGCTCCCAATTTTTTTTTAAATATGCCCTGACCGCCTGGACCTGGGGCGGCCCACAAGCCAAGTGAGGCGCCCCAGGGTGGGGCGCCTCATTTTTTATTTTTTATTTTTTATTTTTTAAAGAAGAGAAATCTTAGTATTTTGATTTGAATAATTTTGTGAAAAAAGAAAGTTTTCTTATTTAGAGTGTATGCCAAAAAATAAAATATTTGATATATTTAGGAAGTGATGTCGTAAATTTTTATAACTTTAATTTTTTTATTTTTTTTGGTGAATTTTGATTTTATTTGTCATTTGGATATCACAAGTCTAAATATAACACTAATTAAGGACTTGGCATTTATTATGGTTTTTATAATATATGTATAATATACACATATACACATACACATATACTATTATTTTGATTTAGATAATTTTGTGAAGAAAAAGTTTTCTTGTTTAGAGTGTATGCCAAAAAATAAAACATTTGATATATTTATGAAATGATGTCGTAACTCTTTATAACTATGATTTTTTCTTTTTTCAGTGAACTTTGATTTTATTTGTCAGTTAGATATCACAAGTCTAAATATAACATTAATTAAGAATTTGGTCTTTATTATGGTTTTTATAATATATGTATAATGAGGAGGGATCAAATAACACCGTTTTTTGGTGATATCGGATGACACCGTCCATTTTCATAGTCCAAACAGTCGATCCAAACTGTTCAACTTGATGGATATGTTAAAATGTGCTTGCAGATCAAATTTTACATTTTTCTGAATTTTTTTTGGGTTTATTCAGTGGGGTTCAAAAATTCAACGGTCTAAATATAGCGATTTTGTTAAATACTTAATAAATAATAAAAAATTCAGAAAAATGTAAAATATACACACACACAAACATACACAGACACATATACACATACACATACACATATACATAATAAAAAATAAAAATTCTCAGCTAAAATTTTCTGATGCAATATGGTCATGCGCATGCTTCACTAAAAGGGGCGTAACTTTTGATCCGTCCGTCGGATCGGGCTGAAATTTTGACAGGAACTCTACAGCTCGAAGCCGCACGAGAAAATAATCTATGATTGGTTTCGCCATTCGTGGGCTCAGATTCGCGATCTGAGTCTTCCTTCATGGACTTTTAGACCTTTCTTTAGAATTTTAGAGTTTTTAGGGTCTTTTATGTATCGTTTATGTATTTTCTGTTTTTAGGGTTTGTATTTAAACATACGTCATGTCTTTTGGCGGAAGTTAGTTTTTGATGTATCAGTTTTATCAAAGAATTGAAAATTTGTGTGATCTTAGAACCAAATTGAGTGTTCGTGCATCATTTTCGTTCAAAATTATAAGTATTTATACATAAAATTAATTGAATCTGTATAACTGTTATACGAACCACTGAAAATCAATTTCGTAAAAATAAAATTATTACATATTATATGAATTTACGACATCACTTCATAAATATATCCAAATGTTTTATTTTTTGGCATACACTTTAAACAAGAAAACATTTTTTTCACAAAATTATTTAAATCAAAATACTAGTATATGTATATGTATATGTATATGTATATGTGTATATGTGTGTATGTGTATGTGTATGTGTGTATGTGTATGTGTGTATGTGTGTATGTGTGTATGTGCATGTGTATGTGTATGTAGATGTGTATGTATATGTAGATGTAGATGTGTACGTATATGTAGATGTAGATGTAGATGTGTATATGTATATGTGTATATTATACATATATTAGTGTATATTATACATATATTATAAAAACCATAATAAATGCCAAGTCCTTAATTAGTGTTATATTTAGACTTGTGATATCCAAATGACAAATAAAATCAAAATTCACCAAAAAAAATAAAAAAATTAAAGTTATAAAAATTTACGACATCACTTCCTAAATATATCAAATATTTTATTTTTTGGCATACACTCTAAATAAGAAAACTTTCTTTTTTCACAAAATTATTCAAATCAAAATACTAAGATTTCTCTTCTTTAAAAAAAAAAAAAAAAAATGAGGCGCCCCACCCTGGGGCGCCTCACTTGGCTTGTGGGCCGCCCCAGGTCCAGGCGGTCAGGGCATATTTAAAAAAAAAATTGGGAGCAGGGGCATTTGTAAAATTTTCATTTGTTTTAGGGATATTAATAAAAATGGCCGAAGAATCTGAGACAATAATTTCACTTTTTTATAAATTTTATCTCCAAGCACATTTAAATATGAAGATCATATTAAGCCGTTTGAATCTACTTTTTAGATAACTTGACTTTGTACCAAATTAATATGAAAATTTAGTAAATTGCATGTAAACACATCACTTGTGAAGTATGTCAATTTTAATAATTTAGATTCATTGTTTGAAGTCAATTCGATAAATTTTAATACTAAGCTTACAAACAATTTAGTGAGGTTATAACCTTTGTTGTACTCGACATATAAAATTTTCCAATACAATACGAAATAAAGCTTTGCACCATGATCTAATTAAAGGACTCACTGGGACGATAGCACGAAATTTCTTACTAAAAGTATCTCTTAATATATAATCCTCTAGTACTCGAGTATTTAATTTCTTTTCACCAAATGATTTGATCGTTTGTTATTAGATGTATTTGCAAAAAGTTGAACTACTTCTTGATAAATCGCTTAAAACAAAATTTCATTGCTGTTTTGTGGATATTGGGTTTGCTATAAGTGGGGGAATGATGCGTGGCTCCGAAATTTTTATACACATGAAAATAAAAAAAATAGAAAATATTGTGTCGGGATTTAAAAAAATAGAAAGACAGTAGGGGGTCGGATGCCATGGCACACTCAAGATTGTAAAAAAAAAAAAAAAAAAATTGGTAAGTGAAATGTTATGAGACAACTCAATTCAGAAAACAAAAAAAGAAAGAAAAGAAAATGAGATGCCATGTGGCAACTCAACTAGGGAAAGAAAAACAAAGTGAGACACTATAGAACAATCTAATTCAGAAAAAGGGCTTGCTAACAGATGATAGCCATTTTGACTTGAGGCTATGGTAGCTCCTGACACAGACGAACTTGCTTCTGTTAATGGCGGAAGCAAGCCGCTCCATATTGGTCATGCCCACCAATCATTCTGAGCATGGCCCCAAGAAGGCCTTAATTGGTACGAGCTAGGAAGATCGAGAAGTAGGTACATGGAACACGATCAGGGGCGGACGCAAGATTTTTGTCAGGACGGGGCAATAATCGGATGCAAATAGTTTATCGGGTTCAAACCCAATAGCTTATTGGGTACAATTCAACATAACAAAAAAATACCAATCAATATAATAAAAATCCTAAATTACTTGAAAAAAATCAACAATTCAACATTTTTGTTCAACTTGGCAGCCTCTGCCTTTGAATTCAAAAAAAATAAAAACATTTTGGTTTAACTAATTTTCGATATTTGGGATCAGCGCCTATTTGGGCTCCGCTAATTTGTTTCGCTCAGAGTTTATATTGACTCCATTCTGTCTATTAGAATTCCAGAATGAGCTACAGGGGGGCAATTTGAATTCCAGGGAGGAGCAGAGGTCCGAAAAGCAAATTTTTAGCATTATTTTTGAAAATCCAGCGGGGGGCAGCTGACCCCCCTGTGCTACAGTAGATCCGCCCCTGAACACGATACTCTGCTATTTTAGAGAGCCAGTGATTGGCAAAGTCCGAGATGACCCAATCTGATCTCGTGCATTTATCAGCACAAGCCGATTTGATGAAGGTGGAGAACAGCGATGCCAAACCATCGAATGCCTTTTTGAGGTACTCGACCTTCTCTGGTGGTTTATCTCTCGTAGCTTCGGCCATCTCAGGTAGGTGTTCAACTGAAGGAAGCGGGAAGGAGAGGAACTGCATGGCGGGAGATAGGTCAAGCTGCATTTGCACAAGCCTTTCGATAAATTTTTTGGAGTTGGGCCATCTAAAAACAATGATTTGCAAAACGTAGTAAAATCAGAAATCACCGTTGGATAAGCAATTTTTAAAGTGGCTTAATAAATAGTAAAAAAATTTCAGAAAAATATAAAATTTGGTCTCCAAGCACATTTTAATATAGAGATCAACTTGAATAGTTCGGATCGATGTTTTGAACTTTAAAAATTGAAAAACGAATTGGTAGCACCAAAGCTTAGAAACTACCACTTTGATCTTAGCCAACCCCCATCTCTCTCTTTCTATATATATATATATATAAATCACTAACTGTTTAAATTAAAAAGAAAACGCAAATAAAATAAAAAACGATGTTGTATGTGACATTTACCATCGCCAGAAAAAATCGCAAGCGATGCCATAGACCCACCGTCAATTACACTTACCATCGGTTGCCAAACAAAAGCGATGGCGTTGGGTAAGTCCCACCCGATGGCCAAACGACATCTGTTGATGGTATATTTATTAACGCCATATGTTTTTAGCCAATGTCAGTGTATTTACATTTCCTATCGGAGCCGATATGCATCGGATTAGACCCCGATGGCGCATCGCGGTTCTAATCGATATAAAAGATTTTTTTTGTAGTGTGCAGCGTTTTTTTTCTTAATTTCGATCTTGTGAAACCTAGAATTTAATTGGTTATTGTTTAATTCTTCATCTAAACTCCGGAACAATCTGTTTTTTTTTTTGTTTGATCTTATATAATTAGTTCCTTATAATGATCGCCTATAATTATTTTTTTAATTAATTAATTAATTTATCTTGAGCACGAATAGAAAACTAATCTATTACCTTTCAATTGGTTAGGCATTCGTGTGGCTCTGGCCCCACATATCTCTTCCACGCAACCAATCAGATTTCTTATAGTTAGAAGAAGCACCAATTCATCTCACCTCCTTTTTTTAGGGAGAGAGAAAAACAGAGATAAAGCCAGGCAGGCATAATTATGTCAAGGCTTCAAAGATCATCAGTGTCTTTCCGGCGTCAGGGTTCGTCAGGCCACATCTGGGACGACCGCTTCTATGATGGTACAACTGAAAATGGCACTGGTTCAAGAAAGACCGCAACAGGTCGTGCCACAGCACCAGCCGCGCTGTCACGGGTTGCGAGTAGCAATTCCACGTCGCAAGAGCTATCAACACCTCCAAGAAACAAGCCGATAAGGCGGCAAAAGCCAACAAGGCGGTGCGGGTTGTGTGTGTGTCTTAAGCCACCAAATGCAACTAGTCCTACTCCTTAGGAGCAATTAAGGTTTGATAATGTAGGTTGATTAGATGTTTTTCCTTCTTCCTTTTATTTGAAGATGAGGAGAGTTATGATTAATTAGTTGATGCTTTGTTGAATTTAAATGGTGATCTAAGTTTTCATCTTAGTTTTTTTTATTATTAAAGGGTCCCGGTAACCCCAGAATATTTCAGATGTCTTTTACGAGAGTTGAACCTGTGTTCCTATGGTCCATAGAGAGACGGGTTTATGTCACTGCGCTAAGTCTACCGGTCTTGTGATCAAAGTTTTCATAATTTAGAAATTCATGCGGATACTTGGTAGCTACTATCAAGTTTTAAAAAAAAAAATGAAATTCATGCGGATATGTAATCCAAACACAGAGAACTTGGGATATGTGGTTTGTGGAATGTTTATGTTGACATCCATCCCCTGTAATAGTTATTAATTTGTTGTTTACTTTTGCTGGCATATTTTATTTTAATCATTTATAAAAATAAAATAAAAGAAGCAATTGATTTTAGATGTTTACTATTTATTCATTCTTCCATTTAATTTTCATTAATTCTTGTAAGCTAGTTGCTTTTTCTATGTAAACTCCAGGGATTATATAATTTACAAGGGGCCAGCCATCAAAAATTGTGTATTGAAGTTGGTTTAGTGCAATTATAGAAATAAAAAAATTGCTTGCTTCTGAGTTTCATTCTGTTGATTTGAATCGATCCATTGTTGGAACAAGGAGGTTTTTTATTAATCAAATGTTGCTCTAAGAGCTGTTTAACTCTATAATTTTTGTGGTTATTTCGTTGGGTTAATATCTTTCTGTTTTCGTTGAGAAAAAAGTCCATTAGATTCTTAGACAACATTACAAGAAGAATTAGACATGCCAGTGCCTAACAAATTATTGCTCTTTCAATATTTATTTTTAAATCGCTGTCCTTTAAAGTTTAATATCTCTGTATGATAGAATATTATTGACATCTGTGGTATGAATAATTGTTTAATGGAGTTTAAAATTCTATAATTGGCATGGCAACAGAAGTCAAATTTTATTATAATTCAGGTACTTATCAACTCCTGAAAGTAGTGGATCAGCACCAAGTATTTTTTTTTTTTTTAAGCTACATAATTGTATATTTGTGTTGTGATTTCAACTTATATATGAAAATTGTCATTGAATTTCATGGAGTTCATAGCATGGGATACATTACTAAAAATCTGCAATTTGATGTAATACATTGGGTGTCCCACATATCATTGGAAGAGAGAAAAAGATTGAGCCATGTAATTTGCTGGTATAAGTTGCTGTTTAGATCTTAATTGTAATTCTGAACTTAATTGTTTTAGGATTATTTTTATGCTTGTTACATATTTCTCATGTATATCCTATAGTTAATTGTTTCCAGCAAAGATGTGTGTTTGCGTTATTAACTTGTGTGATTACCCACGCAAGCTAGATTGCTAATTCAAGAAACTACTCATTATCTGACATAACAAATTTGATCTAATCTGTAATAATCTATTAACACCACGTAAATGACATTTCATGTTATGCCATGCAAATTTTAGTGATATTAAAGCATTGCAGACTTTTTAGTTTGCTTTTAACTATTCGGGCATCATAGCTACAATATTCCTAAGATTTGGTCTAATATGTATTAATATAGATGAACAAATTCTATCCACTGTTAAATGATAACTTCCACACTTTACTCCTTTGTCTAGCGTTTGATTAGTTCTAAATGTGATTCGGACAATAATTAATCAAAGGTACATTCCATCACAATTATAACTAAACACAAAATCAGTTTTTCATGTTTTTCAAATTGTCTTTTTTAGTATAACTTGATATAGGCTACACTTGTAATACTTTTAAGGGGGAATTTCAGGTATACCCCTCAAAAACTTTAAAATTACGTATTTTCCTCTCTAAACTTCAAAAACTCACAAATTTACCCATGTTATTGTATTTTATATTAAAACTCATTCTAAAATCTTAAAATACCCATTTTACCCTTTATTAAAAACATATAAAGCCCATCAAACTCAAATTTAAATCTAAAGGATTCATCTACCGTTTGATCCTTGTGCATTGCATTAAGATCTGTGCATAGTGCTTCAATTTCGTGTTGATCTAGCATGCACGGATCTTAAAGCAATATTGATTGGTGCGCACCCCATTAAGATCTGTGCACGTCGCATCAATATATGTGCATGTTCGCATCAAGATTTGTGCTAATCTTGCGCACGCATATTTAAAAGCAGTTTGGACGGTAGAAAAATTGTTTGTATTCAATTTTGAGTTTGATGGGGTTTATATGCTTTCAATAAAAGGGTAAAATAGGTATTTTATAAATTTAGAATGAGTTTTAATATAAAAGACAATAAAATGGGTAAATTTGTGAGTATTTGAAGTTTAGACGGGAAAATATGTAATTTTGAAGTTTTTGAGGGGTATACGTGAAATTCCCCCGACTTTTAAATACCTCGGTGACATTTGAACATGAGTTGCGGGGCAAACAAATTAAATAAACATTATTCTTATTGTAATTGATTGCATATTCACACTATACAAACGAATGAACGATAACTCCATTTGTATGATATTTGCCCAATTGGTTTATTTAAATTTATACAGATGACATTTATAACACTTCAACTATTTTGGTGATTTTAGGACGTGGCACGAACTAATAGAAGTCAATATTTATCTAACCTTTGATTCAGCCCCTTGTTATTCGTACCAAACTATTCATCACGTATGCAAAATGATAAATGCATTGGCATGTACAAATTAAGCATAATTTACCTTCTGATGTTCCATCAACTGATTACTATTTAAACACAATGACAAACCCACTACGAAGCATATGCTATTCCCATCAATTCTATATATTTTTCGTGATATTTCGACACAATATGTACCGCAAACATATTAAGAAATGCCTGGTTCTAGTCTTTAACTGCTTGTACACAGGTAAATTCTTGCATTGTTTCCGATCTAGACAGCTATGCCCGCATTTCTAGTTGCATGCCTATAGCAATTCTTGATCATATACTAAAGTGATGCAGAGTCGATGTTAGGCAACATGTTAGCTAGAAGAAAGAATCCATCAAAATAGCCAAGTGATCAATGCAGTTAACATTACAAACCATGAAATGTGAAAAAAGAGTTTAGATAGGTAACATGAAGAATTTAGACACTTGATGCCAGCACTCCAGGAAAGCCCATCAAAAAACTGAATTCTGCAGTTGTTAAAAATTGAATATATAAGTTCCTCTTTAGTATTTAAATAGCAAAACAAATTTAAAAAAAATTAAAAGTTATCCCACCCCCGAAAGCCTCCAAAACACACTCCTCTTAAGAAAAAAAGGTCCCAAGGACATATTTGAAGCATTTCATCCGTATAATCTTTCTATGTTAAAAATGATCATGCTAATAAAAAGGCACTACATATTTGTTTGTGCAAGTGAATATTTGAGAATTTGAGAGGTTATGACTTACCGAATGGTAGCTATTGCTTGTTAAGAAATAGAACAGCAAACAATATTGGCACCAAAAGGAATATCACTATCATCTAATAAGAGTTCGCAAAATGTTAGTATTTTAATATAAACTTGACTTGAATATGATCAACTGCTAATAATATATTCATTGTGCTTATGCACTCACCAAAACAGAGTTGTAAATTGACCGGCTCTCATTCAAGTATTTGCCCCTACAAAATAAATCTTGTTATAGTGTCGATCGTTTGCAAAAAAAAGAAAAAGAAATTCTCTAAACAATTAACCAGATCATATTGTTTATTGAAAGATGTGTACTACCCTAAAAATAAATTAACAAGAACACCCCCAACAAAAAGTACCATACATATTCTCTTATGCCCCTTTATTACAAGAAAAAGCATCTCACATGTCCCCTCTTAATAAGGGGAAAATAACACATATCCTCTTTTAGAGTAGAACTAGGGTGTGATATGCTCACCAAACCCTTTGGTGAACATAACTCCATAATCTATCGGATTGACTTCAAGCGAGACAAATCCAAACCATTGAAATTCAACAATAGATAATGAAGTTAGGATCACCAAAGAGTTTGGTGAGCACATCACACCCTAGTTCTACTCCATCTTTTATATCTTTAAAAGAACCCAAGTTAATTCCGTTTTCTTCCACAGACATGCATTGATATACAGGGATATACAGGGAAAAGAATGTTATAAAGGAAAGGTATATTCGGCATTCTTAATGTTATATTATATGCATGATAATGCTCTGTTGCGGGGCATGCCCACACCCCTATAACAAAAGATACAATTGAGCTACCTAAAATAAATAAGGATAGAGAAAGAAATTGAAAAACCTTCTAGTGATTGAGCCAGAGGCAGTGCATGCCTTATTTATTTCCCCAACACGCTTGCGAGTAAGTGAGGAATTGGGGTCTTTGTCTTCGATCTACAAATAAACCATGAAAACTTTTTTTTAGTTTCTCATTGACCTCATGCTCACATAAACAATTAAATACATACAGATCAATAGATCATAAAAATATTGATCTGTAACATAATCATACCTTAGATTCGAGTGAGGCAGAAAGTTCATAGAAAGCATCATATACATCCTTCATTGTATTTGTCTCGGCAATAACTCTTGCCGTCAGTCCTGAGAAAAAAAATGAATTACTTGTCAGAGGGAAAAATAAATTGAACATACACAATGTAGAAGAGGTTGACAGCTTCATTAAAATGTATTAATCACAGAAAATGCACTGCTGAAAAAGTTGGTAGGAAAATGAAGTTTATACAAATAACATACAAAATATATAGTTTACATACCACGCCTCATTTTGACAACTCCTTTGAAGACATTTACATTGTTATAGCACAATGCTAGTGTGCCAATTGCCATGACCTGAAAGAACAATTTATTTGGGTTAAATATTTTTTTCATTTTTGCTGAGAAAACATAAGAAAGAAACTATAAAAAAAAAGACATTTAAAAAACTATGGGGCAGAATTTAAAAGTGAAGTAATGCCAACAAGGATGGTTTAGATACTAATACATCATACCTCAGTAACAAAGAAAAAAAAATGATGGTCCTGGTGCCGCGAGTTACCACAACCTCTATTTTTCATTAAAATTTTAAATCAAAAATCAAAAAAAAAAAAAATTTGATGGTAGCACAGTACAGTACGAGTACTCATGTGTCAGTATCTCGTTGTTATCTGCTTTCATAATTTTTTTACCACTTCTTTGTCATTGAAGTATCGTATCTTCTTAATATTATTATTTCTTTTCTTATAATCTATTATTTCTGTTGGGAAGTATATAATAAGTTACCTGGGGAATGGCGCAAAAACGGAAAGTAGCTTGATCCTTTAAAAGGGCCATATACTGAAGGCAATCTTCAACATGGATTAGAGCATTTGTAACCATATCATTCAAGCACTGCACTGATATCTCAAAATTCTCCTCATACTTGAAATCCTGAAATTGCATGGAAGATTTTGTATAGATCATAGAGAATAAACTCAAACTGAAGGGGGGTGGGGAGAGTTAAAAAAGAACAAACTTAATGGTGAAAAGAATTGAAGACCTCAAGCTTGTTAGCATATTTACTCCAAATTTCCCGAGGCCAGAACATGCGTGACTTCGGTATCTCGTTTATATCTTCGAGATAATCTCGAATAATATTAGCTTTCTGCAAATTTGAGGTTTTATTATCACATCACCACAAAAAAAAAAAAGATGAAAATGGAAGGGTACAATACCAAGTTAATACCATACTAGTAGAAAGACCCCCTTTAGTTCTTATATTTTACAATTTACTCCAGCACAAAGACAGTAAGACTACAAATAATGAACTATGCAAATAAACAACAACCAATCTCATTACACAACGGTACAAAACCTGACCAGTTAAAGGCACAAACATTACCTGAAGAAAGAGACCCATAGAGTTTGAAAGAGAATCAGAAGCGAGATCTTCAAGGCCAGCCACATAGAAAAGCTTCGACAGACCCAAACCTACAAGGCCTGCGACGTAGTGACAATACTCATCATAATCATCTACGGTCTCAACCTACAGAGAGGCAAATACACATAAGCTCACTTCCACAGAATATGTATAAAATATAAACGTAATGATCTGAAGTATTTTCTTTTACCTCCTTCTGTATGAATTTGGCCATTCCTGCTCCCATACGCCTTGTTATCTCCTCGATGGCCTCTTGGTAACTGTAAATACAAACTCAAGTGTGTCAATTGATATTTGCTTTTTTCCCCCTTTTTTTTTCCAAAGAAATGCATGCATGTTTAGGTAGGAAAAGAACATAAATTCATGGTTACAAGGAGTGCTCACTCTTTATTGAGCTCCAAAAAGGAAGTTTGAACGAGTTGAAACTTGTCCATGAGAATTTTGTAGTCCTTTGTGCCACCTACCAATGGAACAATGATGAACATTGTCTCAGCCAAAAAAAAAAAAAAAAAAAAACTAACCTACCCAAGAGTAGCAAATACTATTATTTATTATGGTGCCATTAATTTTGAAGTACAAATAATTAAAAACAAAATTTAGAAGTTACAAGTGTTGGCTTCCAGTGAAGTACCAACCAAGCACAGTATCATTGCAGTATCATAGCCAACTGGTCATACTTTTACAATATTGACCCATCTGCTATTTAGCTTGGTACTTACCCTACTGTACCAATGAGGCCTGAAATGTTATCAGATTTAACTTAAGAGCTGAATTTGCAAGAGGACTTACATGAGAAGCTCCAGTTCAGATCATACAGGTGGCGATAAAATGACTCCAGAATTGGTACTTTGACCTCAGTAGCAACACTAGTGTCATCCTCTGCAAATTAATTAAATTTTCCTTTTCTATGGTCAGTCTTTCCCAAAAGATCTTTGAAATTTCACAAAAGTGAATCTAGAATACATAACTTACCCACAGTATCAAGGGCTCTAAGTACGAGGTAGAAAACACAGACCTACACAAACAAAGAAATACAGTTAAATGATTTATTTGCCAAACCAATGGTCAGCATTACATTGATGTCATTTACATTCCTGACAGCATCCAAAAGGCGTGTAAATGGGAAATAGATGTGATATCATGGCATAAGCAATCAAGAGTACAAGGTTTTTGGCTATACTTGAATAGCAATTAGCAAGTGGTAGTGTACAATATGCGTATGATCAAGCACTTAAAAGGTAAAGTAGTGAATGACAGTTGGAGTTCAATTTGGTAAAACTAAATGCCACTAGGGACAACAGAAAAACTAAATTAGTGTCCCATCTAACCTCAATGCCAGATATAATAAACTAATATGATCAGAGATGTAGTGTGCTGTATTGTACAGTAGTTCATAGGATATTTCAACTTGATGTACTGTACTGCATCTGCATTATTATGTGTCTGTGACGGTGACACCAGCAGGAACAGAAAGGAAAAATAACCAAAGCTTTAGATGGTAAGGATATAAACAAGCAATATTTTTGGCAAAAATTTCATCCAAGTCACCTATTAAATTTCATCCAATGGACAAAAGGAAGACGAACCAAACAGCACAGTTCCAGCAGGGAGGAAAAAAAAATCTGCCCCATTCTCTATCACATGGAGCAATTCTAGTGAAAAAATCTCAGAAGGGACAACAACACAAAACAGACACTAATTCAAGTAGGGCCAGAAACGGGGAAAGAGAGAAAGAATCCATACGGCGTTACGGAGCTCGGGGCCGAGCTGTTGAATGACAAGAGCGAAGCTGCGAGA
The DNA here is from genome assembly GCA_033356055.1 of Carex pumila. Classification (NCBI taxonomy): domain Eukaryota; kingdom Viridiplantae; phylum Streptophyta; class Magnoliopsida; order Poales; family Cyperaceae; genus Carex; species Carex pumila. Next base: position 633,362 of record JARJHM010000086.1, read on the forward strand.
GACCTTTTGGAGCATGGTATAGGAGAAGGCCCAGTGCTCCTCCGCCGGGATCTGCTTCGAGAGTCGCGCCGCCGCCATCTTCAGCTTTAGCATCGGGTACACCTCCTCTGGGTGTTCCATTATCGTCCCCAGTAACCCCATCTCTGAGCTCTTTCTCTGTCTCTGGAGCAAGCTGAGCTCTAAAGGAACGTAAGGGGAGAGACGGATCGAGATTTGGGGCGGGGTCGCTTGGCACTGTCGCGTTCCAGTTGGCGTGGGCCAGACCCGGAGCGAAGGTATCCGATGGGCATCGGAAAATTTGGTAGATGTGCGGTTTGAGCCGTTAGATTTGCACCAAAATTAATGCGCCCGGTTCCGCAAATTATAATTTTAATTGGACACACAAATCTCATTGCAGATCTAACGGTTTAATCGGATAGCGGACCCGATTTGATCCAATATCCATCGGAGGGCATCGTAAAACCCCGCTCCTGGCCCGACAGTTCGATTAATTTTCAATACTGTGAGTTATTAATATATATATTTTTTTTGATGTGAAGTTATTAAGTGCTGTCAATAATTCATTGGTATTTAATAAATATCATGAATCCTAAATCTTTAGGTACCAAATCAGGGCCTATTATCGACGCTATTTTTAGTTGAGGCGAGGAATTAAATCTCAACTCCCATCGAACAACATGTATTAAATTTCACAAAATTATGAAACTTTGATTCTCTATTATTGATGCCATTTAGTATTTATTGTATTGTTTGCTGATTTGCATGCCTCCAAAATACCCCAAAAGAAGCAGAAGTTTCAAACGCTTATTTCCGAAATTTTTATTAATATCTAAAGTAATTATTTAATTTCAAAATCTACATCTTTGATAGGAGAAATTTGAAAACTATTCAAACTGAAAAAAAAAAAATTCGGTTCTGGACCTTCTTTCCGAAAATTAATTTTCCAATTTTGGAAATTAGGTTTTAGTTCGACCTTTTAGATCCTCTCACGAGCCAGACATCTCCTAGAAGAATCATATCCGTTAATTTGCATTACAATGGGGTAAGTATGAACCTTGAAATAATCGAACGGTACGAATTTGCTTAGAATGAACAAGTGCCTCGTAAGAAAATGATTGAAGTGGATGAGGACTCGCATTAGATTATATCTATTAGATTATACAAGGTTTTCTCTGACAACAACTCCACAAAGTTATTAAATAACTTAAAATTTTAATTTTTTCTTTTTAAATAAAAGAATTATAATATTTTTTGTATTTATCTAAAAGTGACTTTTGAACCAGAATTAATAACTCAGATTAAAATTTTGAAATATTTTAATTTTTCTTACAGTTACGAAAAATCTGATATGAAAAATATTAATTCGAATTATTTTTCGTAGTCTTTCTAATAAATTAAATTATATAATATTTTATCTATTTTCAAAAAAATATATAAAATATTTCTAAATTTTTTTAATACAAACAATAAATAAATTATAACATTTTTTCTTTTTAAAAAAAAAAAAAACTTAGAACCGTCAACTAAATTCCAATTTTAGAATTCTAAAATCAAAATCAAAACTGCAAACTATTTTCTCTGTTTTAGAATTCCAAAACAAGAAAATAAATATGCGGTTATTCGGTCTAAAACTGAAAAATAAATTTGTGGTTTGGGTAGTTTTCAAAATCTTCTCAAACATGATGTAAATTTTGAAATTTTAATATATATTTTTTGGATATTTATAAAAATTTTGGGGATTCTTTTGTTCCATCATCAAATAATACATGTTGCATAGCTCTGTGATTATGAGCATGATTTTCAATACACAGAGTGCTATTAACTTGCTGTCATCAAATCTAAGTTGATCGTGTATGAAGCTTCAACCCTGCCTAGCGATAGACTATTTTCTGAGGAAGATATAAATATCTATATATTTTCATTCTTTCATCGTGTTTTATGTTTTGATTTTAATAGTAAAACTTTATAATCTAATAATAAAATAAACTAACTAGATCATTGCATGCATAAAAATTACAATTTGACATTGAAATGTTGTAAAATACCGGCCATTTTTATTAAAATTCTAAAAAAAAAAGATTTTTTTAAAAACTACCCCCGTATTTGAGTTTTTTTTTTAAAATGTCCCAACTGTCAGGTCCATGGATGATCCAGTCCCCATAATAGACCGCCTGGACTACGGACGGTCCTCTAGGGACCAAACCACCCCCCCCGGGCGGCCCGCTAGAGATTAAACCCTGCCCGTGACCTGAGAATATGCATGTTTTTTCTCGGTGACACTAATAAACAACCTGAATGAGCTTGCCTAGCTATTTGTTTTTTTGAGCTGCTATATATATGCATGTTGTGTTTTTTTATCCTAATTTTGTGGGAATTGTTCATGTTTAATTGTTTATATCAGGCCTTATTGGGCTTACATAGCTATAGTTAAAATCAAGAAAAGTCGATACCGATCTGACCAAGTACGGGTACCAGTTAGTTTTGCTAAGGTTAGGCCCAGTACCCTAGAAATATTTTGAAACGGTAGACAAAAAGAAAATCTGTGTTAACTGGCAGAGGCGGAGCCAGCTATTTTCAGGAGGTGGGCAGTTGCCTACCAATTACTTACCCCTAAAAATTGATTTTTTTTTTTTAACCGTATATAAAATTTTTTTGCCTCTGCCTACCTCTAATTTATTTATTGCCTCCCTCTGGCATCTGCAGCTCACAACCCTTGGCTTGGCCCAATTAATCCCTACCTCTAATTTAGGAAGAGAAAATTGCAATCAAGTGCAAAAAGCCCAATTAATTCTTTGGCGTGGCCCGTTCAAAAAAAGAAGCAGAGGTGAGATTTTTAGTGTCCCTGTCAATAGAAAGAAGCAGAGGCGCATCCCGTTCAACCCTTCGCTGATTCAAAAGAGCGGCGATTCAAAGCGAAGGGTTTACGGAGGCGATTCACAGCGAAGCACGGAGGCGATTCAGAGCGAAGCAGAGGCGATTCACGGAGGCGATTCAACCCTGCTCGCTGATTCACGGAGGCAGACCCTGCTCTAGGCTCTAGCGATAGATTGACGGTTTGAACCCTAACTCTATTTAATTTCTGTTTATAAATTGATAAAATCAGTAGCGACTAGCGAGTTGGATAAAATTGAGTACAAACATGTTTTCATTCTACTCAAATTGGATAAAATTGAGTAGAAATTTCTGTTTATACCCAAATTTCTGTTTCATTCTACTCAAATTGCATAATTTATACCCTAAATTTCTGTTTATACCCTCTTATTGATTTTGTAAAATTGAGCTGAACACTAAATTTCTGTTTATACCCTAAATTTCTGTCTATTATAGTATCAAAGATCAATGAATGTGGTGAAAAGTCGCTTAAGGAATAAAATGGGAGATCAATGGATGAATGATTGTTTGATTATTTATATTGAAAAGGATGTGTTTGCCCATGTGGATAATGAGAAAATTATGCAAAGATTTCAGAAGATGAAGAATCGTAGAGGATTGCTCGCTTCAATGTCATTGGCTTCAAAATTTTATACTTATTGTTGGATTGTTGAAGTTATTAGGTCAATAGATGAATTCTTGAATTGTTGAATTTTTTTGAAATTTTCATATTTCTTAGTGAATTGTTGGACTATCAGATCATTGTATAAATCGTTGAATTATTCTGCCCACTCCTGGCTTAAATCCTGGCTACGCCACTGGCTGGCAATCTGTACCAGGTGCATGGTGATCTAATCCCAATAATATGATTTTTACTTTTATATCTTCTTGCTTGTTTTTCTCATTTAAAGTCCATGCTTAGTTTGTGGGCATAATAAAGCATAACTATGGTGTAAATTTTGATTCCCACCTAAAGGCACTAAAGGCAACATTTCAATTTGGGGGTAATATAGGATTGTTTTTGTATGTATTGGTTAAACCTGATATTTATGATAAATTATTAGTGGTTAATCTATTTCCATTCCTTTTGTCTTTTTTATTTTTATTTTTTTATTTAGATGCTGCTCGTTCAATTTATTTGATGCACAACATGAACTAAATTTTTTTTGTTATTGTTTATCTTGTAGGAACTGTATTATGGCAAAAGGGTTGATTTGGGCAACCACAGAAGACCTTGCAAAAACTCGACCAGTTGTACTGTCAGTATACCGTCAGATACTCAGATCTCTCAACTCTTCCGAACTGCCACTGACATATGCTGCCCGCCTTGCGAAGAAGGCCGAAGTAAGAACTATGTTCTTGTTTGGGTCAGAGGAGAGGTCAGTGCACAACATAGACGATTTGATTGATGCAGCTAAACATTCCTTGTCTGTACTAAAGCAGGGGCGCCTCCCTTAATAAATTAAGTTAGCTTGTTTGGGTGTAAGTTTATCTATTCTTTTCTTCAATATGCTGGGTCAATACAAAAAATTTCTATTTATTCTGAGCTCACTACTGTCTCACTTTGGACTAGGACATGATATCCGGTGCAATTTAACACAACAAAAATCAAACAAAATGGTCATAAATTGGTAATATTAATTAACAAAAGCATCTGAAAATTGAGGAATCAATCATGGTAATATCTTGCGATGATGTAATTGTAACACTAGTATATCTTGGTAACATTCCATAGTTTAAAACTTTAAATTCCCTGCAGCTAATCGAGGCATCAGTTGCATCTGAAACCATTAATTCTCATAGCTGATGTCCAGATACTTGATTTTAACATTTTTATTTTATTTTTCTATTGTGTTTCTTTTTTTTCACTGTTAAATTTTCATTGCAGCTTCTCTTGTTAGTATATGTTGAAGTTACACTTTAATTACAAAAGCTAGAACTGTTTAGTTGATTGTTTGCTTTATTTTCAGATCTGTTGATGTATAAGCAAATTTTCACAGTACCATTGGGCCTCAAATATCTCAGCTAGTTGGACCTGAGGCCTATAATCCTTCTCTTAGATGATGATAATAATAATGGAAGGAAACTATTTAAGTCCACCTTTTAAATATTCATTCTTGGAAGTTCAGTAGTTAGTTTTTGGTAATTGATATGCTGTACTAATAAATACTTAGTTATTTTAACACTAAGTCCATGTTTATTGTGTGTTTTAAAAAAAAAAAAATCAACTTGTAGTTCTAACAAAAGAATTTTCTTTCTAGTCATACTTGTGTCTGTGTTTGGTGATTATATGGAAGTTATATGGTTTCATTAATCTACTTTTGTATCATCATCAGATCTAATAAATCGTTTCAATTACTCGGTCAGTATCAGACTGCCATATAAAATTTTACTATTTATTTTTACCCGGTTCATTTTAGCAATTTTTTAGATGCTATTTTCAAGAATTAAATATGCGGGTTGTTGCCAGTGTACTAAGTCCACGGTTCTTTAGAAAACTTGTTTAAAAAGGTAACTAATATTAAGCAACAAAAATTCTCCACTCATTTTTAAATTATGTAAAACTTGCTTAAGAAAGTACAACTATATGGATTTTCCTATCAAAAGATTATTCTATCAGCAAGAAACATACTATATTTGTAATTTTTTAAAAACAAAAAACTTTGTTTATAGCTAAATTGTTTTGGAAGGTTCGTGCAAATCAATCGACCTAGCGTGGGGAAAACTTCAGAAATATATTATTAAAACATGAAGCAACATGGACTTCCTAAGTTCTATAATTTGCATGAAAATAGTTAAATCCTATTTTGAACATGAAGTTTGTACAATTTGGATTGTTGGATCAATATCAAATAGTAAAATATATTTTTAATTTTCTAAAAGCAACTAGTATATTTTTAATTTTCAAATATCAAATATATCAGCTAATTATTCTAAACCTTTCATAGATTAGCACTAATAAAATATGGCTGGAATGTTTCCCACGAAATTTGAAACACAGTGAAAAACTGTCAAAGCCTTTTGCGGCAGCAATTTTCTGTGGCATATTCTGTACGGCATGTGTATCAACTACTGATAATAGTTTAAAATCCATCCGCTTCACGAAATTCTGCGGAGGCGTCATTACGTCTTAAATCTTGGATCCGGTGCTTTCCTCGATGTATACTTCCACTTTGTTTGTAAATACTTTATACTTTCATGAATAGTTTGCATTCGGTTAGCTCAGGTTTGATTCGGTGGGATTAAAGTTTTGTGATTCGGATATAGTTTAGGTACAATTTAAAAATAATTCAGTATAATACAAGTAGGATAAACTAACCAAAAATACTCCAAAAATAAAAAAACAATAATTTCCTAAAAAGAATAATTGACGCTTTTCTCTCGAATAATTCGTGACTCGTTTTTATTCATGAATAAAACGTATTGTATTTTTTTTTTTTTATGTTTTATTTGGAGTTAAATGCAAATTATTGACGTACATAGTAACAATGTTCCTATGTTACCTAGATTTATCAACAGAAAATTTACTTCAACATTAATATGACGGCCATTTTTATTAATACCCTAAAAAAAGAAAATTTTAAAGTTGCCCCCCGCATATTTTTTTTTTTAAATTTCACGGCCGCTAGGCCCACAGGCGGCCCAAAATTCCAACCAGACCGCCCCAGAACAAGGCGGGTTAGACACCCAACAGATTGCCCCCCCATGGGCGGTCCACTATCCATAGCAGACCGCCCCCCTCCATAGGCGGTCCTCTATGAATCCCTATTTTACTTCATTTTTCTCTCTCCTACACACTCCAACCATTCTACCTCATAAGCAGAGAAGCAGAAAGAGGAGATCCAGGCGATTTCTTGGGCGAAAAAGGTGATTTTACTGTAGCAACAGGTTTTTTTTTAAAATTTTTAATTATTTGCTAATTAACCATTTATTACTGTACATGTTATAATCACTGTAAAATTACTGTACATGTTGTAATTACTGTACAATTACTGTAGCAACATGTATTTTTTGTTTATTTTTATTTATTTTCTAATTAGCAATTTATTACTGTACCCGTTATAATTATTGTACAATTACTGTAATCCTTATTAAATTATTTTTTAAATGTAGTTTATTAAGAAAAAAATGTTAGTTGTATTGTATGTGGGTGACAAGCTAACTAAGGGTGAAGAGGGTGTGTATTACACGAAAGATGCCACATTTGGCTTCCAGGTTAATGAAATTACCACATTTGAGGAACTTAAGCGGCTGGTATATGAAAAGATTGCTGTAAACTCCAATAGGTATGAAATAGAATTGACTACACAGATTGACAACACACAAAGGGGTGGAGGGGAGTAGACCTTACTTTGTGACGTACCCTATAACAGATGCGAATTTGTGGAGAGTTGCGTACACTCTATTTGAGTCTAGTGGAGTTCTGGTAATGGATTTATATTTGAAGAGGGTTTCCCGGGCTGGGGTTGGACCATCTAGTGTTCTCTCGGCTGGACTTTCATGTTATGACAATTCGGATTATGAAAACCAGGGGTGCCACCACTCCCCTTATGACAACAAGGGGTACCACAACCTTGCTATGATAACCCGGGGTACAACAACTCCCCTGGGTTTACTGAAGAGTTACCACTATCACCACCACCGAGACAAACACGCATAATCCCTATATTTTCATCTATGCTAGAGTCAGGACCGGTACCTGTTAATCGAAATGATATTGATGTTGATTTTGATGCTATTGATGCCATACTAGAAAGAAAAATAGAAACGGGGGATGAATATCAAGGGGTTTGGGAATCTGATGAGTTATCAGATGGTGCTGCAAATTACCATGTTATCC